>CALSFV010000287.1:395000-504575 GCA_943737045.1 Parapristionchus giblindavisi | reverse complement strand
GGGAGAGAGGGAGAGGGAGAGGTAGAAAGAGAGGGAGAGAGAGAACTTCCCTCATGCTTCTTCTCTTCTCCTGCAGGGCAGAGCAAACATAAAAGAATGGAAGAATAAGAGATAGAGGAGTGAGAGAGACCATGTGTTAACCCTCCTCCCACATTATGGGCTCAATCTGATAACAGTGCAAGAAGGAGAGAGAGATAAGGTCTGATCTGGCTTTTGTTCTATCCATCTTCTATAGAAGGGGGAGGGAGTAGATCTAGTGTTCAATCCCCCTCCTTCCTATTTTGGAAGGAGCTCAAACAACGGAAACTTAATCAAACAGACAAAAGAATTCAAGAATACAATAATATATTAAATATAATAATAATAATAATAATAATAATAATAATAATAATAATAATAATAATAATAATAATAATAATAATTTATAGAGACAATATGAGGACACAGAGAGAGAACTGATCATAGATCATGATCCACGCACACACACATCAGACAGTTTCTGGTTTCATAATGTCCACCTAATCATAAGGTATTATAGATAGACTGATCCTTTGCTGTCAAAGAGTTTAGTAAAGCATGAGATTGTTTAGATATTGAATGAAAGCATATCTTATGAGAAAATGAGTTGTTATGAAAGGTACGGAGAGAGAGAGGGAGAGGGACAGATTCTAGACGATGGAGAGAAGAGGAGAGGGAGAGGGAGGAAGGTAGAGAGTAGAGGGAGAGGGAGGAAGGTAGAGAGTAGAGATAGAGAGACAAAAAGATATGATTCCGAGTCTTTCTCCCTTTCCCCTTGAGTCTTCACGGATAAAAGAACAGACTTTACACTGTGCGAAAGATGAAGAGGAGGAGGAGATGAGGTAAGAGAAGATGATGAAGTAAGAAGAAGACGAGGAGGAGGATCGGAATGATCTCAGAGGGAGAGGGAGAGGGAGAGGGCATGAGTCTTTTCAGTCGCTCTCAAATTCAGAGGGGACAATCCTCTCCCCTTAACTCAATGGTGTTGATTGATAGGAAAAGATCAATGAAATCTATAGGGCAAAAAGAAAGAGAGAGCGGGATGTGATTCCGATTCCGGAAAATATTAAGGGATGTCAGATGTGATATTGATCAATCAATTCCTACAGTAATCAACCATCACCTACAGTACTGAAGTGCTACAACAATCCTGCCAATGTATTCAGTTCAAAATGAGATGGAGGACAATGTACACGAGAGTCGAAAGCATTCAAGAAAAGAGAAAAATGTGAATGAATCGTGAAAAAAGCTAGTATAATTGAAATGAGTGTGAGTGGGGGTTGTAGATGTGAAGAATAGTAAAGAAAAAAATGGTATGAAGAAGAGGGAAAAAGACGAGCAGTGAATGGAGTGAGAGAGAGGGAGAGGGAGAGGGAGAGAGAGACATATTGGAATGCCCATGTCTCTGTGTAGATGCTATTGTTGTCGTCGATGCAAAGTGACAGAAGAAGGAAGAGGTAGAGAGAGGGAGAGGGAGAAGGAGAGGAGAAAAGGGAGAGGGAGAGAAGAAGAGCGACCGGCCGAACGACGACGAAACAACAATGATAAATCCAAGAGGACGCGAATGCGAACATAGATAGACATAACAGACACGAATCAATCAATACTTGTACAGTATGAAAACATACAGTATTCCCTCCCTGATCAGGCAACAACTACAGTAACTCTCAATCTGTCTCGTATACTCGATGCTATCACAAAGTGATGAAAGGAAGTCCAGAGATAAGACAAAGTGAATTGTCCTTTCAAGAGGGAGAGGGAGAAGCTAGAGAAAGGTAGAGGTAGAGAATAGGATGAGAGGGACCCTCTCTGCTAATCCGAAGTGTGAACAGAGAGAGGGAGGGAGAGAGAGGGAGAGAGGAATGGAATGGAAGAAGAAGATTGAATCCGATTCAATAGAGTTGAAAACTATAGAATTTTAAAAGTACACGGATAAAGGAAAGAGTTTAAGAGACCGGCTCGGTAAGACTCGAGCATTTTGACCCCCTGCCGGACATTCACGAGGACTTTCGATCTGGGCCTCAATACTTTCATCATAGACACATACCGGGGGGAGACCGATGAAAGTTATAGTGAAAATGCCCTTGGGCTCAAACCCGGCTCACATATGTCGCATAGAATAAAAAATTGAAAAATTCATAACTTTTCAAGCGTGATAGCTAGGACTTTTATTTCTTTTTATTGGTGAATAACATGTCATGCACTCTTATAAACACAGCTGAACAGCAATATCATATCGTTTTGAATATGTTTTTTCGTGTCTGATTTTCAGATTTTTTTCCTTCTATCCTCGTTGAAGAGATACTGCAAGAAAATTCATAGTGCATATTGTAGCCCTGACGATTATGTACATGGTGGTCATATTCCCTTGGCCAGCCAGTTTGTCATAAGCCTCGAGAATTGCAACTGAATGTGAGATATGTGTAAATTGCAAAAATCGAAAATTAAATTTCTTGAAATTCGCAAGAGCAAGAGTTAGCTTTATAATGTCATTTTACTCGTAGTGATGCGCGTACATAGGAAAAATATAGAAATAGACTTGGACTACATTTTTTAAAAAATTAGAAAAATAATAATTTTATTTTTATTTTTTCAACTCCCACATTCAGTCGACCGTCAAGGCAAGTTGATTCATAGGGCGGATGGTGGCTCTTGCATGTGTGTTTGCAGAAACGACTGCAACGTGAAGAATCGTCGTTTCGCAGATCTCGAATTTATTTTTTTAATTATCAAACTTGAATATTTATATGTTTCTTTCACATAAATCGGTTGGAAGGTGGCGTATGGCAACCAAAGCCGTACCATTTTGATCAGTGGGAGTGAACTGTACTTGAATACCATAATCATCAGGAATCGCGAACTGATCTTTTTTTCAGTCGACCCATTATTTTCAACCATGACCCCGGGTTCATGGTTGAGAATGGCTGAGGTCGAAAAATTCATGATGATCCCAGACCAAATACTATTTGGCATTATATCAATAATGGGCCATCTTTTATTTTTATGGATACCATATCTCGAATTACCGTAATAGTAATGCACGCACCTGAATTTTCCGAGAATCTCACCACATTATTGTAGGATACGGTAGCTAGATTACGGTAATTCGAGTAATGGTATCCATAAAAATAAAAGTTGGCCCACTATTGATATAATGCCAAATAGTATTTGGTCTGGGATCATCATGATTTTTTCGACCTCAGCCATTCTCAACCATGAACCCCGGGTCATGGTTGAGAATCGGGGGTCGACTGAAAAAAAAGTTAGTTCGTGATTCCTGACGGTTACAGTAGTGCAGTACAGTACACTCCTACTGATAGCAATGGTACAACTTTGGTTCCCATACGCCACCTTCCAACCGATTTATATGAAAGAAACATATAAATATTCAAGTTTGATAATTAAAAAAATAAATTCGAGATCTGCGAAACGACGATTCTTCACGTTGCAGTCGTTTCTGCAAACACACATGCAAGAGCCACCATCCGCCCTATGAATCAACTTGCCTTGACGGTCGACTGAATGTGGGAGAAAAAATAAAAATAAAATAATTATTTTTCTTAATTTTTTAAAAGTGTAGTCCGAGTCTATTTGTATATTTTTCCTATGTACGCTCATCACTACGAGTAAAATGACATAATAACGCTACTTCTTACTCTTTCAAATTTCAAGAAATTTAATGTTCGATTTATGCAATTTACACATATTCACATTCAGTTGCAATTCTCGAGGCTTATGACAAACTGGCTGGCCAAGGGAATATGACCACCATGTACATAATCGTCAGGGCTACAATATGCACTATGAATTTTCTTGCAGTATCTCTTCAACGAGGATAGAAGGAAAAAAATCTGAAAATCAGACACGAAAAAACATATTCAAAACGATAAGATATTGCTGTTCAGCTGTGTTTATAAGAGTGCATGACATGTTATTCACCAATAAAAAGAAATAAAAGTGCTAGCTATCACGCTTGAAAAGTTATGAATTTTTCAATTTTTTATTTTATGCGACATATGTGAGCCGGGTTTGAGCCCAAGGGCATTTTCACTATAACTTTCATCGGTCTCCCCCCGGTATGTGTCTATGATGAAAGTATTGAGGCCCAGATCGAAAGTCCTCGCGAATGTCCGGACCATGCTCGAGTCTTACCGAGCCGGTCTCTTAAGTGTAACAAGGAAGTCTAGACGACAAGCTCAATCGAGACTAATTTATCATCATTGGAGAGGGTTTAAATAGGGGAATGAGGAATGACCATACAAGAAAAATGAGGGTTGATCATTCTGGTGTGATCTCCTTCCCGGGATGGACCCAACTGAAAGTCTCTTATTTTGCTCAACGAAACCTCAGTTTCAGTAATCCCTATTATCCAGGGAAATATTGATAAAAAAGTATATTTAAATTCAAAAACATCTATTTTGGTATTAGAGTTTCCTCGGCAACACCTCTAAATAGCAGCAAAGGACAATTCTAGAAGGAAACGTCACTGATGCGAGAAAGAGACGAAGAGATAGACAGAGAGAGGGAGCTGTAATGGGCTAAAATCCTTAACTATAAATAGTGGTTGTTTTGCACGAGAACTGGGATAGATACATTGTTATCTGCTGCATTCTTCCCCTATTCAATGACCACATCATCATCCACAATAGTCATAAGACAAATTCACCCATTTCAATCGATATCATAGTATCCACAACTGATCTTTGATCTCTCCTATATGATACAGTAATCAATGGAATTGCTAGTTTATCTGATTATCGATCGAGCCATTCCAAATTCACTGAATGATATCAAGATCTGTATGATCCAACTCGTAGTTCTTATCAATACAATGATATCACCATATACAATAACATGAGATCAATCAATTTCCCCTCCTATCTCCTCTGTCTCATCTCAATATGAATGAATAAACATGTTATTGTACTCCAAGAGACACGATGGACACACTTACTGCACTTGGAACATACTAGAGGGAGAGGGAGAGGGAGAGATTGAATATGTAGACTCGCAATGCAGAAAACAATGGTGCGATAACAACAGATGAAACAGAGAAGAGTAGACGAATCGAGACAAGAGAAGGAAGGAATCAAAATATAGTAGGAGGTGGTGAGAAAGAAGAGGGAAGAAGGAGAAGAAGGAAAAGGTAGAGAATGAACTCGATCAAGGAATGGAACGGAAAAGTAACATAGGATATGGAGTGAATTAGATCGAATGTGATTGGACAGTCCCCTCTCCCTCTCAGAGACTCTAACTAGACTTTGACATCACAGACAGGCTGACTAGTACAATTCGAAGGAAGCACGAAATCACGAATCAAAAATGAGGTACCGGAACAACGAATACCGACTAACCTCCTGTTATTGTAGTGGGGATTCGCCCACCAACCACATGTGGTACAATCACAAGACATCATCATCATCATCATGTGTGTCTTCCTTATTCTCTCTACTTCTTCATCCTCCCCCATCCTTCCCCCTCCTCCTCTACCTCTGGACCCTTCTCCTTCTAGCCTAGAAACTGTCCCTCCACCTCTACTACTAAAGTGTAGGCGTCCGCCTACATACAGCATAAAAAGGGATAACGACTAGCAGCTGTACACCAAAAGCATAGAATAGTTCCCGGAATGATGATGATCAGAGTGTGATCAGACAGAACATAGAGAGGAACAAGGGCCGAAGGGAGCGGCATACTGTATCTGAGATACTGTAGCAATACACACTGTGTCTTGATGATACTGTATTATGATGGGGATGATGCCTGAGAGAGGACACCAGAAAGGGGAATCTCGTGAGAGAATTCAAGAGAATGGATATCATACGAAGGAAAGAGAAAGAGGGGGGGGAGAAAAGAGCAGGAGGAGTAAGAGGATATCCCCCTCCTTCATTGGGGGGAGGAAGAGGAGGAGATAGAGACTCAAGAAGAAATTGAAGAAGAAGAAGAAGAAAGAGATCAGGATGGATGGAAGGACGATGAAAGATTATGGAAAGGAAGAAGAGATGAGGAGAGGGGGAAGGCGGAGAGAGGGGGAGAGGGAGAGGTCCCCAACAAGTAATGAAACAGTACCTTGCACTATGGATATATGGCAGAGTAATAGCAAAAAAAAGAGGCCGGATCGGGTAATAGTGGAACGAGGACTAATATGTGGATGAAACAATTGAGATACCATATACAAGTTGTGTGCTTGATGAGGTGAGTGGCACATGGGAGGTGGTTAGTGTATTCAGATGCGGAATGTTGTGATCAATCACAAAACGATAGCCTAGACCTACATGTGGGGGGCATCTACAGGCACAAAAGACCACTGTACTCTTCGAAAGAACCAGAGATCAGGCGATTGACGTGTAAGTGAAAAAGTCGAAGTCAAATTAAAACAGCTTATTTGCTCTACCCAACTAATCGATCAATCGATAAATTAATCCTTTTTTTATTCCCATGAAAGACAGAGAACAGCTGGTTACAGGAGGAAGACTATATGAATGATGATGTAATGGGATGGTGGCTCAACTGTGAGATCGAAAGAAGTAGAACCAGGAAGAGGGGAGAGGGAGGGAGGGGGAGAGGGAGAGAGGGGGGGAGGGAGAGAGGGAGAAGGAGAGGGGGAGAGAGGGGGAGATAGAGAGGTGGAAGGAGAGAGACAGGGGAGAGGGAGAGAGAGGTAGATTGAGAGAGGGAGAGAGATGGAAGGAGAGAGACAGGGGAGAGGGAGAGGGAGAGGTAGATTGAGAGAGGGAGAGAGACAGGGGAGAGGGAGAGAGAGAGAGGTAGATTGAGAGAGGGAGAGAGATGGAGGGAGAGAGACAGGGGAGAGGGAGAGAGAGGTAGATTGAGAGAGGGAGAGAGATGGAGGGAGAGAGACAGGGGAGAGGGAGAGGGAGAAGGAGAGGGAGAGGGAGAGAGAACGAAAGGGGGTACTCATTCTTCTTCTTCATTCTCTCTTTCATAATCGACTCAAGCTGAGAACACACACACATTTACACGTGAGGATAAGAACAAGAGAGGAACGAGAGGATTTGGGTATATAATCGGAGAGAGACCAAAGAATAACTACAGAGTTCATAAGAATAGCCATAGAGTTCAAAGATCAACCACACATTTCAAATAGGAAAACAGGGAGATCAAAGACCAGTTGGAAAGATCAAAGATCAACTATTGAGATAAAAAATCAGCTAGAGAGATAGAGAGAGAGGCAAATACAGTAGGACAGAGAGAACAAGAGATCAAGGGAAATGGATAGCGAGCGCTTCGAATCACACAAGTAGGAGCCGAATCAAAGACAAAAGAAAAAAAACTAGAAGAAGGGTAGATATGCCATGGGCACACACCATCAATAACAATCACACAACACAAATATCTCCCTTTTTCTTCATTGGATGCCAATGAGGAATGACAATGACAATGGATACCAGTCATCCATTTTCATACCCTCGCAATGCGAGGAGTGACCCACTATATGGCCCATTTTTAGACCACTTGATTCGAAACGAAGCTAAAAATGACGATTTTTAAGCGAAAAATAACTAAATTTCTGAATCAACCCATTTCAAGAATTGACCCACTATCTAAAATTAGACGGTGAGGGCACCGAAAATGTATGATACCAGTGAAGGAACTGAAGAACGATCCTTACTTCATATAATATTCATACTCAATACGAATGCATTGATAGATTCATTTCCTTTCATCTAGCGTTTGGAACAAAATATGAGTGAACGCTAATTGTAAGAAGCGGTCGACAATGAGAGAGAGAGGGTGGTCAGAAACAGGTAAATAACAACAACACGGGACAAGGAGAAGGAGGAGACCACACTAATGGTCCTTTAGTAAACAACAACGAGTATTCCCCCAGAAATAGTAGTCATTCATTAAGACTCCAATACAATAACGTACACATTTTGGGAATACAGCCACAGATAGAGGGAGAGAGAGACTAAATGAAATTATTATGAGACCCTTCACATATTAGGGGAGAAGCTGAATGAGAATCGTCTACTCATGCTGTACCACACAACATAACACACAAACATGCAGCCTTTTGTCTCTACCTCTCCCTCCCTCTTTCCGTGCCTCTACCTCTGGGATCTCCCCTCCCTCTACCTCTCAGCCAGTCTCACGTGCCTCCCAAACGACAACGATGACTTATGAAGGGGAAGAGGGAGAGAAAAGACTAAGAATTGTTCAACGACCCTCCAATGAGGACAAAATAAATAGAAAGGTAGGTACAACGAACAAGAAGGAGCAAGCGACAGATAGACAAAATAAGTCATTGGAAGGACCAAATAAATAGAAGAGAGAGAGAGAGAGAGAGAGAGAGAGAGAGAGACCTAAACCCCCCTCGAGGGCCCTCCAGTCCTTCCAACATGATCTCTGATATATGCATTCTGCCATTGTGAGGGGAGGGACACCCTCGAGGGGAGGACGTGAGAATGAATGGATGGGGACAATGGGAACGAAATAAGGAGAGAGAGAGAGAGAGAACAGCTCCCACAACTATGCAGTTCTCTTCTTCTCCTTGTACAAAACTCATATCGCTTCAGACCCGGTGACCCTCCGTACAGTTAATCCCGATAGATAGTGTTTAAATGTAAATATGTAAATACAAAATTCTGCGTGGAACAAAAATCAATTATTAGTTTTATTATTATTACACGTTATAGTATTGTTGAAAAAACCTGAATATAATTGTCTAACAAGTCGAGAATTAGATTGAGACTTGACAATGAGACACAAATCTACGTGCTTTGGAAAGAGCAAAGAGAAGAGTAGTGAAAGAATCAAGAGACTGCATGATATCCACCACGCCTCCCTGGATAACGACACAAGGGAAATTTAAAATAATTAATTAAAATATTAAAATACAGTACGGGAACATTATAAATATGTAGATAAGAAAAGAGGAAGAGCTTATTCTCGTCTCTCTTGTCGTCCTTCCCATCATTCTTCTACACAGAATGGTGAAGACCAAAACACTTCGTTCCTCCTCACTATGTATATAGACGGAAGAGGAACGCTAGAGAGAGGGGGAATTAGAAAAAGGAGAGGTAGAGTGTGGGGGAATCCTAGAGGGAGAGATAAACAATAAGAGATAACGGGTCACAAGTTCGCGCAAAATATTGACCACAATAGACAGAGATTGAAGAGAGGAGGAGATAAAGAGAGAGAGGAGAGAGAGAGAACGAGAGGGAGAGAGAGAGTGAGAGAGAAAGGAGAGAGAGAGAGTTAGAGGGAGAGAATGGGTGATACGACACTCTTTTTATCCAATTGAGAAACACAAAGGGGACAGCGGAATAAGAAGAAGAGTGATGATGCTTGGCAAGTCTCTGAGGATTACAGAATCAGACGGACGAGAGAGAGAAGGGAATGAGAGAGAGAGAATGGACATGACTGTGCGTTGACACACCCACACCAAGCCATTCTTCATCTCTCCTCCACACCATCCACGTTAGTCTATTGAATATACTATAGGATTCCTGGTTTTATAAGACCAATCACTACACCCTCCACACAATAGCCTTTCAATACATTGTCGCAACAAGAAATCAACGGGCACTACTACTTCTTCAACATGAATCTCCTTCTCTCTATCAGGATAGTGGCCATTCCTTAATTCGTCCAATACTCATCCCTTATTATTCACTCATTATCAAGATTATCAAATTAAAATAGAAATAGATCATAATAGACATACAATTGTGCTCAAAGTGTAACCGATCTCATATTGAAGAAGTAGTTCAATACCTGATCATAAGGAGATAAAAGAATAACTAAAGAAAGAAAATCCACTTTTATGACACCCCAGAATAAGTGGAAACACTGCTTGTTAGTCTATCTTGATTAAAAAACGAACAAAACAAAAGATGTGTAAGAGAGGATGAGCGCTGATCAATTAGGATGACAATAAAAATAGCTGTTTCAAAAAAAATAGTGATTTTCGTTTAGTCCACAGACATTTGACAACATTTTACAACGGTTTCCTACTCAGAATCACGCAGGTGATAACTCAACGGCGACTTGAGACCATACCCTTCTTGCCATAATCAGTCAAGAGTAGAATGAAGTTTATACACAATTAGTAATAAAAATGCGCCGACTTCTACGATAGACATTATAGCAATACTCGCTAGGCGAATAGATAGGTACGGCAATAATGAGGGAGAGGGAGAAGGGAGAGAGAGAGAGAGAGAGAGAGAGAGAGAGAGATAGGAGATAAATTTAGCCGTTACCCCCCCCCCCCCCATTCAATCTGCCCCGCGGCTATACTGATAATGACTGACGGAGTGAGGTAAGAGGTACGAGAAGAAGGAGAGAGATGCCAATTGGCTACACGACCAGATATCAGAAATAGACACAGGCGAAGCAGGGGGACAATATAACATTTATTAATTTATATATTTAATTAATTAATCGTATTAAATAGTCAGATCAGATGCGAGCGTCACGAGTTCGAGAATAGTCGTGACCAGGTGAATTGGCGTCGCTATTAAGCAGATGAAACTTCCCGTAATAAAGAGTCAATAGTAGCATCCAGATACACAACAACAACAAGCTCCGCAATACACATGCCTTTTATGTGACCATGTGAAAGTAGACAATAATCCTGGATAGTGTACCATGCACAAAAATACTATTTCAGCCTGATTATTATTATTAGAATTATTATTATTCTCCCTATCCCCTTACTCTATGGTATACAATAGACCAGCTATGCTGATGAAGTGATAGAAATCTCCTCGGAATGAGAGAGGAAGAATGGGGATAGAACGGAAACAACACAAAGGGCATATCGTACCCCATTCAGTGACTAGAATAGTCACAAGAACAAAATAGAACTGAATAAGAATGAGTACAACGATCAACAAATCAAAAACATCCAGATCCTAAGGAGTAAGATTATTAATCAATCGATCGAGCTGTAAATACCGTAATCACTTTCGAGAGCGATCGTGGTAGGACGCGGTTATCCCCACAAGAAAAGGCTGTGCATACACACTCTACTGAAGAGGGTAGGTAGGTAGATAGTAGTAGTGGTATACTAGGGAGATAGAAGGATAGATGGATGGATGAACAGTGAAGATCTCCACTCACTCTTGGATTCAGTTATCTCTCACCCTCTCTCTCTCTCGCTTTTCTCTCTCTCCCTCTTCCTCTCCCTCTCCCCTACCAATGAATGAAAGCGATGAGTGAATGAATGAACACAACAAACAAACACACACTCATATACTACAGAGTAAATACTCTAGACAGAGAGAGGGAGAGAAAGAGAGGGAGGGAGAGAAAGGACCAGAGAGGCAGAAGTAGAGACTTATTGTTAGAGATTACAAGAGTAGACGAAATGGAATGGAGAGGAAAAGAGAAAATGAGAGAGTACAGACAATCAGAGATAAAGAAGAACAACGTACAGTAGTCATAGTAATAATACAGTCATAGATAATCTCTCCCCTTATGAGGGCACAACATATCACATATAGTATAATACAAACATCCATATTGGCAAAGCAATGATAGAGTAAAAATCAAAAATAGAATATGTAATTGGTGTCCAAGCCCGCGCAGTCAAAATCTCAAAATCTGCTTATCTTGTGTGGGTGATATCCCATCCATCTTCGTCCTCTTCTCATTCTTTATCTCAATTCAAAAGAAGAAGGAGACGGCACAACAACAGAAATAGAGGATAGATCACGTGTGGAAGGACTTGAGGAGAATGGTATCAGAATGGAAAGGAATGAGTGTAGAGAGAGAGAGAGAGAAGGAGGAGGAATGAGCTCTGAGGGATGGAGAGAGAGAGGGGGGAGAGAGAGAGAAAGGTATAATGGCAAGGGGGAGGGAGTTAGTGGATACAGCGGCAAAGTTATCAATGGAGAGTATAGAGGTAAAGAGATAGAGATAGAGAGACAAAAGTCAGCTGCGATCCTCTCTCCTCTTCTACTTCGACTTCAATTGCAACAACCAAGCATATACAGATGAATGGATTGGAGAGAAGAAGAAAGAAGAAAGAAGAAGAGAAGTGCTCCCCCTCTACTTTAAACAATCACTCCATAAACTATAATATTAAACGAAATTATATTGAATATTCTCAGAATGTTGATGTTACTGTAAGAAATATTGTGTATGAAAAATTAACAGCAGAAGATGAGTTCAAATCATAGGTGGGCGCGTGAAAACGAATTCTTTTTGCACACAGCCTTGCCTTCCCTTGCGGGGCCTTGCGCATAACTTTGCCTAGCAAAAATTGGAAATTTTCTAGTCAAATCTGCAAAAAACATGGCCATGCGCATAGCCTTGCCTTACCATTTCCCGGTTTGCGCACAGCCTTTCCCCCAGCGTGCCCACCTATGGTTCAAATGATCAAACCTTCCCTAATCATAAAGTGTTCGAAGCCACGAATCAACAGGAACCATCTGTCTTATTTACATCCTCATTCTAATATTTTAAGAGTAAAAAAGATACACCACTGAATACCAATTCTATGCCTGTCTCTGCTCTCATATTCCGTGTTTTGATGGAATGAAACCAAAGGAGAGACATGAGGGGGACAGAAAGAGAGAGTCGAAAAAATGGCCTGCGCATAGGAAAAAACGTGAAGGGAAGAAGAAGAAAGAAGGAGAATATAGCCGTCTTCCTGTCGAATGACAAGGAAGCCAACACATACAATAGGGATAGAAATAGGACACAGAAGTACATCAAAATTAGATGATAAGGAAACGTCCCGTCCATACATTGTGCGTAAAACACGATAATGCCGGGTCGAATAAACAAAAATGAGCAACATCGATGGGTCGATAAATGAAGAAGCAGATAGACAGATATGGAATAAACTACAGAGCGAAAAAAAGAAAGGGAGAGAGAGAGAGGAATTGTTAAAAGGTAGGCATAAAGACATCAAATGCACACCAGCCACTTTGTAAGGGAGTCTCTCACTCTTACCCTCTCCCTCTCTTCCTCTTGTAATAGTAATAGTAGGTAGGTATTATTAGGTATTCTCGATACTGGATCCATTAGCTACCGACACATCTGGTACTATATACTACTATTGGTGTGTACGGAACGAAATAAAGAGGAATCAGAAATGAGAGATGAGCGTCTAGTCAAGAGTAGGAGCCTAAACATGAAATCAACATAATAGAGGCCATAAGGTTCGATAATGTCATAGCTCAGAAAGTACGCCACAAACTACGAAGCCTGACCGCATTTTATGAAAATCTTTAACGTAATTATTCAACCTATGACAATAATGTGATTATGAGAATAGCTGCAGCAACCATTTTCCCCA
Organism: Parapristionchus giblindavisi; assembly: GCA_943737045.1. Taxonomy (NCBI): domain Eukaryota; kingdom Metazoa; phylum Nematoda; class Chromadorea; order Rhabditida; family Diplogasteridae; genus Parapristionchus; species Parapristionchus giblindavisi. The sequence continues at coordinate 491,287 of CALSFV010000287.1, read as the reverse complement.
TTGTGATAAACAGTAACAATAACGCATAGTGAGAGACAATAAAAATAGAAAGAAGAAGGGGGGGGGGTTGAATTCTGCTGATGATGGAGAAAAGATAAGAAAGAGAATTACGAGATATGAGAGGTATGAAAGGTCGAGAGTGGATAACAGAGGGAGGGAGAGGGAGAGAAAGAGAGGGAGAGAAAGAGAGGGAGAGAAAGAGAGGGAGAGGGAGAGAGAGGGAGAGGGAATGAAATACGGGGTGGTGATATCTCGTCACTATGCTATCAATCTGATAAAGAGAAAGATCTAAGAAAGAATACGATCTAAACAGAGGTCAATCAAGAAGATAAAGCCTAGAGGAGAGGGATAGTGGTGATAGAGTGATGAGATGTCCAATCAATCAATCAATAAAATCCATAAATCAATCAATATTTTACAGATGACATCATACACTTGAAACGTCATGCAAATCACCATACAGTAATCCTACCAACTTCCGGGAAACCTTAATCCCCTTGCACTTTAAAGGGCGAACCATTTGCATAATCGGTTACAGTAATCCATGATAATCGATCAATAATCCCTCCAATCAATAAATCTTTGTAAGGATGAAACTAACCAGTCATGAGATCGGTCTCTTCATCCACTCCTCCTCCTCCTCCTATGGTTGGTCCAATGTAGTCGCCCTTCTCATCAATATCCTCCTTTCTGATCTACAATCAATCCATAAATCAATCAATCGATAATCATTGATTACTGTACAATCCTACTCTCGTAATAAAGAATACAACAATAGTATTTATCGTTGATAGAGAGTGTTAGATATCTACCTACTATGTAAATATGCATCCCCTATTCCCCCTAATCATAAGTATGACGTAATGACAACATTTTATTTAAAGAAACCGTTTACAGATTCACGCCATCTTCTCGCTGTCGAAAAGTTTCACCAAGTAGAAAATACAATTGCTTATCATTGTTTTACACTAAACAAATTATCGATCCTTGATGATACTAATCAATCAATACCACCAATCAATAAATCAACAAATCAAGAAACCCAGAACCACAATACCATACCAGTAGCCGTTTGTGACGATTCTGCCTCAGAACATACAATCGATACATAACCAGACGTGTAATCGATAGATTGTCCAAATCTACCGTACTCCAATCATGGACGGTATTCGAGGTAGGACACGACCATTGGAGGGGAAAGGGAAGAAATGAAGATGAAAGGCGTCTATTCATGCCGTCTTTGCTACTCTTTTGTGTAGAAGAAGAAGAAGAGAAGATGGCGTAGACGACTTAGGAAGAAGAAGAAGTAGGGAAAAAGGTTTGGGTAATCTCTCATTCTATTTTCCCCTCCCTCTCCTTCCCTCTCTCTCATTTATGATTTTCTTTCCTCATTCCACTCGACCACTCAATATGGTCTACAACGATAAACTAGAAGGGCCACCATAAACTATCCACTTCATATTCCTTTCTACTTATTACAGTAACGTTTTCCAAATAGTTTTGATAACATTCGCATAGGCTACAGTATCTCTGGTAATTTCTCCCCGCGGGGCACCCTGTCACTCGCCCCGCGGGGCACTCTGCCGGGCACCCTGCGGGGCCAGTTGCAGGGCACCCTGCGGGGCCAGCTGCAGGGCACCCTGCGGGGCAGCTTGTTGAGTCTCTGAAAATGACAGGGTGCCCCGCGGGGAAGTTTCTCTTCGACAGGGTGCCCCGCGGGGTGGCTTACTTTCTTTTTGAGTTGACAGGGTACCCTGCGGGGTGGCTTGAGGTCTCTTTGATTTTGACAGGGTGCCCTGCGGGGTGACTTCATAGTTCGACAGGGTGCCCCGCGGGGTGGCTTCGTTTTTGGACAGGGTGCCCTGCGGGGCTGATTACATTATTACTGTATACCCTCAGGCCATTACCATGGTCTGGGGATAGTGTTGCTCATAAACTTGCGAACGACGATTAATTTATTCGTACAAGGATAAAAAATGATGGAATGACAAGAAAATGGATTTCATCGGAGTAAAAATGTACAAGATTCAAAGTAAAATTAAAAATCATAACTTCGAATAGAAAAATAACAAATCAATAACAATGGAAATGTACATGAACGGTAATGACAATTAAAATTAGATAATACATTATAACAATGGAAAATATGTAACAGTTGATGGTGATCATATTCATTCACAAAAAGTCACAATTAGGTTTTTTCTTAATTAAGCCTCTGCAAAATTAGCAATGCAAAAGTGAACTAGTTATTGCTGATTAGAAATATCTAATCTTAGCTAGGCATCTCGTAGACTTGTGCGCACGATTAGATCTTGTCTTCTCATTATTACTTCCCGACATAACCGTTGAAGACCTGTAATAAATTATTAAATAATTAAAAATTCCGATAAATATTCCGTGGTTGGTCCCTCATTGGAAGATTTTTTTTCTAAAATACTGTAAGCTACAGAAACTCGCCTACCGTATCCCTACAGTACCTATTGTTCAACCTAGCGATGGAAATTTAGTTCTTGGTCCCGCCTTGGGTAACTCGGTAAGATAAATTTTTCTAAAATATTTTCAGCTACCGTAACCCTCCTACCGTACCCCTACAGTACCTATTGTTCAACCTAGCGATGGAAATTTAGTTCTTGGTCCCGCCTTGGGTAACTCGGTAAGATAAATTTTTCTAAAATATTTTCAGCTACCGTAACCCTCCTACCGTACCCCTACAGTACCTATTGTTCAACCTAGCGATGGAAATTTAGTTCTTGGTCCCGCCTTGGGTAACTCGGTAAGATAAATTTTTCTAAAATATTTTCAACTACTGTAACCCTCCTACCGTACCCCTACAGTACCTATTGTTCAACCTAGCGATGGAAATTTAGTTCTTGGTCCCGCCTTGGGTAACTCGGTAAGATAAATTTTTCTAAAATATTTTCAGCTACCGTACCCCCTACAGGACCTATTGTTCAAACTTGCGATAGAAATTTAGTTCTTGGTCATGCCATCGGTAACTCGGAAAGACAAATTTTTCTAAAGTATTTTCAGCTACCGTACCTCTACAGTACCTATTGTTCAACCTTGCGATAAAAATTGCGTTCTTGGTCCCGCCTTGGGTAAATCGACAAGGCATTTTTTTCTAAAATATTTTCAGCTACCGTAACCCGCCTACCGTACTCCTACAGTACCTACTGTACAACCTTGCGATATAAATTTCGTTCTTAGTCCCGCCTTGGGTAAATCGACAAAAGAAAAATTTCCAAAATATTTTTAGCTACCGTAACCCGCCTACTGTACTCCTACAATAGCTATTGTTCAACCTTGTGTTAAAAATTGCGTTCTTGGTCCCGCCTTGGATAAATCGACAAAAGAAAGTTTTCTAAAATATTTCCAGCTACCGTAACCCGCCTACCGTGCCCCTACAGTAACAAATTGAAATGGAGCGGAGCTCTCTCCCAACGATGAAGATACATATGCGTAAAGCTCTCTACAGGTGCTAGTTGCAATCAATCCCTATAGTAACTAATGTTTGCAATGACCAAAACTTTAAACGAAACGCATGACTACAGCACTTGATATGTACATTAATTATAGCTAAAGAATTACATGCATGTCATAGTAAATAAAACATACGGTAAGCTATGAGATGATCTGATGCGGCCTGGTATCGTATCCTTACAGCGAGAGCCAGGCGAACTACAACAATCAATTGTAATAATTAATTAGATCCCTGCGTTACCCCATTCATGTAACAGTACTAGTGTCTTATTAGGCTGATTCATAAGTCTTGCCGCATTTTTGAGGGGTATCACTGCTACGTTATCAATTATCCTGTCGACACGTCGTACTGTTCTTCTTTCTATCTGAGCCCAACCCACCCGATGTCGACACCCGTATGGCGGTAGTATACAACACTACGGCCCCTCCAAACGGACGGCCCCATGAGCTGGACTTGGACGTGCTTGGGCAGAACGTCCACCCCTATGCTACCCTTGGTATGGTGTCTGGGGGTACGCCAACCCACCATGGTTCGTGGTCCTACAGGATGTTGGCAAGGTCCCGAAGTTGGGTCGATTTGTACCCCCAAGTGACTGACATACTGTAAGAAGGACAGCCAATGCCCGAATCTACTTTCGCACGTTCGTACAACTGCTTGGATCGACGATATCGTCACTGGAGATGACAAGTTGATCCTTTACGACAACGTAGCCCGACGGGCTCATTGTCAGAGGGTCAATCTAGATGAGATGTCCAACCCCATCGTCAAACCCGAACTTCACAAGAAGAAGCTCATGCTGTTTATGTGGTGCATCGGGAGCTGCTCCCTCAGGGGCCAACTATACTCTCGCCAACAACAAACCCTAAAATCCCAGGCCCTCTCCGTTCCCCGGCTGTCCGACTTTATTCACTTCCAGCATGCATATGTCGAAAAGTATGCTACAAAGTACCAAGCGATACCGGATTTTGAACCAAAATTTCACAAAAATCGAAAAAACCTGACCGGATTTTGAAAACCGATTACCTAGCTATTCGACCCATGCCAGCATGATAACGCCCATGTGGAAAGGACGACCAAAAATTTGGGCTTTGGCTGGCATGTCCTTACTTTGATTGATTTGCCTTCGAAGAAACAAAACTATTTTGATTTGTTTAAAGGGCCAAAAACTGCGACAAGACTTATGAATCAACCTAAAATATCATCGATTAATACAGTAATAAATTCTTGATTTAACCGATCCCTACAGTGAACGATGATTAGACGACTCAATATCTAATACTCACTCATGGCCAAAATCGATTGTAGTGGAGTCATCGGGAGGTGATTCACAACTGCAAAAAATTCAGTTAGAATTTTAAATATGATAAGTATACAATGAAGTATGTATCAATTATGTTGACAATAGATTACTATATGTGTTGGCAATTGTACATCGAATTTGATAGATCACTAGGCGTTTCGGCAAAGATTCTGTCACCAATCACATGACAAAATTGACCCAGTCGTCGTTTTTCACCTATGAACCCGGCTAAATGCATCACGCTGATTGGCTTCCGAACTCCCCCACCCGAACCTACTCGACTGTAGTGCATATCAAGGATGTCCCCTACCAAGCACCAGATCCTCGACTCCCTAAAGACTCCCATTCTCAAGGCATGGGACGAACTCGATGACAACTACCTGCGGGAACGGGCAGTCGCATATGCGAAGAGAATCAAGGCCTATGTTAGAGCAAAACACCACAGCGAGATTCGCTAGTGCATTACTACTGCCCACAGTCTTGATCAGCTTCATCATTAACTAGATCAGTCAAGTCACATTCCCAATGGGAGGGTAATTTGGGCGCACCCTGTAGGATACCAGAGGAGCCCACTGAATGCGCACAGGAGTACTGTAGAAGGATACCGTACCAACGATAAATATAGAATTGCTACCATAACTTTCTAGCAGAATAAGTTTTCCAAATGAGACGCAACATCCTAAGACCACCGCCACGGACACCAACGCTTAGAAGTGTATTTCTTTGACCACACAACATTTGCCATTACACACGGTTCATTAATGAACATACTAAGCTTTTCTTGGGTGGACCAGCATCTGCTTGCATAACAGACTAAATATTTTATTCAAATTAGTGAAATCGAACCTTGGATCTTACATTCGCAAATAAATGTCTTACCTAGCCTGCTTTTAATTTAAATATAAACTAACCGAACTATATGCTTGCTGATCGTCATCTTCACTATCTTTATAATCATTTTCATCTTCACCATCATCGCTGTGTTGACGCGTCTTCAATACTGTAATAGCATGTGTCGTTGAGCATGAACCCCGTGAGATAAATAAATAAATATCTTTACTCGTTATTCTAAAGTGTCTCGTTTCACGCATTAGCACGCTGATAAAATATAAAATAAATTTATAAACAGAGTGATGAATCAATGAAATACCTCTGAGGTTTAATCCCGGCATTGTGAAGATCACGGAGCGGGAATGATGAAGGGCTCTGAAATAAGTCAGATTTAAACGTGGTATTCATGATCTGGGGCTATTGTTTGGTTTACATAGTGTCGACGATCATAAATTTACCAAACATTAAGTTTTAACAGCCACAAAAATATTAAAATAAACAAATTTCGGTAGACCCCTATTGGGAAAAACTACAAAGAAACAATTACAACAATATTCATCACGTATAGTGAAGGGGGAGATGTGCTACTCGTAATGCTTTCATGTCAACTGTAACGATAATAAGTATGAAAACGGCAAACCTGTGATGCGAGATCCGGGCACGTCGCAGAAAACACCAGTCACCGAGTCAAGATTGTTTTTCTTGATCTGAAAAACAAGCCAATCAATTATATAACAAATTATTACCGTATACAGCCAATAAATTTTGAAATTAAACATCAATAAGGAAAATTCACATAATTTGCACAAACTAGAAGAACCTATCGAATCAATACATTCATTCTAGCTTCTATTCACTTAAGCTACTAGGGTTACATCAAATTAACACAAAACTACATCGAAACTAATATCAAAATGCAAAAGAAACAAACAAATAAACAAAAACAAGAAAAACGAAACGAAATTTTGAAATCACCGTAAGATGTGTTCAATTAGCATCGGAGCGCACCATTGAGCGCACTCATGACGAGATTGGACAGGGTGCCCTGCGGGGTGGCTAAAGACAGGGTGCCCCGCGGGGCGGATTGTTTAGACAGGGTGCCTCGCGGGGTGAGCAACAGGGTGCCCTGCGGGGAAACTAAAGGCAGGGTGCCCCGCGGGGTGGCGTGCTTAGACAGGGTGCCCCGCGGGGAGAAATTACCAGAGATTATAGTATTAGTCGTTACAAACTACGAAGCCTGGTCGCATTTTGAAAAAAAGTTTGCAGTTTTCAACGCAGCTATTATACCTATGGTATTCATGGGACGGTCTGGTATGGACCTATGGTATGATATGATACTACAACTATCTTCAATTGTTTCAACGTATTTATTAACTGATCTAATTCCGTCTATCGTAACCCTCTCAACCCATTTCAGTTCATTACAGTAATTCATTGGCTTACCGTAATCCCTTCACACTACAGTACTCCTCACCTGTGTAACGATTCCATCGAATGTTTTGGTCATTCTTCGCTCGTCTTTTTTCTACTCGTCCTCTTGATACTATCGTACACCTCGTCGCGAGTTACCGTAATTGAAAGACGTTTGATTATCGATTGATATTGATTGACTCCGCCCCTGCCGGTTCTATAACCGTGTCATGCAGCGATGCTCTGGAATACGGTAGGCAATCAATCAATAAACTTTAGAACTGCAAAAATCAATAATGTGAAAATAGCCAACACAATAAAATCTCGCAACGAAATCGATACAGTGAACGGAGTGAGTGGGTATAAATGTGCGAGTTGATAGAGAGAGGGAGAGAGGGAGATAGAGAGAGAGGGGAGATAGAGAGAGGGGGAGAGGGAGAGAAAGAGGGAGAGGGAGAAAAATGATGATAAGCGTCCGACCGTAACCGGTTGATGTGCGAATCGAACACGACTATGATGATGATGAGGGGATAGGGAGAATGAACGAGAGAGACAGTGATAGCATATAATCATTGCGAGAGGGAAAGGGAGAGGGAGATATAGAGGGAGAGGGAGAAGAAGAGGAGTTCAAGAGGTAGGGCATAGGTAAGAGTATCACTGATAGATTACATGCACAAAAGAATACCAATACTGATTCAATAGGGGGGGGGGGGAGGAGGGGGCAGAGATCAAGAGAGAGAGAGAGTGGAGGGGGGTAATGGAAAAGTAGTGAGAGATACGTGAGAGATTCACAGATGGTACGAGAGGTGATAAGCAGAAGAAGAAGAGAATGGAATGCGAACAAACACGACGAGAAATATACGCTTGAATTATGCAATCTACATAATAACGGCATCCTAACAATGTTCCAATCGATCCAATGTACCGTATGCATAACAAAGATAAGAGTCTACGTAATCAATCACAAAATGACGTTTCATAAATGAGCAGTACTCTTCGATATTTTGATAATGAAGGACGATAAGAACCGTTTGAGCCTCGCTTAATCGTTTTAGAAATTAAAATGAGATTACCCAATAGTAAAGAGAATAAAAAAAGGCAAAGAGATCACTGTCCTTAGTTTGACCACAGTCAATGTTGCAAGGGATTCAAATTCAATGCATACAAATTGAAAAAAAATACGCGACGGAAATCCATCTCCAGTCTTCCCTTTGCCAGTAGTGTGTTTGGGAAGATATTTGATAGAATAAATAAATAAATAATAAACAAATAAAAGCGATAGAGTGACGAGCCTATAGAGACACAATTAGAAAAAGAACACGGTGCATTCCCGTTTCAACCAATAGATCAATGGTCAAAGGATCAGACTACTAGTGAAATGCAACATGATAGATGAAAAGCAAGATCAAAGATCAAAGATCACTTAGCGATCACATGAACGAAAGAGTAACCAGTACGGTATCACGAGAGAGATACAAGTAGAAAATAGTGCACGTTTATGTGATAATGAGAGAAAGAGAGAGGGAGGAAAGGAACGAGAGAGAGGGGAAGAAGGAGACAGAGAAAAAAAGGAGAAAGAGACTGAAAGAGTGATAAATGGTTGGCATCACAAATTGTCACATTATGAAATCAATCAATCAATAAGTGATATGGACACAATCTACCGTAGCCACAATCTGAGTTTCTGATTCAGGGACGATTTTGAATAGATACTACACATAAGAACAAAAATTGAAAAAAACAATAACATAAATCATAAAACAATAATATAAATCATAAATATATATAATTTCAACCGATCCGCTGATAACGCTTCGGACCTTCATCAACCTATACTAATTACCTATTCTCTCTCATTTGCAATGATGGAAATAAAGAATATATACAAAACGAAAAATGCCCCTCTCGCCTTTTGTCATAATAATCACTACAAACTCTCTTTATCATTCATTCTTTCATTCTTCTTTTTCTTCTCTCTCTCCTCCTCCTCCCTTTCATCTTTTTTTTTATTCGTGAATCACGCAGGGCCGAAGAAAAGCTATGAAGGTGGTGTTGTAATGCAGGCAGGAAGAGGGAGAGGGAGAGAGAGAAAGAGAGAGAGGGAGGTAGAGAGGATAAGGAGAAGAAACACCTGTATGTACCTCTATCTCTATCCCCTCTCTCTTCTCACTTTAATCATAAGAGATAAGAGATCAACAAGGGGAGAATAGACAAAGATGATGGTAGTGAGAAGGGAGAGGAAGAGAGGAGAGGGAGAGGGAGAGAGGAGAGGGAGAGGGAGAGAGGAGAGGGAGAGGGAGAGAGGAGAGGAGAGAGAGAGGGAGAGGGAGAGGAAGTAGAAGTAGAGGGAGGAGAGAGAGAGCGAACGAGGAAGATGAGATTTGATGTTGATTCGTCCTATACTTTGACCTAACAGTGATCAGCATCTCTCCCCAACTCTAAGAAGATGTAGCGAGAAAAGATCAAAACAATGTCCAGGGTGTAAATATTATTATTATTATTATTATTATCATTAATAACTATAATACTGACAGCAACAACTGTAACAAAGCAAGATAACAAAAATATCGTAATCAGTGAAACGTGAAATGAACGAAGGAAGGAGATAAAGGTCTAGAAATAGTAACAGACTGGCCGAAATAAGCATAGAGAAGGAAGAAGAAGAAGAAGGGGAGGAGGAGGAGGAGGAAGAGAGAAAGAGAAGAAGGAACAATTGAATATGAGCTTCTTCTCTCTCTTCTTTCATTGTCATTGAAAACGTCTCTTTAAAGCGATAGAGAGGCGAGAGAGTATGGCAGATCAAGAGACCGAACAGATTGGCAAGAAGATAGAGGCGAGAGAGTGTGCGAAAATGAGAGAGCTTACTATTAGTAAAATTCATCATAATTAGTAATCTATGCAAAGGGAGAAAAAGATAATTGAAGAGATGAAGAGAGTGCAATCCACTCATATCTCCATTCTCTTCTATTGTTTCACCCCCCCCCCCCACCTGGTATTTCAAACCTTAAAAACTTTACGAAAGCAACTTATCATTTCACTCAATGTAAATTTTAAATCGGTGGTTATTTTAAGCAGACTTTAAGCTTTGAAATATCAGAGCCTCACTTCAAAATATGAGATCATCTCCATCTCCTCTATCTCTATATCTACAACAACCTTCGACAGTAAACCATCGTTTTCTAACTACAAATGCTACATTCCCCAAGCTGAAGAACACGCAATTTTCATAACAATTATATAATATCAATGTTCCATAATAAGATCAAGTCTAGCTTGGAAATGGGATGAGATTGTGAAACTTATAACCATCTCTTTCTTCTTTTTACTTTGCTTCGTCTATTCCTGCAATGCTTGATCTCTTTCCGCTAGAATAAAAGGGAAATTCTAGGGGTTGTGAGATCCGAAAAAGGGAGAGTGATGTAGACAGGGAGAGAGGGAGAGATCTTGGAGGGGTGGAAAAGGAAAAAGGAGAGGGAGAGATCCATGAGGTAGAGGTAGAGAGTGAAGCTAATCGAGGTGGAATCGGAGTATAAAATTCCCTAAAGTAGAGAACGAGTGTTAGAAAGGGGACGGGGGAAACCCAAGAGCGAAAGGAAGATATACAGGAAGAAGACGAAGAAAAGACAGAGGAAGAGAAGTGAATAGGAGGGGAGGAATGGGGGAAGAGGAGGGAAGAGAGGAGGGGAAGAGGGGGGGAGAGGAGGAGGAGGAAAGGGGAGAGAGGAGAGGAGGAGGAGGAGGAAAAGGAAGGGAGGGTAGAGGAAAAAGATCTTGCATTCTTCAGCAGAGAAAGGAGATACCAACCACTCTATTGATATAGTAAATATATTGTGTTATCAAAGAATAAGAAAGGAGGCTACGTCATGGAAGGGAGAAACTATAGACGAAGAGCTAGACAACTTTTTTTCGCAGATTAGCTAATACCTTAGTATCAACATATCATTAGTCGTTCATTGCTTGTAACAGTCATCGCTCCACTATTAATAACTAATGCCCCACATCTTAGCCAGATCAAAACCGACGACACACACCGCGTCGATCACCATGGTATTGATACGGCGAATACCGGAGCGCTTACACTCCAACACTACACATTTCGGGGAAATATGGTGTTCAAAACTCACCAAAGGAAAATAAAACGAGGCAAGAGAATGTGCAAAAACGGGAGACTTTTCTCTGTTTTTCTTTCTTTTCGTAACTAAACAGACCATAAATACAAATGAAATCATAGCAATAACTTGGAATGAAGGACATGAAGAATAGTGAATAAGTAGTCAATTGAATGAAAGAAATGAAGAAGTTGAAGAATAGAGACAATAGAGAGAGGAAGAGGGGAAAAGAGAAATGACAGAGAACAGTGTGGTAATGAGTAGTGAGAGATTGTTCATGTGATGGTAGAGCAGATGTAAGTGGTAGAGAGGGGTAGAGGAGTGGCAGAGGGAGAGGGAGAGAAAGAGAGAGAGAGAGAGAGAGAGAGAGAGAGAGAGAGAGAGATGAGATGAGAGGGAGAGAGGCAGAGGGAGAAGAGAACTGTCTCTAGCGTAAGAAGGGGGGTCGTGATTGGGGTAGAGAGAGAAAGAAAATCGAGTAAGGTACTTTCTTTCTCAATCTCTCTCTCTTTAAAGCGACAATGCGAAATCGAACTGGCGGTGAAAAGGAAGAAGAGGAAGATGAGGGAAGGAAGGTAGAGGTAGACGCCGAATGGGAGAGGGAGAGGGAGAGGGAGAGGGAGAGGGAGAGGGAGAGGGAGAGGGAGAGGGAGAGGGAGAAGGAGAAGACCGTGTGATGATGGGTGAGTAAGATGAACAGTGCATTGGAGAAGGGAGGGGGGATAGAGGAGAGAGACAGAGAGAATGAGGAAGAGGAGCGACTGGTGATGAAAACAGGCAAAATGATACACGAGAACGGGAGAAGACTATGGAGACAGATGAGGAGGGCGAGAGAGAGAGAGGGGTGAGACGAGGATGATGTAGAAAGAGAAGAGCGATACAGACATAGACGATAGGGAGAAGCTCACAGACCAATCCAACGGTTTCATCTTTTTCCACTTTTTATCGCCTACCCAAATTGGTAAATAAGAAAAGAAGTTAGGGCGAGGCACGGGGAATAATAATAACAATATTTATGTGTTTTCAAGAAAACACGGAACAAAATAAGGGATACGGTACAGAATAACATGTCAATAATGAACAAATCCAACGCAATATCGAGAACAACACTACAAAACTGAGAATAACAGTCTTGGGGAAAGCGCCTAGGGCTATAAGGAGATAGATGGATGGATGGATGGACGGAGAGGGGAGGAGGAGATAGTAATAACACGATCGACTGGAGGGGAAATAAGAGCTAATAAATATATGGGTGGTGGTGAGGGGTTGCGGGAATAAACACCGTGTGTTCTCTCCGAATGGGAACACTCTGTCTTTTGTCTACTCTCTCTTCATTTCACACACTATCTCGTCGGTCTTGTCAAGGAGAGAGAGTGTATAATTGAGACAGAGAACGTCTCTAAACTCTCTCGTTTTGCATAATCTCCCCCACACAAATAAATAAAACACAGTTGAAACTAGAACAAAATCAAAGGATAATTTGAGAGAAGAAGAAAAAGACAAAAGAGAGATATATGAATGGAAGGATGGAGAAGATTAGGGTGGCGAGAACCACTCACTACTCACTAGCCCTAGTGACAGTCTCTCTCCACTCAACCGAGAGAGGCACATTTACGACCTCTCGCGCGACGGTTAGTAGTGATGAGGTCATCGAAACATTAGTGACTAATTTTAGCTACTCTTTTTCTACTCCTTTTGGGTTTTCTCGAATATAAGTAATCGAAATGTGCAAATCTGAATATTTTTGGAATCTACAAGCCAAGGGCTATTCAACAAGCCTAAAATCGACTGTAAAAGCACATTTTTAAATTTCTTCAATTTTTCATGTTACACATTCCTTCAATTCGGATCGGAATCGGACGATTATGTAATTTTTTTCTTTACCAATATTTTTCTTTGATTTTGTCTCGTTGTTTTTTTGCGTTTGTCTTGGTTGTGAGCGGTTGGTTCTCGTTATTTTCTTCGAATATCATCAATTGGGGGCGGAGTTTACCATATCACAGGATAAGATATCGGAGGCACTCTTGCTAGGTCAAGTTGTTAGGTCAATTGGGGGCGGAGTCTATCATATCATAGGCTAAGATTGGGCCTCTCAATTAATCAATCAGTTGTTCCTCTTATATTCCTCTGTTCCTCTATCTTCTTATGTTCCTCTATAGTCAACAATTCGTGATGGTCTCTCCTGTCTGGGCTCACTTCTCACAGGACAAGACTACTGAAAAAGCGACATGCAAATACTGCTCTGCCCTCTGCCCTGTGTCAAGAAAAGCAATACGTCTAATCTATGGGGCCATATGGAGTCCTGGACAAACAGCGGCTGCGCAACAACATTTCCGCTGCTACGATGTCGTCGAACTGTATAAGAGACGCTTGTCGCCTATTTGTATCACAATCGAATTTGGGTAGTAGATAGAGGAGGAGGGGAGGGATACACAAAATGGTTAGAGAGGAGAGAGCGAGAGAGAGAGAGAGAGAGAGAGAGAGAGAGAGAGAGGGGGGGGGGGGGGAGAGAGCGAGAGAGAGATAGATAGAGAGAGAGGGAGAGAGAGAGAGGGGAGGGAGAGGGAGGGAGAGAGGGAGATAGCGCGAGCAATATGCAGTGTAGATAGAGGCAGATAGAGAGAGAGATATCTAAATATGGGAATAACATAAATAGTAAAATGAAAGAACGGGTAAGAGGAGACGACAACACATCTAATGGTAGTTAAGAGATGTTACGAGTAGAGAAATGGGGGTTACTTTATTCATACTCTCCCTCTCCCTCTTCTTCTTCTTCTTCCTCCCCCCCCAACCTCTCCCTCTCCCTCTCTTTCATATTTATCATACATTTTCGCCCCACCCACAATCTGTTGTTTTTGCGAATTATAAACTGACCCGAAATTTGAATAAAACTGACCCGGCATGGGGTGATTCTTACTAATCTCGATCTCCCGCATATTCCTAGATAGGTTTTGAGTCTCAAAACTGACCGCATCGACAAAAGTGCTCACTCACAATGTGGGTGCTCGAAAATGTATGATATTTATTTCTCCTTACAATTAGACAATTAAAATATACGGTAAGAGAGAGCACGAGCAAGAGGCACATAGCTGTAGACAGAGTGAGCGATAGATGGGTAAAAAGAGGGTACAAAATTAAGGTGAGGAGAAAAGTTAAATACCATATCACAATATTTCTCCCCCTCTCTGAATTTTGACAATAAATCCACGAGGAAGCGTAATACACATAAAGAAGAGGATACGACAGACTCATATTGGATTCAGATTCCGATGGAGAATGAAGAAATAGGAAAGGGAGAGATGGAGGGAGAGAGAATGAATATCGGGAGGTTTGCCACACTAAACTTTAGCAAACAGACTGGTGCCACCTCTGTCTCGCATTCTATCCCATATATCTTACTCTAGTTTCTTAGACTTTATTCTATTTATATTTTCTGCCTCTCTCGTATCTTTTTGTCATCTGATTCCTCTACCTCTCCTTCTCTCTCCCTCTTCCTCTCCCTTCTCCCTCTCTCATTCCATGATAGAGTAACCAAACAATCTCCAATCGAGAGAACAATCAGTCTCACTCCTTGAGTGTTCACTCTGCCGAGGTATCACTGATCTACCGTAGTCCCAACAACACAACGCATACCATTATAGTACGAAATTCATATACTATTTATCGAACCTATTGATCAAATCACGCGTGTCGCGTAAGGATCGAGACAAAATCGTGGGGTGTCCGGACAAAATATAACCCCTATCATATTGACTATTTTTGGATAGCCCTGACAGTGCCGGAGAAGATAGCGTTTCGATTTTTTGTCTAAGATCAATTTTGACGAAGATAGACGCCGTTGACTGTCGGAATTTGTAGAAATGTCTTGACTTTCACCAGCAATAGCTCGCTTTGGAATGGGAACAGCGAAAATATCACAAAGACATAAATTGTAGAAAATTTTCAGGAGAATCGAAATAACACAAGCAGAAATTACAAAATCAATTTTTCATCAACTTATGTGGCAGAAAGCTGGCGTTTGCACCACAAATCGATTGTACACTAACTTATTGGTTCAGATGATAGATATTGAGAAAGTGCATCGATTGATGTATAGTTATGGGGGTAAAATCGTGGCCGCGATATGAGTTTTTCCCAAAAAACGAGTCTGAAATCACGGACTTAGCCGATTTCTCGCTCGAGAGATGGAAGGATCACTTTGATCTACCCACTCGTCTCTCGCTGATCAATGATTTACCAACTCTTTTTTTTGTTTTACGTGTTTTCAAGTGTTTTCAACAGGTTTCCCTGTTTCCTGAATATATTAATATTCGTAGAACACCCGAAGAACACTCGTAAGCGGAGAAGAAACGAATCGGAGGAGTATTCGGAGATGGAAGATGACGTCTTGGCACTTCTTTGGTTTCGAAGAAAACACGTAAAACAAAAAAAGAGTTGGTAAATCATTGATCAGCGAGAAACGAGTGGGTAGATCAAAGTGATCCTTCCATCTCTCGAGCGAGAAATCGGCTAAGTCCGTGATTTCAGACTCGTTTTTTTTGGGAAAAACTCATATCGCGGCCACGATTTTACCCCCATAACTATACATCAATCGATGCACTTTCTCAATATCTATCATCTGAACCAATAAGTTAGTGTACAATCGATTTGTGGTGCAAACGCCAGCTTTCCGCCACATAAGTTGATGAAAAATCGATTTTGTAATTTCTGCTTGAGTTATTTCGATTCTCCTGAAAATTTTCTACAATTTATGTCTTTGTGATATTTTCGCTGTTCCCTTTCCAAAGCGAGCTATTTCGGGTGAAAGTCAAGACTTTTCCACAAATTCCGACAGTCAACGGCGTCTATCTTCGTCAAAATTGATCTTAGACAAAAAATTGAAACGCTATCTTCTCCGGAACTGTCCGGGCTATCCAAAAATGATTTAAACCGTATTTTCATTTTTTCATTGTCCGACAGTTGTATTGATCCTTACGCGACACGCGTGATATGGGGATCAATCTATTTACTACGATAAAGAGAACACACCGAATAAGAGTTTTGTGGTATGAAATGTTGCGAGATTTGGTATCGTATTCGTCCTTAACAATTCTCGGATAATCTTAACGACGTACGCCACGAGCTAAAGAAAGCGAAACGATGACTTTTACAAGTATGGACAACTAATGTTGATACTATAATACTGAAAGGTGATAAATAAAAAATCTATGAAAAGAAATCTAAGAAAAAAGTTGTCTACCGTATCTCTAGTAGTTAGTATAGGCTCAATAAATAAAGTAGCAAATTAATTAGGCGCCATACAAATTAACGAGATAGAGAGCAGTAGTTTAAATAACATGACATGAAGATTTGATGATATCATTTGTTAAACATTTCATCTGTTCGTCTGGTTAGATTAAAGAGACACCCCGAGTTCATTTTAAACTCCCAACTCTGGCAACGTTCTCTCGCAGACAAAGTAAACGAGAGAAAGAGAGTGTGTTGCCAGAGCGGAGACTATCAAATTAGCTCGGGTGAGCCTTTAACAACAGATACATGGAACTTCGAATCGAAGTCTACAATACCACTTATTCTTCCTTCATTTTTTTTCAAACAAAAGTCGAATATTGGTAAGTTCTGAATTCTTCTTTTGCTGTGGGGGAACATAGGGGGTCTGCAAAGAGCATACTGCTTTCTAGTGCCATCTTGATAAAGAACTTGAGAAAAGGGAAAGATTCGTTTAGAATCAAGACAGGAAGGACAGGGTAGAGGGAGAGGAGAAGAGAGGGAGAGGCAGAGGGAGAGAGGGAGAGGGACAGATCGTCCCTCTAAATTTAGAATAATCATGGAGTTCTTATTCACAAAGAGAAAAAACAAAATGAACAAAGAGGAAGAGAAGATACGAACGAGACGAAGAATGGTTCAGAATTTGTGAAGGAAGAAGTTGAAGAATAACAATCAAAGGAAGAGGAAAGGGAGAATGAGATGGAGAGGGAGTGAGAAAGGGAGAAGAGAGGAAGAGAGAGGAAGGAGAAGGGAGATCCCCCAGTGTTGGGAGTAGAGCGGTTCTCAACATGTGCTTACTCATACTGTATCTATTATACAAGTAAATCGATATAATTCCACAAAAATGCATACTGTAACGCTGTTGCAAGTGGTTGGGAGTATATGGAACGATATCGATTTATCTCTACTCTGGTGTTGAAATCCTTGCATGATCACGAATACAAGTATAGTCATGCATTATTCGACATTCCATGCATGATCATGCATGGAATATCCGTGGTTATTGGTTATTAATTGCACGAATTTTACTTGGATCATGCAAGGATTCAAACACCTGAGTAACTTGCTCTATTCAACCGATACATTGATCAGGCGAGGGACCTCCATCATCCTATCCAGTTATCTGCTCTTTCTCATTTGTTGTGATGGAAATAATGAATAAAAACAACGATGAGGTCATTTAAGTGTTAAATGGAAAGAAACAAAACGAAAAAGTAACTAGAGAGCGCTTGAAACGAGGAGAGATTTCTCCAATCTCCTTTACTTTCACAACCTTTGAAAAAAAGCATTAACAATTATGAAGCAGGAACATTTCTTATTGTTAGTCCACCGCACATCACGCACCCATAATGTTTCGGACTGATTAGCAATGAGAAGTAACTCATAAAAATGAGTAGAACGAATACCATAAAGGGTTTTTTCAGTTCCCGAATGGGGGTATTTGAGAAATGTGGTCCCCAGTCCCGTAGGGATTCATGAGGAAGGACCTATTTATTCACTGACACTTGGGTTCAGTCTGCCACATGATAACATTATCATGATCGAAAAGGGTTAACTGGGACATATTCATAGTGGGGATTGATAGTGTTCACCGATAACATTATTATTATTCCAAAAGCTAAATTTAGTCGGAGGAGATAACATTGGAAAAATTGAATTCACATCATATAATCAATCAATTATAGTTTAATTTTTGCAACGCATAGAGTATATTATTGTTATTATTAATTTCAACGCCTTCTTGGATAAAACTAGAACGAGCTCAAGATCCGCCAATATATACTTCGCCACATACATAGATTCACCAGGTGCAAATCAGACTATCCATGCTTTCATAAAAAAATGTTAGTAAAGCCTTCTGATCATACATTTTCGGTACCCTCGCCGTATATTTTTATATAGTGGGTCAATTCTCGAAATAGGGTGGGTTGATTCACAAAATTCGTTATTTTCGCTTAAAAATCGTCATTTTTAGCTTCCTTTTTTTTATCATGTGGCCTAAAATGGGCCTTATATAGTGGGTCAATCCTCGCACTGCGAGGGTATGGCAATGTATGCTTCTGATCGAGAAAGGTTGTAGAGAACTACAATCACATAATACACAAACTTATTTATCTGTACCTTAAGACTTATCTAATAGATATATTCCATCCTCCCGAAGCGTACAATTGAGGAATAAATTACAATTACAATTACTATTATTATTATTATTATTATTATTATTATTATGAATCTACAAAAACAGACTTGGTTCGGTATAATCTACCGACGTCTTGACGTCAAAGGTCCCAAAGGGTACGGATTCGAATCCGCACCGCAGTTTCACTTTCTCCCTTATTAGACACTCTGAACTAACGTGTTGACTGATCGAGGGATAGAGAGAAGTAGAGGAATTGAATGAATGAATGAATAGATGAGAAGTCTATCTTATATCATTCAGCCATTCTTATTCTCTTTCTATTACACACCCATATCCTCCTATTCCTCCCTCTACCTCTACCTCTCCTTATTCTCTCCCTCTTTCTACCTCTCATCCAACTCATTTTTCTTCCGCTACCTCTTTCTCTGGCAGGCATCTCTGATCTCTGTGCCTCTCCCTCTCTCTCCCTCTCCCTCCCCTTCTATCTCTCCCTCTCCCTCTCCCTTCTGTCGCCCATACTCCTCCTCATATTCCATCACTTCTTCTTCTATTACTCGTTCTCCAGAAACTTGGGACGGGTGGAACGGCAAAAAAACTGTGCGTGAGATATGAAGTGGAGAAGGAATGACATCTGAAACGTCTCTCCCTCTCTTTCTTTCTCTCTCTCTCTCTCTCTCTCTCTCTCTCTCTCTCTCTCTCTCTCTCTCTCTCTCTCTCTCTCTCTCTCTCCTCTCCCTCTCCCTCTCCCTCTCCCTCTCCTCTCCTCTCCTCTCCTCTCCCTCTCTCTCTCTCCTCTCTTCTATATCTCCTCCCAACCTCCTCTCTCATTCTGCATCTCTCCAAGAAGAAGGAAAGAAGAATCAAATAGAAATAGAATGAGGAGAGGAACATGATATTGAAAGATTCAAGAGAATAAATGAATCATTAAGAAGAGGGAGAGAGAGGGAGAGGGAGAGTGAGAGGGAGAGAAGGAGAGGGAGAGGGAGAGGGAAGGAGATTGAGATAACCATAGAGCAGCAAATAAGTGTTTCATGAGGAACCCTTAGAGGTCCAACATTGGAAAGGACAATCAAAATAAATGCCATTCAATGGAATACAGGAAGAACAGCTATGCTATTGCTCGGAGGAAACTATTAAGAATGAGAATATGTATTTCCATTTCGGCTGCTTGAGAATGGGGAACAATCTCTGGACTAGAATAGAGTAAAGTGTATTTAGAGCATCTATGGACGACAATAGGAGGTGTCCCTGGAAAATTAAGAATTTCGAAAATTGGACGAAAAGTCCCCCGATAGATATGATTTAGAGTACGAAGCGATCCGTTTTCTATTCTAGTTATACTAAATGGTGATGGTAGAAATATAGACCCAAATCCCAA
Source organism: Parapristionchus giblindavisi (assembly GCA_943737045.1). Taxonomy (NCBI): domain Eukaryota; kingdom Metazoa; phylum Nematoda; class Chromadorea; order Rhabditida; family Diplogasteridae; genus Parapristionchus; species Parapristionchus giblindavisi. Next base: position 471,373 of record CALSFV010000287.1, on the reverse strand, counting down.
ATTGAGAAGGATGAATTTGTGAAGAAAGTTGACCAGGCTTTATGGAGATTGGAAGAAAGAAGAATCGGTGGTATCATACCATATCTCTGATCAGATGACCCACCACACAGATGATCTAGATAAAGTGTTTAAAAAGTAAACGATGTGTAGCAAGATTTCGTAATTCTAGATAGATAAATGGTTCACTATGAGCGAATTTGAATGATAAAGTAATATAATTGGGAGATTCGCATTAGAATTGAGCGATGGGTAAAAGTTAATATTAACTATTACTAATATCAATGTTAATAATAATGCTAATCTTGAAATACCGATCAGATACATAGGTGGGCACGCTGGACGAAAGGCTGTGCGCAAACCGGAGAATTGTAAGGCAAGGCTCTGCGCATGGCCATTTTTTTGCAGATTTGACTGAAAATTTACCATTTTTTGCGAGGCAAGGCTAAGCGCAAGGCCCCGCAAGGCTGGGAAAGGCTGTGCACAAAAATAAATCGTTGTCACGCGCCCACCTATGATCAGATACATCCATAAATGGAGACAACTAGAAGTGATTTCTATTTCTGAATAAGAAAAAGCAGTTGCAAGAGGTCTAAAAGGGAAGAATTGAGAGACAATAAAAGTGAATCCAGGACCAGAATAAACATAAATGAAGTAATAGAACCGGTAGGAATAAAGTAAAAGAAGAGTATTGAACGAGAAGAAGAGTATGTCTCGAGATATGAGAGATCGAGAGTATATGAGAGAATCAGAGAAATAGAGAAATGAACTAGACCCAAGATCAATACAAGTATTCAAAAGGGGGGGGAGATGAGATAAGGGTGAAAATGGGATTCAATAGCTAATAAAAGATTCAATAGCTAATAAAAGCATAAAACAGACCAAAATGCAATGATCAATAGATAAAGCGAAAAGAAAATTCAGATTGTTGATGAGGGGAGGGGGGGGGGTTGTATAAAAGTGAAGGAGGGAACAACGCGAACGGGCGAGAAAGAAGAGTTTGGACAAGAGAAAAAGACGATCGGGGATGGTGATGCAGCGATAAGAATGATATTTCATGTAGAGAAGAATGATTGAAGAAGAATCAGGGCACAGACACAATTTACGATGAATTAACTACATCTTTGTCAATAATAACGAAAATAAATATCAAAACAAAGCGAGAACATACAAAAATAGTACGAAAACATCGATTTAATGATGACCAAAATTGTAGATGTTGATCAATCAATAGTGAAGACGCATGAAATGTGCACTTGCTTGGTGCCAAGGACATATTTATTGATTGAAATAAATGTAAAGAATTTTTCTAATATATTTTTAAATACTAAATTTTTATTTGAAATTTACATGAACAGAAGTTGGAGATAATAATTACAGGAAAATTCTAAGCAAACAATAAAAGCATTTCAACGTTTAGATGCTTGTCACACTGTTCGATCATATGTCTGACCCAGCATGCGCCCTTCCGCACGCGCTACACATACCTAGGTTAGAAGCGCTGCGCAAAGTTCCCTGAGGGAATTGTCCTTTCTTTCGTTGCTATCGTTATCTTTATCAACGTTCTCTCTAATCAATGTCATGTTTGATCAATCGATATCTCATCTAACACTTTAACCTCATTTTGTCTTGTGTTTTATCGATGTGCCGTCTCTATCTCTATATCTTACTTATGTATTTGTTGTGTGTATATCTCGAAAACAAAATAAGGCGTTCGTTAAATGTTACCAGCAATGTGTTCGTTTCAATTTTGATTTTTCTAAATTGCAAAGTATGCATATAAAATTGTTAAATTACTCCGATATGATGAGACCTATCGTGCGTCCATTCGCACCCACGCAAAACTTGATTAACGTGAAATGTTATGCTTCAGTCACGGTTTCAAGGGGAATGCTCAATCGATGTGTAATTGCTCCAACTAAAATCTAAACAGTCACTCATTAGAGACTGAAGAGTATTGCGCGAACTGCAATACACCTTCTTGCTCATTCGTTAGTGCTATTTCTTAAACCCTCATCGATTACAAATCTTTTACTCTTTTGAAGAATGTAAAGATTGGGTTTATCGTACCCTATCTGATAATCTATCTATATTCATCTCTAATTCTCGTCTACTCCTCTCCACTTCTTGTTGCGTATCTGTTCGTTCAGCTTTACGTCGTTTGATCTCTCTTCTCTTATCTCTCCCTACACATCGACCCGAGTCGAATGTGATTGGCACTTGCTAATCAACTGAGAGAATCAACTATTCATTATGATCTTTAGCATTTACTTAATAACCTTTTGTTAGAATAATTAAAATATGCCCATGTTTTATAAAATTAATGCATATATCCATATTTTGTTTACTAAACGTCATATAAATACGTTTGTTTATCTGTAAAAGTCGTCCCTCACCATCTGTGTCACCCATTCATTTCGTTCCTATCTCTCACACTTTCTCTCTATTCTCTATCATAGGAATGGAGGTAGACACCATCGACGTGTTGGAGTCTATCAATTGAATCCCTTCTTCCTCTTCCTCTCCACTTCCTCTCTCCAAACACTCCCCATCCCTCATCCTTGTCGTTATGCCCGACGCTCATTCCGATTCGGACTCCACTGAAGATATCGATTTGACCTTCATACGCTCACGAGGTAACCTATTACTTCTCACGATAATCGATATCTCATGGCTAATGCTGGTGGTCACACTGGAAATTCACTTATGCGGTGTTACATTTGCCTTACGTGTCCCCTTCGTAACGACATAGAACCTGCAGAACGTAAATTTTGATCGGAATTTTGGTATAAATGCAATTTAAATGTAATAAATATTCATGCCAAAATTCCGTTCGAAATTTGCACTCTGCAAAGTTTACGTGGACGGGGTCTCCGTCGTTATGGCACTTTTAAGGCAAATGTACCATCGCTTTACGATTACCATAATGGTTTGTACCAATTGCTAATCCATATTTGTCAGTGACTAACATTTATGTGAATGTTCTGTGTGAGCAATCAATTAAAGTTTGTGATTATCGTACTATTTTCGTTTAATTGCTTCATTCATTCATTCATTCTCTGATCTATTTCTTTTCATTCACCCTCGCACTGTGTCAAGAACAATTGCCCTTACATTCTGTTCATTTCTCTATTCCTCTCTATCTCTCACATTCATTCCCCTCCTATCTTTCCCCAACCACCACTTGACTACGCTTGTTGACCATATATGCATGTTAACTGTATATGTACACTCCCACGTGCTGTGAATATCGATCGATATGATATTATTGATTGATCGATACTTTTAGCTTTTCCCACTTGATGTTATGTGAGTGCGTGTTGGTCGGTGTTTGTTTGCCTTTGTATTCTTTCCATGCAATGGTTAGACGAGCAGATTCCCAATAACTTTACGTTACTTATACATCCGGAAATCTATTTCCCCTCTGACTCTCTTCTCTCTCGCATCATTCTCAACTTGTCAATCTATTTTACCCTCAACTGCTTTGCTTTACTTTTATCATTCGTGCATGACAGCGGTAACTAACACAATATCGATTGATGAAAAGATGATTATTGATTGATTTGATTATCCATTAAGCACCGATTGGAAGCGAGGACAGACCGAGAGACGTGGATCCCGCCACGTCTACCACAGCATTCACCATGGTACGATAGATTGAGATTATTGATTTTTATTATCGCTTTGAGAGCCAGAAAGAGTCGATATTACATTTATTGTTGAAATAAACGTTTCCGGCCTTTATTGTTGTAATTAAACGTTTCCGGAATAGGATATAAGAACTTGATTATCTTTTTATATTTATTTTATTATTTAATATTATTATTATTAAATTTGTAGGTGCTGAGGATAGCCTTAATGGCTGCACTCTACTACCCATTGAGTATCGGTCTGACGTTCTATCAGAAATGGTTCATCAAGGTACATTCATCTTTCGATATTGTATGAAAAGACGCTAAAAATGTCTTAAACGCACATCCAAGCAAATTTGAAACAACCCGCTCTGGCAACACTCTCGCAGACAAAGAAAGCGAGAGATCATCACCAGAGAGTTTCTAATTAGGGATGTGTCTTTGAAATGATTATTCATTTTTAAATTAAAATCATTTCGATAGGAAAACAATCTTTTTTTGTTTTATGGTCGAAGTGTGATTGTGTTTTTTTTTGAAAATGCCATGTCGCATATGGCATTTATGTTTAATTGTTCTTTTCGTACATAGAATGGAGAAAGAAAGAGAGAATCATAGATAGTTTTTAATTGTTATTTGTTACAAGATGAAACAGATTGAACGCTTACGTTCATTGTTAGTGATGCTTATATTTTTATTCTTTCCTACCAGCCTTTTTATGCATGTTTGTTGTTAGAAAAAGCTATGCATTATGCATTTTTAATTTATCATACATCCGAAAATGTGACAGCATTTGAAACGACAATTAAATAAGTGAAAAGTAGACTTAGTGAAGATCAAAGATCAAACGTGATCATCAAAGGTCGAACGTGGCGATGAAGATAGGTCTGATCACCGATTATCGATTGATTTTTTTATTATTTTCATATATTCCAGAACTACCGATTGCCTCTACTTGTTGTGACAGGACACTATTTCACCAAATGGTTTCTGGCTGTATTCATACGGTTTCTAGTCGAGTGTAAGAGGTACACTGTTTGTCATTTGCTATCATACTCAATATTGTCATAGTGCAAGTAATATGGACATATCACAACCCTTCTCACTGTACATCGTAATTGTGTTGGGAAGATAAATAAATGAGCAAAAGGCAGATAGTAGTACAAGTGGATGTACTGTAGGGAACAGAACAATGTTTTCTTCAATAGATGCGAAAAGAACAAAGGTGAGAGAGAGTGTAAAACGAGGAGAGTTTGTCATCTTAATTCGTTTCCTTCATTTGACTACTTTTTAACAAGAGTGACTTCGATATGAGGATATGAGGCAGTGTATGACTATCTTATTCATATTCTTTATTTCAATCACTACTAATTAGAGAGAGAGAGAGAATAGAGCTTAGGTTTTGGAGTTTCGTCGGCGTTATCATTATCATATGCAGAAGTTTGTGATCTACACATGAATACGTACATTATCTGTACCTTATTCGAGTACTCATAGGTTGAATAGCTACGTTACATATTTAGACAAATTGGAGCCAGGCTTCGTAGTTTGTAACGTCCATTTCTATCTATTCGACTATCAATTAATCTCATTCAGGTCTCGTCGTGTTCGTCTAAATCTTCGTGATCAACTACGATGGCTCGCTCCCATTGGAGTGTGTGCGTCCCTCGATATTGGTATGGTGTATGCGAACCGACGTTTACTAATTCATTTCAACATCGTGCATCACTTACCGTGTTCCTAGCCAATCTATCAATTGTGGTTTATCTATTCCGACGTTTCCTAATCACTCCATCCCTACTCATTGTAGGTCTATCGAATTGGGCGCTGGAGTACGTTACCGTATCCCTGTACACTATGGCCAAATCTTCATCGATTGTATTCATCGTAGCATTCTCGTTACTTCTACGATTGGAGAGGTTAGTCATATGGGGGAATGTGTCACTTGCATAACCCAAAGTAGACGAGAGTTACATGATGGAACTTATTTTGACAAAAAAATTATCCTTCATGCCTGTTACTTTTTAGTGACAACTGTAGTACGTGTAGACCGGTCTAAATGTTGTTGAACTGTTCATTGTTTGCATTCAATGAATATGAATAAATTTGAAATTTCAAAGAGTTTTTTTAGGTTAATGTACGTATCCATTATCTGTTTATGTGGATCTGTTGAATGACAACCACGATGAGTATGAATATAGTCAGGGAATTTTTGATTATATTTAGGCTGAATTTGCTGAGAATACCCCATAATAGTTAAGTGCTTGATAGAGATCGTCTTTGTATGGTACATCTATTGTATCTGGATATTCTTCAGATGGCGTGCATCACTCGGTCTAGAGGCTGCCCTCATTGCCGTCGGTCTATTCCTATTCACATTCCGATCAGCTCAACTGGATATTAGTCAGTTATCGATTAATTATTGATTTATTATATCGATTAATTATTGTTCTATCTCGAGTTGGAGACTACTGCATCATCATACTGTACCTTTCTCCCTTTCGATTGAAATAGTTACAGTTTTTGTTAAGCTTACAATGAGAGCTTGATCTTTGGTCATTCCAGATGGTCTGATGTTGGTAGAACTGGCGGCAGCGTGTACAGGAGTACGATGGACTGTCTCACAATTGGTCATGCAAAGAGAGGTTAATATTTGTGTTATTATTATTGACAGTAGATTTTACTGCTCTTGTTCAAATATCACCGTTCATAATGGTTGTGTGCTACAAGAATGTGCCGGGTGCGCAGTGGTCGATTCATCTCTTGACGCATATCACAATATATGAATGAGTATTCTTAGTCAGCACTATGCGCAGGGAACCGGCTATTATCCATATATCGAATAGCCACGTTACAGACTTGCAAAATGCGGACAAGTTTTAAACAAAAAAAAGCCAAAATGCGACCACGCTTCGTAGTTTATAACGTACTTTTCGACTTGTGCTATTATGATTCCATCAAGATAACTTCTATTTCATCTATCAGTTGAATAGAATAATTTAAAATCATGACTGTAAGCGGTCTAAGAAAATCAATAATCTATCTTTCCATTCAGGACCACGGTGTGCGTCATCCACTGGATATGGTAGCCCATGTACAGCCATGGATGGTCGTACCCATAGTTCCACTCGTATGGTACTTTGAAGGTATACTGTAATTTTTTAAATAATGATTAATTGTTCAACTTGTGGAAGACCTTTAGATGGTGATTTGTTGTTTCTAATATAGATCTAATAATCATGGGTTAAAAAATTCTCCGTTTTCGAAGCTCTTTCTCTAACTGTTTGTAATTACCAATAATAATACAGGTTCATCAATCAATATGTCGACAATATTCCAATTCCACGGTCAATACGATCCAGCTACCGTACTCTCGCTGATCTTCGTGGGAGGACTCATCGCGTTTGCCATGGAATTATCAGGTGAGAGGAGAGGGTCATAGCAAATTTGAACCCTTATTTGCGGGAAGCTGACTACGAAATACCATAGAACACCTTAACGTTTAATTTGTATCAATGTATAGTTTAACATTAATCTAATATTAAATAATTAAATTAAAAGAGTGGTAAGAGAGAGGTCAGATAACATACATTTTCGCCCCACCCACAATCTATTGTTTTTGCGAATTATAAACTGACCCGATCTACATCTCAAGTACTCTGAACAGACCAGAAATGGGGGTGTTTCTAACTAATCTCGATCTCCCGCATATTCCTCTAGATGGGTTTCAAGACTCAAAACTGACCGCATCGACAAAAAAAGTGCTCACTCACAATGTGGGTGCTCGAAAATGTATGTCAGATAACATCGAACAATTTATTTCGATAGGTGTTAGATCAACTTCATATCAGTACTACACATTAATTTTATGTAAACAAATAGTCTTGTGCACTGTTACAGTAATCCCATCACTAAATCAACGATGAAATTTGATTAGATCTATCAATCAATAATCAATAGTTGTAATCTCTTTCTCATTCAGAGTATCTCCTACTCGTCAATACATCTGGCATCACTCTGAGCATCTTTGGAATAGTAAAGGTTGATTTCATGTTTCGTCCTCACATCAAAACATTCAACGAACAATGATGATTTGATTACGTTATCATTCTCGTTGATCATGTCTCATTCAACAAGAAATGTGAAATTCGTCACAATAAGATGATTTACAATATATATATTTGAGCTTTGGTATTGAAACAAGCTAACTTTGAAATTCTCCTGGCAACTTAATTTTTATGTGTCTATTTTACTCTGATTCTTATAGCAGCTTAATAATTAATTGAATGTTCAATATAATAAAATTGATTGTGTTCCAGGAAGTGGCCACTCTCATCCTGGCAGCCTTCATCAACGGTGATCGTTTCTCTCCCACCAACATCCTCGGATTGGTTCTTTGTCTCACGGGAATGGCCATCCATTCCATATCAGCAAAAAGGAAACAGAAGAAGGTAATGATGACGTCATCGTCGACCACCGATCAGTTGTAGCTCTGACCCATCGCACTACCTTCAGATACTGTAGTTTTATTATCGGTTTCGATAACATACCCCCTATTTTCGGTTCGGGTTTCGGGAGCATTTGATATATTGCAACATGTTAATTTGGTTCTTCGACCTGACATTCTTGTTAATGTCAGTGAATTTTCCAAATTATCTTGTGGGAACCGATTCACGGAACTATAATTCATTACAACGGCTTTATTACAGTTGATCTATCATCATTGATCGATCAATATTGTACTATGGTATATTTTCTGTTCGATGGATTACGGTGTGCAAGCAAGTCATTATCGATTGGTTATGTGATTGTCCGTGTATTGGTGGCTAGTTAATGTCGTTCAGTTTGGGCGCTTGATTACCGATCAATAATGGTCCATTTATAGTCTCTCAATTCGACCTCATCTGCGGTCTCTGCATGTTCGGATGATCTACGCAAGTTGCTAGATGAAGATCATTGATTTATCGATTAATAGATCTGATAAAGGTGACGTGACTAGCGTGGGGGTATTTTGGCAAAACGAATCCCCGCCTACGCTGGTGACGTCACGTTTTTTTCAACAAACGGTTTATCAAGCTTCACGGATAAAGACCCCGAATGTCCCCGCCCCTTTATTGATTGATTGCTAAGTCCCGCCCATTACGATATTGTTCTATTTAATGATCGTCTTTCGAACTCCCCTCTATAATTTGCACCAAAGAGAGATTTTCCACATCTCGTACCTGTGATTAATTCATGTCTGCTAATATTTCGACCCCTAATACAATGTATATTGATTTCCCCCATTGTTTGTTTAATTTTCGAATCAATCAATAATTTCTAAATTCATCCCTCCTCCGTGCAAGTGCCTCTACTCGTCCCTATCTCTCTCTAGTCTAGCTAAATGATTGTGCTCCAAGCTTACGGTCTATCTATTGTATATAATCAAATCTATCTACCTTCTTTTTCTTCTTCTATTCCGTATTTATCTTATTTTTTGGTACTTTTTTTCTGGTTTCTCGTTCTGCTTCTAAACGCGGTTTTTCTAATTCTTCTTTCTCTATTCTCTCGCTTATTTGCTTCCTTTTCTTATGGGCTCTGCAATATCATTGATTGATTTATTGATTGTGATGTATTCCTTGTACACTACTTATTGATTTTTTTATAATATTATTGATTTTTTGTTCCAAAAGCATTCTATAATGTACTGTTGTCGTTTACCCCTAGGCATTTCCCTGTCCCTGAATGTAGTTCAAGTTCTCGAATCATGAAACTGTTATCAATTATCACGTTGATTACGGCTATCCTCTGAATCATTACTATTCATTCATTGTACATCCATGTATATTGATTGATTAATTGTATATGTAATCAGCTACGAAAAAGTAGTCATCAGTAGCTGATATTTTTAACTTTCTGTACATAATAATGATCACAGAGAGACAAAAATAACTAAAGATGTTTATAAAAGTTGTAAAGACGTTGCAATGCAAAGCAGTTTATTCACAGATTTAATCAATCAATAAGTCGGTATACACGGTAACACAGGTTCATAGCATTGATTGTATTCAAAAACACCGGATTTAGTCAAATTTTAACACCGATCAGTAGCTGGGATAGTACGGTACGGTAAGAATGGGTAATGCAAAGAAAGAGTCAGTTCATGGTTGAGTACGGTAGCTATTAGCATACAATTGAATGGTACATGCATTTAGAGGAAGGGATTGAACCCGTGAAAATAAAATGAGTGGGGGAACTAGTATGGTTGGTGCGAGTGGATAGTCGTCGAGTCAAATCGACGTTTGCTAAACATATTCAGTCAACGAGAAAAGCTAATGAATCAATGGTCTGGGTCGGATGAGTGTACACCGAGAAAAATCAATAATTATATACAGTCAATCGATAATGAGATCAGTTTGGTTGATTAGTGAATGGGAACATGCAGCAGTATAAACTAGAGACTGGGTAGACTTGATCTTTGATCTCTACGACGATAGTGCGGGGGAGGCTTCGCGGGATGATACAGAGGGCGTGGATGGCTGTTTGGATGACGTCATCGACGAGACAACAGGAGGAGGTACGAGATCCATGATGTCGTCGATATCATCAGCAGAGAAGGCATCGTCAGTGGTTGGAATACGCTCGAGGAGTGAATCGATTCCCTTGATGTAGCCTTCGTCTGGTCCCTGGAGATTGATCAATGATTATTGGAAGGATATGCCCTTAGGACGATAGATTATAGTGATATCATACACTATACTAAATTGGAAATAAGGAGCCGATTAAAGAAAGGTGCACAGAGATATGAAAAATAAAACGAGGGGCATTTGCGAATCATACATTGCCATACCCTCGCAGTGCGAGGATTGACCACTATATAAGGCCCATTTTATGCCACTTGATAAAAAATTAAGCTAAAAATGACGATTTGTAAGCAAAAATAACGAATTTTGTGAATCTACCCACCCTTTTTCGGGAATTGACCCACTATATAAAAATAAATAGCGAGAGCACCGAAAATGTATGTTTGCGAATTTGCATATTACATTTATATTGAGAATATATTGATTTAAAATGTCAAAAAAAGAAGAATTGCACATACCTGGTAGACAGTGTCACTGAATCCCTCGAAGGAGTCAAACGTCGAATGGGCAAAGTCTATCATTCGTACCTACAACGATTATTGATTTTTCAACGCTACAGTAGTCCTATGAAGGTCGGCACGAGACTAACCGAGATAAAGTACCTGAATGGGAGAATCAGGGAGAGCGGCGTCAAAGGCGACAAGAACGGAAGACGAGAAGAATCTGAAATTGATCAAATTTTACATAAATTTAAACCATATTTTTTTAAAATCGAAAATGCAGATTTAAAAGAGGAATCAAAGCAGACAGTTTCGTAGAGCTTTCCACAATGTTTGATGAGCGCAATAGGCTCAGTGGTACCCACCGATACGATTGTGCTTCCATCAACGCCGCTCTCAGATCCGCGAGTCGGGCGCGGAAAGAAGCCGCGCGTACGCGTCCCGCGCCGCGGACAAACCGCCGTAGACACGCGGTGAAGTGACGCTCATCCATCTTGCGACCCTGACAATGGTTTTGATCAGTGGCCGTATGCAAGAACAACGGAAAACCGTTTTCCGGGAAAATGTGACGTCATTAGCGTAGGCGAGGATTTTTGGAAAACGCCTCCGCCTACGCTAATGACGTCACATTTTCCCCGAAAACGGTTCTTGCATACGGCCACTGAATACAAATAGATACTGCAGTTTTCATCAAATCAATCAATAAATAAGAGATATACGGTATTCGGAGAATCGAATCAATCAATACCTGCATCTTGTCAATGAATCGATATGATGCAGTCGCCTCCTCGTATAGCTCCATACCAACCATACGGACCTGAAGCATACAGGGTTACAGTTCAATAAATGAGAGATCATAGATATTTCGTAATCAATCAATCAATAAATAAATAAATCTACAGCACTCACTCCCAATTGTGCACTCGTGCTCTCCGCACACTTTCTCTTCTGTGCCATCTGCTTCTCCTTGGGGGCGTCGTCACCGTGCTGACGGGTTCCCATCTAGAATAATAATCAATAATTGATTGATTACGGTAGACCTCAGAATCGATTGATTACGGTATAAATCATTTCAGGAGGGCTATAGTGTAGTAAACAGAGCAAATATGTTCGAACAAAGTAGATAATCATTGCTATTCTTCATATAGACAATCAACGGGTCTGATAATTTGAATTGTGAAACAAGTTATCCAAGCTAACCATCTACGAGAATGGATTAGACACAACAATGCCAAATATTGAAGAAGAAGAAAAGAACATAAAGATCAAAGATCAAACCTTGAGATCAAGGACACATGGTCTCTGCATATCGTGGACAACATTCTCGAGGAGAATGAAGTTAGATCCAGTTGAACCAGCAAGGAGAAGACGTTGAACAACCTTAATACAATAGATCATGAAACATCACCTCTTCTATCTTACTACAGTAACCCCCCCCCACAATCTACCGTATGACATACATCGACATCGTACAACAGTATCACTCCATCTACAGTACATATATAGTACTACAGTACCCGTCTACCGTACCTTGATTTGACAATTGGCCGCCCAATAGTGTGCATCATTTTGATGTTCCACCTCCACGCGTCCTTCCATATTCACTCGGAACATCACCGCGGACACCGTTGACTCCTCCTGTGAAGGAATATTTGATAGATGAGCACATTAGGAAACGTCGTACACACTACGCTACTACCGTACTCCCCGCCACACCACAATAGGATTAAAATACCAGATAAGAGTAGTGAAACCAACCCCGTCATCTTCCATCATGCGTGCTCGTTGAGAGACTGAAATCGATTAGATTAATTATCGATCGATAATTAGCCATCTACCGTATTCCGCGCCTACCTTTGTCGAGTCGGGACGCCGGATGACAGGGTGAGCCGCGCTTCTCGCTCCACAGTCGCAGTCGGCCATTCTTATGCGCCGTCGCTCGCACCTTTACCGTACCTGCAATATGTCATTCGTGATATTACTGTAACTATCGTCAACTGACTTATTTTTCTAACCTATTGACATTCGCTAATAGAGACTACGCATGCAAACTGCATGCGAGTTAATAGCGCGTGAGAAATAGACGGGAAAAAAAGAAAGAAGAGGAAAACAACGGAGGATAGAGAGTATAAATAGAATATATAATATTTATGACTAAGAAATGAAATACAAGGAAAGAAGCCCCGTTGGATATAAATCAAAGTCTGTGTGTTGTGTTCTCCATTTCCATTTCCTCGTACCATTTCCATGCTTAATCACAAAACCATCTTATCGATCCTTTCACCACCTCACAATCTACCGAAAATGTATGATTGACATAAGTGGGCAACACCCGGAAAAAAACTTTAACTGGCGAAAGAGCAACAATTTTTAAAAGGGAATTCATAGTCAAAATCAGATTAATATGCAGGTGTTCTGTATGGGTAACTGATGAACGCTCTAGTGAATGGTTGCACTCATATTGTAACGGAATGGAATCAAAATAATCCGAAACAAATACTCTCAACTAAACCTTATGAAACATGAAATCACCATGTCGTTTCACTCCTACTCAATACATCTATATCAAAACGTCCTCCCACATTCATCTACAGTATCTCTAATCTCATTATCAATACTTTCTCATGAATGATAACTCAATCATCACAGAGCATATTCCGTTTCTCATAATCAGTCTCAGCCCCCGCACACAAACACAAGAAACTTGATACCACACCCCTTCTGTGTATTCAAAGAACAAGAGATAAGCATGAGCTGCTTATTCTGATCTCTTGTTCTTTGAATATGAAATAATTAATCAAAATTCAAATTTAGATTCGTATCACTTCTGCAATCTTTACATATATAATTGCCCCCTCCCAGATCATTAAAGACAAACCTTAGCTAATTTTACTCTCCGCTCCGGCAACGTTTTCTCGTAGGCAAAATTCGAGAGAGCATTGCTAGAGCGAAGAGTTTCAAATTAGATCGATGTGTGTCTTTAAAGAAATAAACGACAGAGTATACGCCCATCATTATCTATCGTTAAACTGATCGAAACGATGACAAAATCTGACAGAAACCAGTGTAATCCAATCATAATTATGACGAACCTCACAGTGACACCCATTATCGTAATCAGAATGACTCATTATCAAGCATTGTAAGACACGCCCAGATATATTATACTTATAATTTGTTCCGGGAAATGGCAATAGCGGCGCCTTGCTAATCATTTTAAAGGCGCCGCCTGGTTATCGATAACGATAGCCCATCAAGACAATCATGTTAAGACATGCCGATTATGATTATCTTAACACAGCGAAGGCCACTACTGGATCATTCTTCACTCTAAATAACTCATTTACCATCACTGACTGCGACACAAATCAACCTGCTAAATTTTTCGAACAAAAAATACCACATAATACAACAACAGCACCACTACCGTAATCGTGCTAAAAATAGCTACCATAGTCGCCCCTAGCCCTTCACACTACCGTACTCACCGCAGTATACAGGGGCGAATTTCCTGAATCGTGGTGAGAGTTGTTTGTAGAAGGCGAGTTCACGGGCGTCCAGGGGCTTCGCCACGTGTCCCTCACATTGAAGTAGGCCAAAGTGACCGCCGACCTTCAAGAGAATACGGTATGATATTGATGTATTGATTGAGATTACAGTAATCACAGCCGTATCGATTGATTATCATCGTATTGATTGATTTACAGAATCATATTAGCATTTTATCTAGAGCAACCATAGCAAACTGTAGGATATGTTTAACTGGTTGGCACCAAAAGAAAGTATGTGCAATCCATAAACAGTTAATTTAATTTTAAATGATCCGTTCAAAAGTTGCGAAAAGAAAAGAAAATCAGGAAAAAAACACTCCTCGTTTTCCACACTCTCTCGCCTCCTTTTTCTTTTCTTTTCGCTTCTTTTGAATAGCACATGCGCAGTATGTACATACCTGATGCTGGAATCCACTGAGCGCTACCTCCATGGTCATGATAATGAGTGCTTAGATAGAGCTGGACGAGATGAAGAAGATGATGAATGAATAAGGAGAGGAAGAAGAAAGTGGGCGGAGTCACGGAGAGAAGAGTCCGAGTCTGAATGAAGAAAAAGGATAGAATTGAGATAAAGAGATGATGATGAAAAGGGAGAGGAAGGCAGAAAAGATTAAGATTGAAATGGAATGGAATGGAATGGAAGAGAATGGGAATAGGATAGGACATAATCGGAATCTCTATCAAGGAAAAAAGGATTGACAAGAGTAGACACAATGAACAGGGATACGGTATCAGAAAGAGAAAATGATGATGATGATGAATGAAGAAAAGAGAACGTGTGATGCGGTGCTAGATTGGCCCTACGTGAATCAATCGCAACCTCCGCTGAAACAACGGAGACTTCCATGTCAACTCTGCAGAATGTAAAATTTCGAGAGAGATTTTCACACAAATACAACACAAAATGAGATAAATATTACATTTATGCCACAATTCCGTTCAAAATTTGCACTCTGCAAAGGACATCTTCGTCGTCCCAGTAGATATAAGGCAAGACAAAGACCGCATTAAAACAATACCGAGATCAGTGCGTAGCAAAAGGAAGAATGAAATGGGAGTAGAGTGAGGAAATGGAATGAATAACAAAACAACAAAAATTAATGATGACGGAACGATTAGCGAAAGATGATACAATGTTCCTAGGTGTAAGTATACACGTGATTACCGTAACCCATCAATATGTTCCAAGGGCTCTATACCACTCTATCTCTCTCATTTTATATTGGTAACATTTGTGAGAGCGACAAGCCTTCAATTCGAATGGGGGAATCGGAAAGAGAAGAGAGGACAGGAAAGGAAAGGAAAGGAAAGACGGAATACGGAAAGAGATGAAGAACAAGACCAAAAAGAGTGGGTGATGATGATGGTGATAGCGTTAGAGCAGACAATGCATTTGACGAGGAATGAGTCTATCTATCTATGATATAGACAGATAAAGACATGATAGACATCAACCTCTCTCCTACAATAGGATGATGACGAGAGGAAGAAGAAAGGAAGGAATAAAAGAGATAATACAGAGAACAAGAGCAAGGAAATAGAAAAATCGACCGAACCAAGTCACATACAATTGCCACCACATTGCACAATAAACAAATCAAGCTACGCATATTCTAATCAAAATTCAGATTAGCATTGATCATGCAATATATCTGAAGCTAATCTAGTCATCTACTCAAAACTTTAGAAGAGACCAGAATACTTAAAGGCGGGCACACAGGGGAAAAGGTTGTGCGCAATTTGTTTTTGCATATACGACTGAAAACTGGCTGCGGACGTGAAAATGACAAGAACATGGACTAAAATCGACTGAACAAGTATTCCAAGTCGTTTTTAAAGCAATTTTCATGAGATCATTCCAATTTTCACACTCTCTCCTGATTTTACCCTTGTGAACACCCATAATTCGTACTATCAAATTGATAAGGAAAAGGGCAATTAGGTGACCATGATAAGCGGACGATGGGAGAAACAATGAATGATAAGAAACTGCCTGATCATTGTGTGATTAACACCAAAGGAGTCAGTCACCTCTTGATAGTGATCAAGTGAAGAGAAGAGGAAGAAGAAGAGGACTATTCCATCATTCACACTCCTATTTCTCTCCATTCTCCCCCTTTTACTCATCTTTCCACTCTAGTCACTCTTTCACTCATTCATTCATTAACTCTTCCTCTTATTCTTTTCCATTATCGATTGAAAAGTGCGTGATAGAGGGAGAGAGAGTGTGAGAGTGTGAGAGAGTGAGAGAGTGCAGACATCAGCTGGCCGCAGGGGAGAGGGGCGAAATGAGCGAAGAGTCAGTGTGAGAATAGTGGGAGACAGCCGGCAGAGAGAAAGACGAGAGCGCCAGACATGCCAGACACAGTGTGCACGCTTTCTCTATTGCCTCAGGGTGGCGCGATTCGGATAGAGACGCAGAGTCCTCCTTCTCTTCTTCTTCTTCTTCGTCTTCTTCAATACTCTTCCTCTCTTGCCCTTTGAGACTAAGCAGGAAATGCTCATTCGGCCAATTTGAGCTTCCTTTGTCCCCCTTTGCCGCGCATTTTAAACACCTGTTTTCTCCGCCCCTTTTCGCGAAACTTTCACTCGTTTCTACAGGGACACAGGGATGGCGGCCGTGAAGAGCGGCCTGGTCGATGTGCTGATAGATGGAGAATGGTCACGTCTCTATGCAACACTCGATCCGACTAGTCTCTCACTACAGGTCAGAGATCAAAGATCAAAGATCAATATATCCTTAAAAGCCCTGTAATACCGGGGAAAACCCTCCAAAAATGCAATGCGGTGTCCAAAATACGAGAGAACTTTGAGCATAGCGTAGCGTGGCGACGACGAAATAGAATAGGTTATCGCAGATATACAACAACCAAAGTAGAGATGAGAGAAAAGGAGTGAGAGAGGGACAGTGAGAGAATACTCTCTCTTGTACACGAAATCAGCGATAAATCAACAATAGTAGTAGTGGCCGTTGGAGTGATCTAAGAAATAAATGAATGGAGGGAGGGAGAGACAGACAGAGATCTGAAGGCAAACTAAACGAATCGGGAACAGACAACATGGACAAGAGATCGAGAAAGAAAACTGTATGATCGAGAGATTGAAAGATGAGAGGTTCATAGGCAGAGGTAAACGATGACATCGATCCGGAAGAAGAGGAAGGGTACATCAATCGTAGTATTACCACGTGCTATGATAGATCAATGAAAGCAGCTAATACATTGGGCAAATACACCGTCTCCTCCCACCCATTGAACTGTGCACATGCCGTTTCCATCACTACGACCAAGCCCCCTTTTCAAATAACACAAAAAGAATCTCTCGAGTTTCCTTGAAAGATCCCGTTAGCCTCTCTATCTCCTCGACATTTCCTTTCTATAGTATTAAAGGCATACATTTTTGCCCCACTCACAATCAGTTGTTTTTGCGAATTATAAACTGACCCGAAATTAGAACAAAACTGACCCGATCTACATCTCAAGTACTCAAAACTGACCCGATCTTAGGTGATTCTTACTAATCTCGATCTCCCGCATATTCCTAGATGGGTCTCGAGTTTCAAAACTGACCGCATCAACAAAAAGTGCTCACTCACAATGTGGGTGCTCGAAAATGTATGATTAAAGGGCACAAATGCCGGGATTATCACGCTTTGATTATCTCAATATACAATCCTAATCAACACAACAACATCATATGCATGATTAGGCATTCGTAAGTCCCTAGGACTATCTCTCCCCACACTTCTTCTTCTTCTTCTAGATAGAGTCAGAATTCCTCTAATACTGGGCAAAAATCCACTAATGGTACTAGCAGAGGGGCACGCTAATGCAGACCTCACTCTCTCCCACGATAGATAGAGTAAACTCCATGCGAAATAGAGATATAGTACTAGTAAGACTTCTAGTCTCAGACATCACTTCAAACATACGCCGTTGTATACTAAGCCTATGAGCAGGTAGAAAGGACACAAAAAGCGTGAGTGAGCGAAAGACCAGGAAGCATTTCCATGCCAATACCATGACGATCTCAATTCGTAGATGAAATCTGTAAGAGGGAACAACCGATATCGATTGATTTCAGAAGGTAGAGAGCGACCTCGTGGAAACAGAGCGACGATCGGTTCGAGTCATCAAATACGACGGAAATGGATTGGGGATATCGATCAAGGGAGGAAGGGATAATCATATGCCCATTATGATCAGGTAGAATTTAGAATATTCGTAGTTCAAAAGCATCTAATTGTGAATAACAGGCTGCACTATGTTTTATAACAGCATAATATTAGTAATTTTTTATGAAACATCCGCATTTATTGAAGGCTATAGAAACTTATCACTGACGAATCCTTAGTTTAACATGAAACCACCAAGCCGATATGGTAGACATTGAATCAACAATAAAGGCTGTATGTAGACACTGTAGAAACATAGGCACCGTAAGACCATGATTACTGTAGTTGAAGATGATTACTCGATATGAGAGTGAACTGTAGACATCTCCGGATGAGGTCTATATACCGATTGATAATGACTCTCTGGATGATCTATCAGTCACTCTCTAGGATCGTTAATGTCTCCGTCCTCTGATTGAATCTCTTCATCTTCAATCAAAAGAAAGACCGATGAAGAACATTCCAATGATGACGAGAGAGAGATCTCTATTCCCATTGAGAGAGTACAGACAGACAAAGATAGACAGAGACATCGATGATGAGGCCAAAGTCTCTCCCTTTCTCTATTCTATTTCATGGACTCCTTTTGAAGACGACCGATTCAGGGTGACATTCGGCACCATCATCCAAGCTATTAACGATCATATCTGTCATCTTTATTTAGTAATACACTCCACGAATGGGATTACTGTAGCATTCCGATGACTAGAATCATGCACACAAACATGAGTCATACAAATAACACTTGAAGCGCTTAATGAATCCATATGTGTCATTAAATGAGCTATAATTATCTAACATTACAACACGTATTGAAATATGAATCTAGTTTGTTGAATAAGATACTGTGTCCATGTATCTGAAAACTACATTGTTTTTAGTTCATTGTACGTCTTAGGATATAGGCAATAATGAAAAATGCGTGCATCCTGAATTGAATCCCTACACGATAATGGAAGACTGTTGCCAAAACATGTCGAAGACATCACTGTTCGATAACTAATTGCTGAGATATGACCATTTTTATTGAAATCAAAAAGTGACAAGGAACATATACCCTAACACAACATATACTGTAGCCCTATTCACGTACACCGTACCCTATAATAATCCTAATTGCAGCAAGATCTTCAAAGGGATGGCAGCAGATCAGACGGGCGAACTCTTCATGGGCGATGCTATTCTCTCAGTCAATGGAGAAGACCTAACCAACGCTAGCCACGATGAAGCCGTACGCGCGCTGAAGCGAGCTGGACGAGCTGTCGATCTTGTTGGTACGAATGAATACGCTACAGTAAACATAGTAAATACCGTTGTCCTCGGGCATACATTGCTGTAATCCTCATCGGTTACGTAATCCATACATGGGCGCCAACATGGGGGTGCCCCCTGTAAAATTAAGGATTTTCCAAAATTTGTGGAATGCCCTCTGTAAAAAATGGCGTTTAGACGAAATTTTTGAAGAAAAACGTGAAGGCCCCCTGTAAAATTAACCATTTTTCGTTCGAATGCCCCCTGTAGAATCGAGCTCCAGGTACCCCGCCCATGTATGACGTAATCCTAAAGCTATCGTAACCTTGATCCATTCCAGTCCAATACAAAAGGGACGAGCTCGCACGCCGTGAGCGTACCGTCGAGAAGATGGGATGGGACACGGATCGAGGAGGCGGAGAGGGCACGATATCGCTCAAGCTAGCGTATGTAGCACGTGCAGGACCCGATGCCGACGCGGAGGGACGCATATTCGAGGTACTGCATGGCCCGACATAATACCGTATTGTAGAGCATTACTAATTGTTGATCTTCGAATGATATTCAGTGGAATCAATAATTAATTGACCAAATTTAGATGAGATCCCCTTCCGGTCGTCATTCTCTTGTCATTCGTTGTATGAGCGGTCGTGAGGCCGATGAGTGGTTTGAGGCCACACATTCATGTGTGCTCGCTCTCAACACACAAGCTCTTGCTACTGCCAATATGATGTTGGGTGGACATCCGCTCGTGAAGCACATTGGATGGGTCGCTGAACAGGTACAGTAATCACTCTCTTTCACATTCATATACCGTATAACTGGTTCGTTAGGTCACCGATGAAACGACGGGTCAGCTCGTTTGGCAGCCCCGATTTCTGACTCTATCATCATCAGAGCTACTGTTCTATGATAGTGTACCGCAACTGAAGCACGAATGGGCGGAGCCACGAACGACTCGACCATTGGTTGCTACCAGAGTAGTTCATACTACAGCCAGGTACTCTAGCCATCTCGATATTCATCAATGTCGATTGCCGTGTCCCAATATACAGAACCGGTCAAAATAGTTTCAAAATATATCCAGATCCGCCCCCGTCGTACTAGGACTCTCCGACGCTATCTCATTCAAGATCCGCACAGGAACCCAGCAGGGAGTGCGCACTCATACACTCAGGTTATTGATTGACCGAGAAATTACAGTAACCCTCCCCCGTTTCAGAGTTGAAACCCACGCCTGCCTTGCAGCCTGGGTTCGGTCCATCGTCTTGACAACTTATGATGCGTGCGCTGAGACCGGTCAGGTGTGGCATACGAATATATTTTTATTAGACCCGTAAAAATTCAACTATCAGCTATCAGCGAAAATCTCATCTTATTCCATCATAGTGAAGATGCAAACAAACTGGAAAGACCATAACTTTCTTGCATATGATATCACTGTTGACCTATGCTCTAGTCTCGGATGTCGTCCGTCTATAGACCATCTCATCACTCGAGACTAGATCAACCTCATTTTAATGTGGTGTGACCTCTCGGAAAACGCTGAGAAGTCCTTATCAGAACTATGAATATACACGAGTACTTTACCCTGTGTGAGTGTTTACTCTCTGAGATTGAGCCATAAACGAGATAGAGGGTGGCGGCTTTCCTTTGTTGCCTCATCAATTCCATATGTGGGCAGCTTTTTTGCTTTACGAATTTCGCACGTCTCTTATCTGCACCAAAACAAAACACACGCATTCCATTGCGTCTACTCTACTCAACTTTCAATCTCTAGCTTGCACCGCGCTCATCATCTACCGTAATCATGATATGCTACAGTATACCATGAAATATGAGAAACTGGAATATATTCGGTCCCTCTACCACAAAGGTATTCATCACAGAAATATTTCGGGATAGTAATAGCATGCAATCCGCAGTCCGAAGAAAAAAAACATTGAAAATGACGTGGAGTAGTTCAAAATTCGCAATTCGACCAATTGCATATGACAGAGAGTGTACAGTAATGTTACTCAGATCGAGAACAAACCGATCAAAAGGGTCGTCCCGAAATGGGGACAGCGATGACTATGCAATATCAGCTGGCCACGAATTCGTGAGCCCAAAAAGAAATACTGGAGAGAATGGTACCATCACATGAGCATTACATTACACACTGAGCAAAAAAGTGTTAAAATACCACCACCCCTGTGCTACGCAGTACACAAGACCTGTGGTGTGTTATATTTCACACTTTTTGTGCTGTATTTAACTCTTTTTAGGTGTTACTTTTCCAGCAGTAGTTTCAAGTTCACCTTTTTCTATATGTGTACCATCCCGATTTACGTAGTTGATCAACTTGAACAGAGAACAATACCCAACTTTTAAACCAAAGTTTTACAGTCAATAATTACAGTAACCTCGCAAATTCCAGGTGAGCGCTCCGTGCGTGTGGCGAGGCGACGATTGCGAGTTGGTGCTGTCGCTAGATCACGGTATCGCACTGCACAACGACAGTGGACAGGCCGTGTGGACGCATCCATTCGAGGATATACGGAGTAGTGGAGATGATGGAGGACGATTCCTATGGATGGATATGGGACCACCCACGGGCGAACAGGTATAGCGCCATATCCCCCTTTGAAAGACAATTCCGAACAATGGGTAATCGCGGGATTATTAGTGTTAGCAAATGTTCATGAACAGAGAAGGGGTGTGAGAAGAAGTCTAGGTTATCTATAGCATGGGAGAGTAAGTTGATGGACATAATCTACAGCGATTGCATGAACAACATCAGTAGCAATACAACAAAACACAATGAGAGCAGTCACGTAGTACCCGGAGAAGCACACGTTTCTACAGTATCCGCACGGATTCAAGCAAAACTTTACTCCGATCACTCTTCCTGCTTACGAAATGCAATGTGGCACGAGGATGCACTAAGCGGAAAGTTCGCACATTTCATAACAAATATAATCCCAGGGAAACAAAAGGGGAATTTAAGTGGGAAATCGGGACGACGAAGTGTCAGAGATAGGCATACATATAGTGCGGTGTAGGAACGACACTTTGGACAAGACAGACATATACACAAATGGAACAAAAATATTATGATAAATAAGAAGTATAACATTGTTTATGCGAGCGAGAGAAAGATGAATAACAGAACAAATGGAAGTGTCAACAACGGGTGCAATTTATATGTGTATGTGTATTCAGATGGGTGGGAGGAAATGCAAAATCAACGATCTACAAATCAATCGATAATCAATAAATCAATCAAAAATTCAGGAAATGGATATGCTCACATCGGCTAAACCAATCGTCTTCATCCTACACTCATTCCTCGCGACTAAAGTGTACAGACTCGGGTTGTATGCTTGAATGAGTGTGGTGTAGTGTATGTGGTGCGGTGAGTGTGCGTGGTGAGGACGACGATTAATGAGCAGGTGCACCGAATGCATCGGGCATACGTTCGATAGAGAATCGATGACTGGCAATGTACATGATAGGAACTCCGGGGATCTTACGAATACGCTTCTTGAGATCCTTATCACACGTGGCCACGATGTAGCACTTGTGCTGAAACCATCTCATTGATTATCTATGCTATTATTGATTTTACGCAACTGATTATCGATCTATTCTCTCAGCCCTAATCACTCGCCATTCCCACCATATACCAATTGTTGTCTATGCATCGATTATGCATTTACCGTAGTCCTATGTTGTCCATAGCATTTATGTAGATTACTGTAATATTCTCACCCAGTTACCCCATTGTAATTTCCCGATGGTTAGATCCGTTTCCCTCATTTGCCCAGTTTGCACGTGCTATACGATTATCATCTCAATGCCACATTTGCTCTAATCCTCCATCGTCTTACCATTCTCTGTTCTTTGTTCATCTCATCTTTTGTGCGATACTACTATAAGAAACCTCAGAATAACTACTTCATGCTTTACTGCCATTACATTTTATTGTTTACCGACTAAATCGTTTTTAACCTTTTGCATACACATTTCGGGTATGAGTCTAAATAATTGATCCAAAAAAAGTAAACAGAATATTGAAAAGTGATCTATGAAGATTGTACAGATTTCTCCAATAATTAACTCGTATTTATGCAGTAATCAGACACTACATACACACACTACCTTACACTTTTGCATATAATATGATCTAATAACCTGTGTGACTCGTTGAACCAAACAGTCATCAGCGTAGATTCCTTTGTGTGAGCACTGTAGACGTTTGAATCGAGGATCACGAAGAATCTTCAGAGCGATCTTGAACCTGCAATGAACACACAACTTTAGACGGCCATAGAAAACTTTAAGGTATGGCAAACCACAACTTATGACCACTGGGTATTTCCATGAATGAAGGATATTCCCTGACAACCGACACAATAGAATACGAAAATATCTCACAAAATTAAATGAAAATTTTAATTTACGCCGTTTTCGCACCATCCCGTAAAAAAAGAGGTTGTAGAATTAATTAAAGCACGTCAAATCTAACAATAAGAATAACCTACTTCTGCCCCATCTTTTCCAACTCTCCAATCACGCAGTCGGTGACGTATGGAATAGCTGGAATGATTGATATTATGATTATAATCATAAATTATTACTATCATTATTATTGATTAAAAGTAATCAACAAACTTTTAGCGTATAGACAGTCCATGAATCCGGTCATAACATCGATTTTGTTCTTGATGGCAAAGTTTATGAAGTTAGTATCGACGAGAACATGGAAAGGAGGTCCCAATTGATTGTTGTACTTGAGGAACAAAGCGGAGGAGATCTTGGGACTGAAATAAACAGATGAATACGCAATCTACAATGAATCACAGAAGGATAAAGAGCTTACGCTTCGACTTTCTTGATGGCATGCTCATCCTCTTTCTTCTTCCGAATCACACGGTGCTCTTCTTTACTGAAAAGATACAACATAACATGAATTCACAGGCAACATATTTATTTTCAAGACAGATAGTTGAAAATCGACTCACATTCTGGCATCTGTCTCTTTGATGATTTGGCGACGCTTGACGGCAAACTTGCGCGCTTTCTTAAGATTTCCCATACCTAACAAACAACGGGTAACTAACAGAAAAGCGAATATTAAACGGTTTAATTGAAATGAAGTTGAAAATTGTCACATCGTAACACAGCTATGGAATTATGGTGTAACGATTCGCATATAACAGAATATAAAAATCGCATAATATTATCTTGTTAGAGGTTGCTATAGTCTAAATTTTCTTAATCTATCAAATATTGCTAGCTGTATGCAATAAAAAACACCATGAATTATTACTAATTGGCTGGAAATTAACCATTTATCACGAAAAATATGATAATGGTGTACACTAGTATAAAGCGTTTGGTCTACTGTAACAACCTCGGTGAATGAAACGCTGTAATTAACTAATTATCAATTTTTCTTTTTATGAAAAGCTCGTTTATGATTTCTGTTGATTTAAATTATCTCCGTGTGGCCTATACGCCTGTTTATCCGATTGTTATCAAGATAGTCATCAATCATTATTGTGAATCACATTTTCTTGATATCATTATTACATCACCTTTAAATATTTTATTTTTCTTCAGCTAGAGCTCCTTTGGGCAACTTTGCAAGATGGCCGCCGAAGCTGAAGCACCCAAGCAGGATTGGCTCTCAAAGCAAGATCTTGAGAAGATCGGAATCAATAACCTCAATCCCCTCACCGAGGAGGTGTGTTTTCTTTTGTTCACACGTCACTGCTCATTCCTAGCTTTTCTGAAACCACTTTTTTGAACATTTTCTCTAATGCATTTTCTCTTTGCAGGTCATCAGTAGACAGGCTACTATTAACATTGGTACCATCGGTCACGTAGCCCATGGAAAGTCCACCCTTGTCAAGGTTCGTCAACTTTAAATTGATTCCAACCAACTGCTTCAAATGCACAACACACGAATGTAAATGCTTCAAGACCCATTCTCCCGTAGACCTAATCTCCCTTAGAAAAATTTCTGCAAGGAGGGATATCGTTTTAAAGTTGAATACTGCAATGTACTAATGAAAAGTCTAATTATTTTCGTGAAAGCTCTAAACAGCTATATTTCAATTTGTATAGCTGATAATTCATTCACAGTGCGCAGGTGTTTTCTAAGTGTAGAGAAATGTTTATGTTCGGTAAGGTGGTCGCGGGTAATCGATTCTGGAAAAGCACGCAAACCTCCAGCTTTTCATATTCCATTTAAAAAATATATTGTCTTTTTTTAAATAATAAATTAAATTTAACTTGTTTCCGTCATTCAGGCCATCTCTGGTGTGCACACTGTCAAGTTCAAGAACGAGCTCGAGCGTAACATCACAATCAAATTGGGATATGCCAATGCTAAGATCTTCCGTTGTTCGAATGGGGAATGCCCTCGTCCTGGATGCTATCGTGCAGCTGGTTCATCCACTCCTGATCGATTCCCATGCGAGAGGTGAGTGTATAATCGAAGATAAAACACGATATATGGTATATACTGCTCAATTTTTAGGTGTTTGCATAGTGTTTACTTGGGTTTATGGTTTGGGTCATGGGTTTACCCAATCGTTTAATCGATTTTCGAAGAAATGTACACAATCATATCATATGAGACAAGTATTCTACAAATTAGCTATGCCTCTCGTTTTCACGTTTCTTGACTTCTACGTTACTAGATTTTTTGTGAAATGCGATCGCGTGGTAAAATCGAGCATAACTATTATCATTCCTGATTGTGATCAGTGGACCTTATAGTAAAATATTAAAGACACTTCCATTTTCTTCAGATTGCACTGTTTCGCAATTTTATTTCGATTTTATGTATTTCATATACTGACTATCATTATCGCTGACCTAGCAATGATCACCCACAGGAGTTCGTGTGCCTTGAATAACGTTGTACCTTTACCTTTACCATATACTGATGAACAAATCGGTAATGAAAACCCCTGCCTCCTGATATTGGAAACGTGCCCTATTCAATCGATTAGGGTTAGGAGCCCTATGACTTTTAAGCACCAAGCTCAACCATTATACAATATTTCATTTGTTAATTATTATTATTCCCTCCAGAGTTGGATGTGGAGGCCAGATGACTTGTGTTCGTCACGTCTCCTTTGTCGACTGCCCTGGTCACGACATTCTTATGGCAACTATGTTGAACGGAGCTGCTGTCATGGACGCCGCTTTCCTCCTGGTATCGATTATTTGATTGATTTAAGGTTATTGATTGATACGCTTGTAGGTAGCTGGAAACGAGCCTTGCCCCCAGCCGCAGACTTCTGAGCATCTTGCTGCTGTCGAGATTATGCAGCTCAAGCATTTGCTTATCCTACAGAATAAGGTTGGTTCGAGGTACTCGGTCAGCGAAATAGCACTTGTCTCCCTTGCTGTTACTTACTTCTATCTATGGTGTGACACGAACTCACCAGGGACTGTGAGTTGTTTACATTTAATTTCATTACAGGTTGATATCGTGAAGGAGTCTCAAGCCAAGGAACAATATGATCAGATCAAGTCTTTCGTACAGGTTACATATTTAAACATTGACCTTTTTTTTATAAATTTGAATTATTTTAAACCTTTTTAATTGCTTTATTATGCAGGGAACCGTGGCCGATGGCGCCCCAATCATTCCCATCTCTGCCCAGCTCAAGTACAATGTTGATGTATGTTTCATACCATCCTATATCTACTATCATTATTTATTAATCCTTCCATTCTCATTCTTATTAATTTTATCTGGGTCAGATTGTTGATCTTTGACGAACTGTAAATTAGCTGTTTAGGCAGATTTTAAAAGAAAAGGTTTCGATCCTTTTGTTCGTTGTCTTTTCGTTTTGAATCATCCACAAGTAAAAAAAATGCAATGAACAATACTGACTCATTTTTATTGTGAAAGAGCGCGCATGCCAATGTGTTGTCTCAACGCGAAACAACTGCACTCCCTTGCAGTATTGTGTTGAGGTGTGCAGTTGCTGACGATCCGGTTTAGAGGTCGTTGAGGTTATGACGATGCAGTAAGAGGCGATGCATTGTGGCTTTTGTTGCTTTATATTGACGTAGAACTGTGTGCTTTCCAATCAAACATTGCCACTTGTCACATTTTTAGAGACCTTATTCGCATTATAATCTTGTATTGGTGTTATCAGTGGTTAGTCATGGGAGTGATGAGCAAGCGTGATTACAGCGTGATTTGCCTTCATTTGTATCATTATTTGGCTTGTATTTAACGCGTAACTCTTGCCAACGGTCTATTTATTTTCATTTTCTTTATTTATTTTGTCAAGCAACGATGCCCCTTTAAATCTTCTACTCCATTCCCCTAAGTTCTGAGGATTTTGACTGTTCTGTATGCAGTTTTATAAGTAATTACCCTTTTTTCCATCTATCATCTATTGATGTGTGGGTTTTTCTCCTATCATTGAGTATTGTTATTGGATCAATTATGCAATCATTACAACAATATTCTGTATGTGGTTGGGGGAAACAACTAAATATATCTATTATTGTTTATCACCATTTACGAATAGTTATTTGAATCAAAAGTGTATTTTTCTAATGAGCTCTCATTCATTTCAGTTAGTCTGTGAGTATCTATGCAAGAAGGTCCCCGTTCCTCCTCGTGATTTCACCTCTCCCGCTCGTCTTATCGTCATCCGATCTTTTGATGTCAACAAACCCGGATCTGAGGTTTATTGATTGATTGATTAGTTAATTATTTAAAATGGTTTCGGTTTATATCATAATAATAATGTATATACGTGAATGATGTATCCAGATTATTGTTCGTTGAAATAGAAGATTAAAGCTTAAACATTTGAAGGTAGAGCACCTGAAGGGAGGAGTTGCTGGTGGTTCAATCCTTCGTGGTATTCTACGAGTTGGACAGCAGATTGAGGTATATCGATGTTTGGTAATGTGATTGAGATTACTATCCGTTCAAGACAATATGGCTGTAATGTGAAACATGAATTGCACAGCTGTATGCATTGAAAGTTGCATGATGTACTCTGTGAATCTTCTATGTTTTTTTTACTACAGCTCCTTGCTAATTGATATGTTCAATCAATCCCTATCCTACCTTATCAGGTGCGTCCCGGAATCGTTTCGAAGACAGCCGATGGTCGTGTGCAATGTCGTCCCATCTACTCCCAAATTGTCTCGCTCTTTGCCGAGCAAAACGAGCTACAGTATGCCGTGCCCGGTGGTCTCATCGGTGTAGGAACCAGAATTGATCCCACCCTCTGCAGGTACGGTAGACACCTGGGAAATATCGATTGATTGTTTACAGTAATTGAATATATTGATTATTTCAGAGGAGATCGTCTTGTAGGTCACATCCTCGGAGCCGTCGGAACCCTCCCTGATATCTACACTGAAGTAAGTAGTACATGTTTATCAGTCAATCTATCTGTTGTACCTTGATTAGGGATTACGGTATCATGTTTTCCAGATCGAAGTGAGCTATTTCCTCCTCCGCCGATTGCTTGGAGTGCGCACGGAAGCAAACAAGAAGGCGGCCAGAGTACAGAAGCTCTCGAAGGGAGAGGTACGGTAGATACACTTGATTGAGTGATCGACAAGTGAATTTATTCATCTCGCTCTTTAGGTGTTGATGGTGAACATTGGATCGCTGTCGACGGGAGGCAGAGTCATCGCCGTGAAGGGAGAGGCTGCCAAGGTTGGTGTCCAAGCCCGATCATTTTGATGATCTTTGATCTTTATATATACATATTTATCGACATGCTCGGAATTAAACAATACATATTTGACTAGATTGATCTTTGATCTCTTCAGATCACCCTTACCGATCCCATCTGTACGGAGGAAGGTGAGAAGATTGCGTTGTCTCGACGTATCGAGAAGCATTGGCGTTTGATTGGATGGGGATCCATCAGACGAGGAGTTACTATTCAACCACTTGAAGCTGAGAAGATCTAGATTTATTGATTTATTCATTTACCTACCGTATATCTTTGATTATTCGTCCTGCTAATTAACTTTCTTATTAGACGTTTTGCTGTTCATTGTGGGTTCTTATTATTCCCTTCTTTCTGCCCAGTGCCCGTGTTTCTTTTTTCTCCTTTGTTTATTTATCGATTTTCTTGGCCTCTTCAGATAGTGGGCATCTTAACCTATATAGTTAAATAATGATTGAAATAAAAAAGTTATGCAAAATGTCCCTTCGATGATGTTATTTTCGTTGTCTTTTATTTTGGCGGTACGCTTCCCTCCATTGAAATCACCACCCCGTTGTTGTTAATGAATCATTGATTTATTGATTAAATTATCAATTATCGATTGATTCTAACTATATATCATATGGACTCTCTTATCTATGTGAATTCACCCGATCTATCGTCTTCATCTATCCATTCGCCCCTATCCAATCTTCCTTTTTTGTTGTTGCCTCACGTATTGATAAAGAATTTACGGTAGATCATTGAGTTTATTGGTTCATTTGATGGCTTTGGAGTTGCCCTGCTCTTCTATATCTCTTCCAGAATTATCCTTATTTTGAATATTGAATGATTTTGTCCAGATCTGTCGATAAGATCAATAAGCTGCATGGCAGTAATCGATACGAGAAGTATTGATTGGGTACGGATATGAGCTACGATCACACATTTGATGGTACGGTATCATATTCTGTCAATCTATCGATAACTGGATTATATTTTTCAGATTACATTAGAGGCCTGACACTGGTCAAGTCGAACAAGTACTTCCCGTCGACATCGGCAGGAAAGCTGATTGTACGGAGGCCACCGAGTCCCTATGAGTGCGAGGTTCGATATCCTTTCGATGATGTTATCAATTCGACTACAATACAGGGGAGGAGGGTGATATAGTTATGTCGAACTTGTATAATTACTTGGTATAATGAATCTAGCGATGCATTACGGGAACTAGCGCATGAGGTTCTACTATAGCCATGTTGATGCGGGAATTCACCAGCATTTGTGTTGTACGACAGGCATGGGAAAGGCTCTGTCCATACGAAAAAGAAAAGGGGATGGGGCATTTAAGATAATTAATATGTCGTTAGTATGTTGTATTTTCAGTATTCGTTCGAGGCGGAACACGCTGCTCGTCGTGCACACGAAGCGTACGTGAAGGCTAGAGAGGAAGCCACCAAGACTCCGCCCCCTCCACCACCACACAGGAATAGTCCTGTTGAGAGAGGTATACTGTCGTTTGGATGATGATGATGGTCTTTAATCTTTAATCTTTGATCTTTGGTCCTTGCAGCAGCCATCCTCCCATCGACCTCCCATCATCCCGTGCTGCAGCCATCACGAGGAGCACCTGTGAGGTGAGTGAGTGAGGGGGATTCTGTTTGATGAAATTGATAAGTGCTGCGGGATTTTACTTCTAACAATAAGCAAACTTTAACAGTAAGAAAGAAGGAAAACTTTATATATTATATTTTGATAATAACCTGGTGACTACTACTGTTTTATGAAGAACATTAAGAGTGATATGACTATGTAGAAACTAGAAATCAACTGTTCATCTTCTGCTGTGTTCCTCCTCGTGTAGTGTGGATTATTTTCATGTTTATTTCAAACATGTGGGAAAGACAAGACAGAGTGGTGTCTCATATAGTTTTATAATAATAATAATAAATCTATTAATCATGGTAATTAAAAATTAAAATAAAGTTAAAAATGAGAGAATTGATTTGCTCCCAATTACAGAGATACACTTCCCTCTGTATCATCATCCTCCTCACTTGCATCATCATCTGCCGCAGGCAGTGGGAGTGGAACTGCTCCCCTCCCTCAAACATCATTCGAAGACTTTGAAGCTACTCAGACCATATTTGATGATCTACACATGAAAACCATCGATGATAAGAGTGCGCTTAGTGAGGTACAGTTGTTACTCTACTTTTTCTAAAGTTATTGATTTTGTTTTATTATTGATTGATTTTTGTCTTATTGAAATGTAGATGATTGTATCGAGACACTATCGATCGCTTTATTGTTTGCAGATTTGGGGAGCAGTGCAAGTGTTGCCCAATTCTACCGTATCCTTCAACGTGGCCGCCGCACGACAGACGTCTACCGTAATCCCCTCAACTACAACACAATTACCGCAGAATACAGCTGCTCCTCCTACGACGACGACGTCATCGATTCCTCCTGTAGCACTACCACGAACTATGCCATCGACATATTCACAATATGCGATGCCTCCTCCTTTATCAACGGGCATAGTACCTCAAAGGCCACTGGCACCGAAACCAGCAATGGTAAGCTGTCATAAATTGTATCTGTTTTACTATTCTAATTATTGAAGCCTGCTTATGCACATATTTGCGAATAATTAGAAACGTGAATGTGCAAGGTTTATGTCAGAGACAGACTGGCATCGAAGTCAACAACAATCATACATGGGCGGGGTACCTGGAGCTCGAATCTAAAGGGGGGCATCCGAACGAAAAATGGTCAATTTTACAGGGGGCCTTCACTTTTTTCAAAAATTTCACCTAAACGTCATTTTTACAGGGGGCATTCCACAAATCTTCGAAAAGCCTTAATTTTACAGGGGGGGGGGCACCCCCCTGTTGGCGCCCATGTATGACAACAATTAAAGGCACACACCGAGCTAATTTGAAGCTCTTCTCTATGACAATGCTCTCTCGTAGACAAAGAAAGCGAGAGAGCATTACCAGAACGGAGATTTTCCAATTAGTTCGAGATGTGTCGTTAAATGTGATGTAGATGAAAAAAGAATGCAAATGTACTAGGTTAATATTATTCAACATGCAATATAAAAGTAGTTTAGCTGCTATGATCTGCACTTATCTGGTTTATTCGGTCGCGTGAAGGCACATTAGCATGGACTCGCCGAATCAAGCGTATGTATAAAAATTACGAAACGTGAAACTGCGAGGTTGATGATGATCAGTTGAATATTACCATTATTGATTTTATTGCAGCCTTCCGCTACTTCGAATGGTCGAGTAACGCCCAGCAATGGACACAGCACGCCTACACTCAATGATTCTAGGGTACGGTAGAATGAAGTTCAATTACGGTAGATAAATTATTATCGATTGGTTGTTGATTTTGCAGGCAGCACTTGCGGCTAAACTGACGGCGAAGGGATTCCGATCGCACGTCGTACAATTGTGTCTCGTGTCACTACCTCACGATCGACTTGCATATGTGCGTTTATTACTTTAATTTTATTTATTAATGCTATTTATTATTTATATTCAATTTTGTATGATGGTAACAAGTGGAAAAAAGATGAGGATATTTTGTGTTCGATAGGATGTGAGATAGAATAATATATAGTAGTAAACTTATTTATTTATTCTTCCATCAATCATCAAATAGAGGAAAAAAACAAAATGGGAGTGGTAGAATTCCATCATTTGAGTCATATTTATTGTCTTTGTTTATAAAGCTGTCCTGTCTCTCTTACCATCGACGTTACCTGTATAGAGTATAGATTGGTCAAAGGGGGGGGGGTGAACACATTAATTGTCGCCTTCCCATTCCCTCATTATTCGATCATTCCAATTGGATATATATACAGGTGGAGTACTACATCAAGGCCACGTCCAATCTGGAGAAGAAGAGTGTACCCGCGGATAAGGGACTCTCATTCCTCCTTGACTGTCAACTCACTGACAAACAGGTACACAATAATAATAATAATAATAATAATAATAATAATATAGGTTATTTATAATAATAAGATGCTAGACTTTGTCCTGTTAGAATATCATGCAGATGAGCCCAAAACAGGGGAATCTTCTTATCATCATCATAATAATGATGATAATGATAATCCATATTTATGTGAGTTCATAAAATTGAAGTTCGATCGATAATATTTTCAGGACATTCTCCGATACGCGGATACGGTAGTACAACTGGCGGGGATGGGCTTTTCGACGGAGAAATGCATGAGTGCTACACGAGAAGCGAAGGGAGATCGAGTGAAGGCATTGGATGTGTGTCTGGCGGCTAGCTGATCTACCCTATACCATATACCCTACCCTTCATATTGATTCATTGTCGACCACCCCATTGATTGGTATACTGTATCCATTGTGACCCTACCATCTATCGTGTACTGAACAAGCTGCATAATCACACACACACCCTTTTATAGATTGTATACTCTTCTATCTAAGCTCTAACCCATCTTACTCTATCCTGCGGGCCCATCACGCACTCTTGGCACACATTCACATGCAATAGAAGGATAGGGAGAGGGAGAGGGAGAGGGAGAGGGAGAGGGAGAGGGAGGCCTGGTGGTGACTTGCTGGTCATATAGTGGACAGAGGGAGAGAGAGAGGAACATCGATTAGAGACGCGTCCCTGTGTCACTCTCATTCCTCTCCCCTCTCTCGTCTCTCACTCTGCATCTCTTCCCTTCTTCCTCTATCTCTCTTCTCCTCCTCTTGTCTCTCACCCTCTTCCTTCTACTAGGCCGCGCGCCAGTCCTCTGTCTCTTTCAATAGAAAGAAGAGAAGAAAGAGAGGGAGAGAGAGTTAAGCCCACCACCCTCTATTTCTTTCGCTCTCTCATCCTCTGCGTCTCTCGTCTTACATCGTTCTTACACTACTCGTCCCGGCCACCCAGTGGTTGTTCTATGGTTAACTGGTTAACCATGGTTTACGGGCTGGTGTTACCCGCACTTCTATTGTCCATTATTACCCAACCCGTGATTGGTCAGCAGCAACCAGGTATCGTTCTTTGATCGCCTTATTATTTTCCGTTTTCAATTCTGGGTTCCTACTTTATGGTTTTTGTTCGCTATATGTAATTGCTTGAATAGTTTTTTCGCGCTAATCTGATTTTGGCTGGGTCTGTAACATACTTAATGTTAGAATACTACTTTATCCCTAAATATATTCAATGTAAAGTATCATCTAAAATAAGATCATGATCATGTTGTCGATTTGTGTTTCGCATCAAAATGATATGAGTGCGCTTGCGAAAGAATCGACCATATCCAGTGGGGGTCCGGCACAGTCAAAAAATCAAAATTTGGGTATCGAGGTTCTCGAGGGTGCTGATGACGATGGACATGTTCATTTTGCACCTAGAGCCACCGCTGAGGACAGACGACGTCGCGTTGAAATCTCGTTTTTCGACTTGACAAGTCGTTTCTCTTCACCAGATGGTGCTAAAATTACAAAACTATGCCCCACGGTGCAGAATTTCATGGCGATCACGCCTGTCCAATTCATTTTTTGCCCAAAATTTTCATAATTTTCATAAGTGGAATTTCTCTCAACGGCAAAAGTGTGTAATGCAACCTACACAGATCGGACCGGACTGGCTTCAGTATCACATAGAAAAAATTTCAGCCAATTTGCGCCCGCGACTTTCGAGAAAATCAACTTTCAGTGTAGACATTTTGCAGTTGAAATGAAGGCAAGAGGCGAGAGAGTGTGGTGAGGTGAGAGAGCAAAGGAGATAGAGGGGGAGACACCCCCTTCCTTTCTATGCGGCTCGCCTCACCTGCCTCTCTGCTCTCTCACCTCATCACACTCTCTCGCCTCTTGCCTTCATTTCAACTGCAAAATGTCTACACTGAAAGTTGATTTTCTCGAAAGTCGCGGGCGCAAATTGGCTGAAATTTTTTCTATGTGATACTGAAGCCAGTCCGGTCCGATCTGTGTAGGTTGCATTACACACTTTTGCCGTTGACAGAAATTCCACTTATGAAAATTATGAAAATTTTGGGTAAAAAATGAATTGGACAGGCGTGATCGCCATGAAATTCTGCACCGTGGGGCATAGTTTTGTAATTTTAGCACCATCGGGTGAAGAGAAACGACTTGTAAAGTCGAAAAACGAGATTTCAACGCGACGTCGTCTGGCCTCAACGGTGGCTCTAGGTGCAAAATGAACATGTCCATCGTCATCAGCACCCTCGAGAACCCCGATACCCAAATTTTGATTTTTTGACTGTGCCGGCACTTAGTCGATTCTCTCGCAAGCGCACTCATATATGTATATTGCTATCGTTCCTTGTCTCATCCAATTTGTCACTCACAACCGGTGATTGTCTATCCCAATGTTCAATATGAATCGTGTTAGTGATGCTGCTTGAGTGTGGTCTAGGTCTTATTCTCTTTATCCAAAACATTAACTTTATTCACTTTAATCCCATTCTGTACTGAAAATACCACCACTCAAGTGTTGCAGTCAGTCTCTCACCACATCAATCAACTAGTCGCTTATTGCTCCCCAATTGGATTCTTATTCATGCTAATTTGCCCTCGGTTTCATGACCTAAATTGTTTGTATCAAAGTTGTACTAGAAAATTGTGAACACACTTCATTCCCCCTTCTACTTCATGTGATTCAATTCCCCATCCCTTTCCTTCATTTGCTAACATCAGATTATCACTGATTACACTATCGATCATACTCATCACTCCTCCCTCTCCTACCCCCCGACTCGAACCAATCGATATTGACGGCTATGAATATTGCCAATACGTACACTTTGCCTAGCGATGATGAATAAATTAAGTCAAATTGAGTTTACTGTCAGACATTATTGAATGAATGATGGATCGTTGATTGGTATCTGTCTATACCTCATTAGAGAGACACGAGAATGAGGGATGGATAGACCAGATTGTATCTAGAACCATGAGTGGTAGCGGGGAATGCCATCTGTGGTGACGATTTGGTCTCATCTTTGAAATTGTTACTGTGGAAACTTGGTCTTTGATCTTTATCTAAACGATTAGAAATATGGTCTTTGATCTTTGGTTCATCTTAAAATGAATGATTACTGAATAATTTTTCCTATTAAAGAGAAACTCTTCACTCGACCCTCTATCGATTCGGTCGGTGGTTGTTCTACTCTACTACTGGACAAGGATGCGGCTGCTCTCTATGTCGGATGCAGAGGATATCTCGCCAAGCTATGGGCTTATAACATCAATGATACCGCCGAGACTGTCGTATGTCTTTATTGATTTTTTCTGCAGACATATTGCATATTTATCGATTTATTGTTTAAACTGACATCGATGCAGACAAATACCTTTGTTTATTGATTTATTAAAGTTATATGGGTCGATAATATTCTATAATTTATTGATTAATTTCAGGCTGTATCGCGTTCCTTTGCTGTATCAGACAAAGAGGAATCTGAGTGCAGAACACTGGCGAGTGCTTCCGAATGCGCTCCTACGGTTGGTGATTATTGCTTTTATCGATTTGCTAATTTTGATCGTTGATATTTATTACACTAAAGTGTAATGAGTGATCAACCATTGCTCTTGTATCGTCTCTTTTATTGCTAATTACTAGTATCTTATTATTATACGGTTGATTTCTTGATCTTTGATCTTTGATCTAACCATTGTAGGTCCGTCAACTCTTTCTCCGTTCAACGGCGGAATCTCTTCTGGTGTGTTCGAGTGTGGCTATGAAGCCAGAGCTGAGAGTTCTCGACGCGAATAAGCTCATCGATAAGGTATACGGTAGTTTATGATATATTGATTTTGGCAATTGCCACTTTAACCTCATTACTGTTAGATTGACTTATGGAATTATGAAATGCACCTACCGTAACCCAACCTACCGTAATCATTCTCATCTACAGGAAGAACCTCGTACCGTAATAGGAGTGTGCTCTCCCAATGGAAGATTCAACGGCACAGCAGTACACGTTGAATGGGGAAATCCCGGTGATACGGCGGCTTTCTATGCTGGTGAGCGAATTTATTGATTGATGTCCTGATTATTGATTGAGTGCACTCTTTAATCATTTTTCTATTGATTTTTTTCTTTTTTTATACGCAAAAATGAGATAGTGCGGTTAAATAACACCGTGGTGTTTCATACATTTTACAAATTTTTTTTACAATGACCTCTCTCCTTCTGTTGAAAAAAAGTTATTTACAATTAGTGCTAATGTAAGATTTGGCGTAAAATGTAAAATGTATTGCAGGTATCCGTACGGGAATGGCTGGAGAGAATCATTTGATCTATCGACCAGCACTCATGGATCAAGGAAGAGAAATTGTACCTGCTATGAGAACAATCTACACTGATAACACATGGTTGAATGGTATGACGATTATCGATTCATTTGATCAATCAATTGTTTACGATTTAATGCGCTTTATCAAGCAGTGTATCATTTGGGAAGGAATGATTTCCATTGAACGACTGAACGCTGAGATCCCATCAACTTATCAATAAATCTGTTCATATCAAATATAATACTAGTATATCGAATTAGTTGATTTTATGTTATCCTTTGGATATACGTATAATGGACTTTTTCGGTATTTGTTGCATTTAATGAATCTATGAGGATGAGGGGAGCAGATTACTGCAACCCTCGGAATTCTCCGTTATTTGGCTGTATTGTGAAACATATTTCGACATCTCAAAAGGACTTTTTGTATTGACTACCAGTCGAGTTCCAGTTTCGTCATTACGTATTATTATTAGGGAAGGTTTTCAAGATGCTTGATGTTTCACAGCATTCACTCTTATTGTTAAGCACAATTGTGACAGATCGTTTAAATGATTCAGAAATAATTCTTTCAAAATTCTATTATTTTAAATTTGCGTTTGTATAAAATTTAATTCGA
Organism: Parapristionchus giblindavisi; assembly: GCA_943737045.1. Classification (NCBI taxonomy): domain Eukaryota; kingdom Metazoa; phylum Nematoda; class Chromadorea; order Rhabditida; family Diplogasteridae; genus Parapristionchus; species Parapristionchus giblindavisi. The sequence continues at coordinate 433,089 of CALSFV010000287.1, read as the reverse complement.
TAAACATTTGCAGAACCCCAATTCGTTGCTTCATTCGATATTGGAGAGTACGTGTACTTCTTCTTTCGTGAGATCGCCGTCGAGATTGGATTCGCTCCGCCTACCGTATTCTCGCGTGTAGCACGCGTTTGCAAGGTATACTGTAGGCACTCTTTGTGGGGGGGTACTGTAGGGTTCGAACAGGTGTACTGTAGATGTCATAAGGTCAAGCAGAATCAGTCTAATATTTGGTTTGATTATAAAATACAAGCATAATTCAATTTTTTTTCATATTATTGATAATATTTCCAGAAAGATATTGGAGGTCGTACAGTTCTTCGTCAAGTATGGACATCATTCGTGAAGGCTCGACTCAATTGCTCCATCTCTTCACGATTCCCATTCTATTTTGATCACTTACGTTAGTTATTTCTTTTATCATTTTTCTTTTCCTTTCTAAATCATTTCTATTTCGAGCAATGAGTAAATCATTAGAATCATAATTACTAATTAATATTTATAATTAATAATTATAAAAATAAGCAAATGTCTGGCAAAATAACTGTATGAAAAGGAATTATGCGCTGTAAGGTGATAGTGAGATGGAATACGTGCTGTAGTTGATCTTGATGAAGTGTTTTTATGGAAACGTAAAATGTAATATGGTGTTAGTATGTGCATCTGTTTTATTTTGTGTACCAAATATGATCTTTGATCTTTTTCCAGAATCGATATCTCGTGTCGATCTCGAGGGCGATACACTATTCTATGCGTCAATGTCGACATCTGATTCGGTCTTCCCAACTTCCGCTCTCTGTCTCTTCTCACTCTCGGCTATCGATCAACTCTTTGGACATGGACTATTCCTTGAGCAACATTCATCAGGTACGGTAGATAGTGATTACTGTGGTTGAGGTACGGTAGATAGTGATTACTGTGGTTGAGGTACGGTAGATAGTGATTACTGTGGTTGAGGTACGGTAGATAGTGATTCCTGTAGTTTATGATCGGTAGCTCGTTATTACTGTGGTTGAGGTACGATAGATAGTGATTACTGTGGTTGAGGTACGGTAGATAGTGATTCCTGTAGTTTATGATGGGTTGATCGTGATTACTGTAGTTCAAATACGGTAGATTTTGGTTGCTGGGTACGCCAATATGTGCTGCCCATGGTCCGTATCCATGAAGCTTGGCGTCACTATCGTGGGGGGGGGGGGATTTTTGACAAACGACTCCGCTTATGACATCATCACATTGTCGGGAAAATAATTTGTCAAGCTTCATGGATGGATAGACGATTTTCACTACAGCCAGTATCTGTGCATCAGTCATAACTACAGTAATCCATCGCAATCGTTGTAGGAGTATGGCTACCAGCGTCGGCTGATTCGATTCCCTCCCATCGTCCGGGTTCGTGTTCCGCCAATTCGACTTCTCTATCCGACAATGATCTCCACTATGCCAAATCTCATCTCATGATGGCTGAACCTGTCAGTTTCATGTTTCAGCACATTCTTTGATTGTTTTCAAATATATGCGAAAATGATATATTTGTATTCTGCATAATGATGCTGTTCGATGCATAATGATGCTTACGATAATCTATCGATATATAGATTTTCTCTATATAGTAGAACAACCATTGCATCAACATCAATACCTCTTCTTCATATATTCTTAAAAGAGAATAAGGAAGGATGTAATGGCTGCATGATATAGATAAACAGATAAATGATAGATTGTGTATAATCTGAGCGACTCAATGTTGTATAGAGACTTATCATCGTATAATAGGTCTCTGGTGGTATTCCCGTTCTGCCCACTCGTGACGTCTTCTTCCATTCTGTGCTAGTCGATGTACTGCCCGAACAGAATGTTGTCATCGCCATTGATCACAGGTATTTTTATTATCTATTAGTTGATCTTTGATCTTTCATTTACGGTACTCGAAATTGCGAAGAGCAAAGATCATCAAAATCCCATTTATATCGATTGTCTCATGGAACAGTATAGTTTCCAATTCAATCAAGCCACAATCTCTTTTGTTAATGAATCTTGGCCAAGATATTTGTGATTAATTTTGCACCGCATAAAGTATAGTAATTATTATTATTATTAATTATTAATAATTATTAATATTGTGATTGTCAGATCGGGTGCGCTATGGAAGTTGGCCCATTGGAGAGAGGGAGGAGGATACAGATGGACACTTCTTCAGAGACATCGATTAGATATTAGTGGACTAATCACTGATACGGCTATTCTACCTCATGGTTGGTGTAGTAGTCATCCTTCATTATTGAGCAATGCATTTCGAGTTCTTGATAGTTTTGTGGAACATAAATGCACATGGTATTTGTGCCTATCTTTGAATGTGTTAATTAAGATATGCAAATACAATATATTATTGCTATTATAAATTATTATATATTATTATTGTTTATGATTCTCATACTCAGGAACTATAATATATCGTAGTCTCTGAGCTGCTTATTGATTACGATTAATTATTGATTGATGGATTGCAGAATTCCTGTACGTCTCGACAACATCCTCATCGATTGGTCAATTCTCGCTGGCCGCATGTCATCTGCACACATCGTGTCACTCATGTGCCATCGATCCCTTCTGTAGCTGGAGTAGTGCGGGAGCCATGTGTGCGAGAAGGGAGAAGGCCAGAGGAACCGGGTACGGTAGTGTCAGATACTGTACACACATAGAAAAGAGGTGTAATCCACAGCACACAAGAACTGTGAAATGTTATATTTAACACTTTTTGGCGTTAAAATAGCTTAAATATAACACTTCGCAGGTCTTATGTGCTATTGATTACACCTCTTTTCTCTCTGTGTAGTCACAAGTACCCCTATAGTAGGGTTAGCATAGTAGTTGAAGAATGTTTCCTTTCTGTTTTCATAAATCGATATTTCAAATTGGATTAAACTGATAAAAGTGGGCATTTCAGTTGGATCTCATCATGGGCTGGTCGTGGATGGTCAGAATGTGTATCATCAGCTCCCATTGAGAAGACTGTCTATCTTGGAGATGCACTTCATCTTGAAGGAATGAACAATGAAGATGAAAGGATCGAATGGATCAAGGTGAGATTAGTCCCTCATTACTACTGTTATCGATCAATAATCAATTGATAAACATGACTACTAGTTCTTGATAGTTTCGTGAAACTTAAATGCACATGGTATTTGTGCCTATCTTTTGAATTGTGTGTTAATTCAAAGATATGCAAATACAATATATGTACTATATATCCAATTAGAGATCGACTATTACCGGTGTACCATTGAACCCATATCACGAATACAGAATACCGGTGTAGAGAACATTCGGATAGGGTACAGAGGTAGAGCGTAATACGTAATGAAAAGATAAGGTAGAGCAGAGGCAACCATACCCTAGTAATACTTATGAGTGCGTACATATCCAGCGAATCATCAATAATGTTGATGTTCAATTTTAATTAATAAGGATTTAAGGATGGTCGTCCTCTTGTTCGTGATGACGTCATTCCCTCATTGGGTGGAGGCATCGTCATCATGAATATAAAAGCAGATGATGAAGGAGAATACACGAGTGGAGAGAGGAGATATCGAGTTGTTGTTGACACGGGTGAGACAATACTTACGGTCGATAGCAGACGACTATCCATTTTATGTGATAGCAGTTAGTAGATGATGCTTAGAGACTTATGATGAATATTTGCAGAATGCGAACGACCAACCACCGTAGCCGGCTACCATTCAGCTCATAGAGAGTACTGTAAGGAGATGAAGGGAGCAAAGCAACTAATCGATGAATGGAATACTTGCAATGATGGTCAGTATCGATTGATTTTATAAAATTGAAATAATCAATATTCTCGTTTCAGCCCGGGATGCGTCTACTGTGGATCAATTGTAGATCAATAAAATCATCTCAATGAATTAGGCAAAACGAAGAGGAGCTTACATTATCCTACACATTTTATTGATTTTTTGTACGAATTCATTGGGTTTCTTTTTTCACCACTAACTTTTATAATTTTATGGAGGTATATTTTCTCCTGATCAGCTATTCATTTTATTAGAATTAAAATTAATCACTAATTTCGTCATTATAATCGTCCGTCTAATTCAACGCGTATTCATTCCTTTATTCACTTTCCCTATATTCCCTCCTTCCCGTGTTCATACTTTCATTTTGTGCTGATTAATTCTATGCTCCTAATTTTGTTGTCACTTAACATTTTTGTGCTCTATTATTGTACTGCCAAAGATTGCCCACTTCTCTCACTTGATCTTTGATCTTTGAACTTTATGCAATCAAAAGAGAACATTTTCATGCTTTTTCCTTACTCAAATTGACGCAAATCTCGAACTTAAACGGGATATTCACTTATATATTGATTGTACATATTGAAAGAATAAACGATTTAGATATCATTGTACTGTAGCAAAAGCGAACAATAAATTGATCCTTCGAAAATTTAGTAATAAATCCATAAAATCCACTGTTAATCCACTATTAGCAATGTTTGTGCACGATCTTCTTGGGATGTTTCTGGATCTTTATTGCTCGTAATTCGGAAAAAAACAAAATACTAAATAATGCTGTAACAAAAATAAACTTATCTGAAATTGTCAAACACGCACAAATTGGTTCACAAAAGGCTCACCGACCGTTATCAATCAATAAGGAGATACCTTTGACACTATGACCAGAGGGAATGATATCTGCCGAGATCGGACGGTATCCACATACAATCGGATCTCTTCACAGTCCCTTCCACTCGGTATCCCTTTAATGCCTATCATATATAGGAGGGTCAAGCCAGTATTCAGTATTCTATCATAGCTGATCCAGACTATAACTGTCTAATGATGTATCGTTCAATGATTGCCTTGTCTACCCTCATCACTACTGTTCATTCCTTCAATCGAGCTGAAGCAGAGGAGGAACTCTCTTTTCTCACAGACGTATGTTGTTTAGAAGGAATTATGTTTTAACTATTATTATAGTTCATCCTAATATCCTAATTTATAAGTCAAATTTGTCTAAACTCTCTTCGCTTTCTGTCATTTTTACATGAATTAAAATAATTTCAAAACAATTTCAGAATGCCCGTGAATATCTCCTAATCTGTCTCATCATCTATATCGTAGCTTCTATCGTTCTATTTTCGATTGTTCTATTCATACTGGGTTCGTTTTTTCACACAATTTATTTCCTTCTAAAATACCCTTTTCAACGCGAATTTCACTCTCCGCTCTGACAACACTCTCTCTTACAAAGAAAGCGAGAGAACATTACCAGAACGGAGAGTTTCAAATTAGCTCGGGAAATGTCTTTAAAAAGTATGGGGAAATCCGCCACCAATTTCATTGATAGATTCACCCATTGTCAATGCCGCATTCATTATAAATATAATTCTTCATATCTAATCATTCCACTCTTATAGACCTCATTATCGGCTATCTCTTCTCTCATTGCTGCTATCCCTCCTCATCTTCATCAACTCCCGATATCGAAAGAGCTCCTCCATCCACTCCCAATCCATCTTGTACTACTTATGATAATCCATCCCTTCACATCTCACCCTCTGTCATTGTTTGAAAAAACTATTAAGCAGTAGCCTACGATAAAGAATATTCGAAACCATTCTGCTTTCGTTTTCATGCTGACAGCATGTTAGACAGACTAGAGCGACATAAATAAACTCTTATAAATGCTCGGGATGATCGTAGACTAATTTTTTCTAAAAAAAATTTTGCGAGAGGAGCGAAACGATTCTATGCGGAGAGGAATTGAATGTGATAAACAAGAATACTAACAAACCACTAGACTACGCGAGGCATGTACGGTTGTTCACGTGCACCATAGGCTAATTTTCACCCGTCCTTTTGTTAACCATTCAGCGTTCCGAATAATATGGATAGTAACAATAAAAGTGTAAAATGCTATGACGACAAGACGCAGATATCGATCAAGGTCTGAAGGCCTCTCGAAGAGTGATTAAACAAAAGACACATTGAACACGAATAATCTTCTTATTTCATTACATGATCATCTTCTGGGTATAACAGGAACAATGTGTGTGATATGAATATGAGTACTATATAACAATATGAATTGAACAGAGATCAAAGATCAAATAACAAAGCTACAGTAACCCCTTATCACAGATAGTCGTGTATTTTTCTACTCAACAAACTCTTCCCCGATAGTTATACAAAGTCTATAAAACGTCGTCTAAAACAGGAGAGTGGAAAGTGGAGAAAGAGCACATGCAAGGTCACGATTACAAGAGGGATACGGTACAATTCAATCGATATTCAATCAATCCCTTGAATCATGACAAGCAACAAGCAAAACGGTACGAACAATCAATCGATAAGGGGCGTGGACTATCCACAAAAGGATAATAGTGTGGAATGATGTATTAATTAGCAGTAACAAGAGAAGGTAAATGGAACAAAGAATAACAATACTATTTACAAAATACAACAAAACATTTTTAATGTTTTGGGTTAATTAGCAATACATTAGCAAGATTAAAAACAGGAAGTTCTAGCGCAAGGATGAGTTCTAAAATGGACTACGGTAGTGCAAGGCAATTGTGAACTACTGTACAAAGGAAGATAAAACGGTGTACTGTATAGTGTAGGGTACGGTAGATTAGTGTGGTTGCATGTATAGTTTGTGGTGAGGGGCAGCGTGTAGTAGGGGTACGGTAGTCGAGCATTAGATGCTACTCGGATGACGTCTCTCCTTGGGTATGAATTCAAGCGATATCATAGGCTGATTGGGGCAGTGTCTGCAAGATAAAAACGACGTTTATTAATCGACAGAACGTTACAGTACACCCGCTGCACCAAGCATACATACAAATGACAACTCACGTTTCTGTGTGATTGTCCACACCACTTGCACCGCAGATCGAACATGGAGACATCTTCTGCAAATCGATCATTATAATTATGTCAACCAATCGATATTGAATCAATATTCAATAAGCTCACAGAAAGTACGGGGCAGCTGCGCTTAGTGTGTCCTTCAGCATTGAGATTAACCGAACGGCAGTAAGAGCAATCCTGAAATACAGTAAGCACATTTACCACACTGACTACAGTGATCAAAATCGATCAATGGGATACAGTAATCCAATTGCGACAGGACTCACCTCTCCACTGCTCGTGCTACTATTCGATGATGATTGATTGCGTAGACGTTTCGTGGGAGACACAGATGGACCTCCTTTGCCTCCTTCTACAGTACTCCCACCAGCTACAGTAGCCGGAGGTGCTGCTGGCTGATATGGACGAGCGAGGAATCCCGGAGACGTGTCCACAACCACCTCATCGTCGACAAACGTCGTCTTCACGGTTCTGAGAGTACGGTAGCCATGAGAGACATCAAAGATCAAAGATCATACCTTGCCAAAGAGGCGGGGACGTTAAGCGAGAGTAGTGGACGCGCAGCAGCTCTACCGGTGGTAGTGAATGAGACGCCTCTCTGACGTCTCTGAGGCATCATCAGTGATGGAGGATAGTTACTAGACGAGGACAATTGATCGAAACTGTGCGACAGGGGACTGGCGCGACGTTCAAACTGCAAATGATGAGGATAAGGTAAGGTAAGACAGGATAGGATACGGTAACTGGTGGTTTAAGAGTGAGTGGTTAGACAAACAGAAGACAACAATGGGCATGAAATCATGCAAACCACCGCTTAATCGAATGAATGAGGGGCATAATGAAATTAAAGGAACACCCCAAGCTAATATGATGCAATGCTCTCGTAAACAAAGAAAGACAAAGGTCAGAGCGGAGAGATTCAAATTAGCTTGTGATATCACTTTAAAAGCGATAAAATCTTAAAAGTACTCACGAGTGAAGGTGGTTTGGTCCCAATTGGTTCCTGATCAGGTTTATAGGGAAAGTGTCCGAGCGGGGGCATCATCGGGGCCATATGCATAAGATTGGCTATACCACTCATAGTGGATGTGGGAGCACGTGGAGGGAACACCGAAGAGAACTCCATGCTACTGCCAAAGCTACTGCTACGACCACTCCTTAATATGACAATTTAAAGGCAACCAATCAAAATCGTATCTACAGTGTCGCTACAATATTGATCGATTACGGGAGTCATCTACAGTATGCCTCTCGTAATCATATCACATCAACAGTATGACTACCGTACCCTCTGTGGTGCGTGGTCCAGTCTTCGTCAGTGCCAAATGCCGGTGGAGTGCGCAAACTCTCAGAGATCGGAACCTCTGCAGGAGTGGTACGATCTGCGCCCAGTGATGCCTGTAGTGAAATTACAGTATACTATAGTGGTGTAGGCGACGTCTCCTAATCATGCCATCTACACCACACACCTCATTGAATGTGAATGCAGGCGGGTAGACGTACGAGGGAGACACTGGATCGATCGTCAACGATGAGGTTGACGAGACCAAACTACAAAATAGCATAAGATCAATAGATAAGTCTAACTACAGTATACCTTTCGTCAAGACCGCTACGTAGCCGCATTCGTGCGGCTCTGTCGCGCATGAACTCAGTCGGGTAGCCAGGATCCGTCATTGGTGCGAAGAAGGGATCGATATTCTGAAGAGTATCGATTGAATTACTGATCAATAAATCGATATCTACCGTATGCCGCTTACCGTACCTGGTTACTCAACCACATCGAACTACCGCGACTCCACTGAGATGATCTCGACTGACGCAGCAGTGGAGACGGCCCCTACCTGATCAAGAGTGTTAATCAATCGATAAATCAATCGATCAAGTATCAACCCTAAGGTAACAAGCATCCATAGGCAAGATAGATGCATACTGATGTTTATTGCTTTAGGGTTGATACTTGATCGATAGGCATATAGACGTAGTAAAAGTATTCTAAAGAAGGGTTGAGAAGTAATAGGTACGAGGTATTATCGGAAGGCGCGAAATGAAACAGGGAAGAAGAATGATATTGAACCCCTCCTTCATCTCGACATATCATAGGAAGACGATAGAGTATGGGATATTGAGAGTGCGTTAGACAACTAGAGAGATGAGTGGAGAGGAGCGCGCGAGGTCCTAATCGAGAAGAGGCAAGGAATGGGATGAGTGACGTCAGATATTGATGATGAAATACTCTTTGTACATTGATCTATCTGGACCGATCATATTCTTGTGGAAGAACTATCACTAATGATCGATTGAGAGTAACCAGTGAAGTGGTATGGGACCAACAATGATTCTGCTATGAATACTGATAGTCATAATTATGAAGTGTCTGCATAGGCCGTATAGCTATGTTACAAATTTTCAAAATGCGAATTTTTACTAAAACAATTTTGGCGGAGTTTTTTTGCAAAATGCGATCAGGATGTTTTTTTTTATTCAAAACGCCTTCAGGCTTCGTAGTTTGTAACGCACTGTTCGAACTATGAGTTTCTGGAAATTTTCAAATGTATTTATTACTAATTACTCACATCAAGCGCAATAAAACTATTTACAGCGACAAAATGAATGAATAAATCATGAATAAAAAAGAATCATTGATAATCTTTTCTCGAACGGAACTACAGTAACCAGAATCAATTATATCGTACCTTGTCAGTGTCCTTCTCCTTGATTAGTTTAGATGCACTACCACTGGCATCATCTTGATTCGACATGATCACATACCTTAATACGATACCGTGAATACTGTATTCATTTGTATTTATTCATTTCAATATCTTCAATATATTCAAGAGGTACTAAACACCAAAGCACCTACTGTAAGCGTACAGATAAACAAATAATCGAAAAATCCATATATTTTTCTCACCAATTTAACAAAAGAAAATGGTGCATTGCAAGAAACATAACATCAAAACAGAGAGAATGAATTTTTCGGAGAGGATGTGTACACGGAAGAATAAAAGATGAGAGACAATCAATAAAATACTAAAGTAATCGATTCAGCGCTCAAGAAAGTGAAGAGAATTAAGTAAACTGTAGATTAACCTATAATCAGAACTACCTATAATCAACTTATGATAAAGCGCGAATCGATATTCGATTATTGATTATTGGTCAAACATGGGATGTGACTAATCAAGGAGGGTAAAGACAAGAAAACGAAGTGGAAGCGCTTAAAATAAAATAATTGAGAAGAGAACAATCAATAAATAGAAATAGTCACCCAGGGAGTCGAGAAACTGGTTGTGTAAAGAAGCCGTTCTGTTTAACACAAATAGCAGAACATTCATTCCTAGCAGTTAAACATAGTTAATAACGCCAACAAGGACTAAAGGTGCATCAAGAGTAAAATGAAGAATAAACTAAATGTATGTAATTCTGGTGCGATACTGCAGGTACGGTACAAATTGCTTCGAGTTTTCCAAATTGCAGAAAGGGGCACACCATTTGTTGATTGAAATTTTTAGCTGGTCCACAAAAGGTTTTACTAGATGATGTAAATTTCGGGAATGTGTGGGGAAAAGTTTTCCAAATAAAATCGAAAAAAATTTAATCAACTCGCTAAATTTTACAATCGATGTAATGGAAAGGATTGGAACCGTGTTATTTTTGATTGGAGCTGCTTACAAGCAGGACTGGGACAGAAAATTATTTTTTTCTGAAATCAGAAAACAGAAATTTCTGCTTTGAAAAAAACAGAAAAAACAGAAAATTCAAAAAAAAACATTAAATGTCAAAAAAATCATAGATTTGCCTTCTTTTCTTAATATTTTTATTAGTTTGGTTGCAAAATAAATTTCGCGTACGTTTTTATCCAAGCGCCAGCGAAAAACAACAAAATAGCAACAATATAGAATTTAAACGATGATACTCATTTGATTAGCTTTGGAGCACTGAGATACCAAAGTCCGATCATGAATTTTTCTGTCATACCTTTTTCTGTCATATGCACAGCTGTCTGTACAGAGATTAAATTAGGCGTGTAGGGATAATTGGTAACGATTTGTATAATAGCTAAATCTGTGCCACATTTATCTCTCTGTGCGCGGTATTTGAAAAAAAAAACACTTCATAAATGAGTTCTTTCTTTTTCTTTAAGAGACCGGCTCGGTAAGACTCGAGCATTTTGACCCCCTGCCGGACATTCGCGAGGACTTTCGATCTGGGCCTCAATACTTTCATCATAGACACATACCGGGGGGGAGACCGATGAAAGTTATAGTGAAAATGCCCTTGGGCTCAAACCCGGCTCACATATGTCGCATAAAATAAAAAATTGAAAAATTCATAACTTTTCAAGCGTGATAGCTAGGACTTTTATTTCTTTTTATTGGTGAATAACATGTCATGCACTCTTATAAACACAGCTGAACAGCAATATCATATCGTTTTGAATATGTTTTTTCGTGTCTGATTTTCAGATTTTTTTCCTTCTATCCTCGTTGAAGAGATACTGCAAGAAAATTCATAGTGCATATTGTAGCCCTGACGATTATGTACATGGTGGTCATATTCCCTTGGCCAGCCAGTTTGTCATAAGCCTCGAGAATTGCAACTGAATGTGAGATATGTGTAAATTGCAAAAATCGAAAATTAAATTTCTTGAAATTCGCAAGAGCAAGAGTTAGCTTTATAATGTCATTTTACTCGTAGTGATGCGCGTACATAGGAAAAATATAGAAATAGACTTGGACTACATTTTTTTAAAAATTAGAAAAATAATAATTTTATTTTTATTTTTTCAACTCCCACATTCAGTCGACCGTCAAGGCAAGTTGATTCATAGGGCGGATGGTGGCTCTTGCATGTGTGTTTGCAGAAACGACTGCAACGTGAAGAATCGTCGTTTCGCAGATCTCGAATTTATTTTTTTAATTATCAAACTTGAATATTTATATGTTTCTTTCACATAAATCGGTTGGAAGGTGGCGTATGGCAACCAAAGCCGTACCATTTTGATCAGTGGGAGTGAACTGTACTTGAATACCATAATCATCAGGAATCGCGAACTGATCTTTTTTTCAGTCGACCCATTATTTTCAACCATGACCCCGGGTTCATGGTTGAGAATGGCTGAGGTCGAAAAATTCATGATGATCCCAGACCAAATACTATTTGGCATTATATCAATAATGGGCCATCTTTTATTTTTATGGATACCATATCTCGAATTACCGTAATAGTAATGCACGCACCTGAATTTTCCGAGAATCTCACCACATTATTGTAGGATACGGTAGCTAGATTACGGTAATTCGAGTAATGGTATCCATAAAAATAAAAGTTGGCCCACTATTGATATAATGCCAAATAGTATTTGGTCTGGGATCATCATGATTTTTTCGACCTCAGCCATTCTCAACCATGAACCCGGGGTCATGGTTGAAAATCATGGGTCGACTGAAAAAAAAATTAGTTCGTGATTCCTGACGGTTACTGTAGTGCAGTATAGTACACTCCTATTGATAACAATGGTACAGCTTTGGTTGCCATACGACACCTTCCAACCGATTTATGTGAAAGAAACATATAAATATTCAAGTTTGATAATTAAAAAAATAAATTCGAGATCTGCGAAACGACGATTCTTCACGTTGCAGTCGTTTCTGCAAACACACATGCAAGAGCCACCATCCGCCCTATGAATCAACTTGCCTTGACGGTCGACTGAATGTGGGAGTTGAAAAAATAAAAATAAAATAATTATTTTTCTAAATTTTAAAAAAATGTAGTCTGAGTCTATTTGTATATTTTTCCTATGTACGCGCATCACTACGAGTAAAATGACATTATAAAGCTAACTCTTGCTCTTGCGAATTTCAAGAAATTTAATTTTCGATTTTTGCAATTTACACATATCTCACATTCAGTTGCAATTCTCGAGGCTTATGACAAACTGGCTGGCCAAGGGAATATGACCACCATGTACATAATCGTCAGGGCTACAATATGCACTATGAATTTTCTTGCAGTATCTCTTCAACGAGGATAGAAGGAAAAAAATCTGAAAATCAGACACGAAAAAACATATTCAAAACGATAAGATATTGCTGTTCAGCTGTGTTTATAAGAGTGCATGACATGTTATTCACCAATAAAAAGAAATAAAAGTGCTAGCTATCACGCTTGAAAAGTTATGAATTTTTCAATTTTTTATTTTATGCGACATATGTGAGCCGGGTTTGAGCCCAAGGGCATTTTCACTATAACTTTCATCGGTCTCCCCCCGGTATGTGTCTATGATGAAAGTATTGAGGCCCAGATCGAAAGTCCTCGCGAATGTCCGGACCATGCTCGAGTCTTACCGAGCCGGTCTCTTAAGAGAGCGGCTCGGTAAGACTGGAGCATTTTGACCCCCTGCCGGACATTCGCCAAGACTTTCGATCTGGCCCTCAATACTTTCATCATAGACACATACCGGGGGCAAGCCGGCGAAAGTAATAGTGAAAATGCACTTCGGCTCAAACCAGGCTCACATATGTCGCATAAAGTAAAAAATTGAAAAATTCATAACTTTTCAATCGTGATAAATAGTTAACACTTTTATTTCTTTTTATTGGTGAGTAACATGCCATGCACTCTTATAAACACAGCTGATCAATAATATCATGTCGTTCTGAGTATGTTTTTTCGTGTCTGATTTTCAGATTTGTCTTCTTCTATCCTCGTTGAAGAGATACTGCAAGAAATGCCATATACAGTACAGCCCGGTCGTGTTTTGTACACATTCTGCGCTGCGCTCCGCTGCGGGGCGCATTTGGACTACATCATTTTTCTCCTTTGCGTATGAATTTTTTTGAATTCTCAAAGTCTTAATCATGAGTTTCCGTGATAAAAAGTTCTTTTAATGACTAAAGAAACCGAAACAAAATGTTTATTAATGAGAAAAAACAATTAAAGGCAAATCACACAGGTCCGAAAATGATGGGTACTGTAAATTTTAAATTAGGTCTTACGGCGATCGTCCAATAAATTAAGAGCTCGGATCTGTAAGACTCGAGCACTGTCCGGACATTTCGCCAAGAATTTTGATTCAGGCCACCGTACTTTATGGGTGTAGTACCTTGGGCCCACATTACAAAATGGTACCCAAAGTGGCCCTAGCAGTGGAACGCGGCGTGCCAGGTGGGCGCCAAGTTTGAAAACTCGATTTTCATATTTTTTCAACCGAACAAGCTAGAGTCCAAATTTTTTCGGCATTGTGTTAGGCATGCCCAATGTGCACAGAAACACTATTGAGATTAATTTTAAGCAATTCCTAGACTGATTTTTTACCCGAATTTTCGGTTTTTTTCGATTTCTCGGCATCTCAATTTCAATTCCGCAAAAGTTCTCTAGTATATCCATGTAGCCCAACTACTAGTGCATGTAACCCTGCTAGGCGGAAATCGATCTTGGATTGCGCGTGTCGGAAAAAATCGATCTGATCATCTCCAACTTGACTCAGACTCGTTGTTTCATAATTTTTTGCTGTATTTTCAAAACGATTAGTGCGGAATTGTGGTCTACTCAAAGTTTAGAGGTGAGACTAGTAAATGACACAAGGATCAATTGGATGACACATGGATCAATTGGAAAATTTCGATTTTCATGACCCGGGGTCATGGTCGAAAATTTCAAAATTTCTCAAGTTTGAAATGTTTTCATTTATGGTGCTTCCTGTGAAGTACTAATGATGTGAAGAATATTCAGCCAATGCTCAATGGCTGATCTCTCCTTTCAACCACTTTTCGAAAACTTTTGTGTTGAATGCGTGCGAAAAAGTCAGAATTGTGCTTGAATCAGTTTCCAACTTGCTTTCTCTAACACTCTATCTAAGTACTTTGCAATGTACATAATCAATATGAAAATCGTTAATTTTGGAAAATTCATATTTTTTTACCATGACCCCGGGGTCATGGAAATCGATTTTTTCAAAAGTGAGCCGAATGCCAGTTCTACTATGTTTACTCATCATGAAACTTCACATTGTCGTTGTCATTTACTAATTGTCGCGGCATTCCAGTCGAAAAACTGCAATATTTCAGAAATTTTCCATGAAAGTAGGCACTCAAATTGATTTTTTTGAATTTTCCCAAATTAACGATTTTCATATTGATTATGTACAATGTAAAGTGCTATGACAGAATGTTACAGAAAGCACGTTGGAAACTGATTCAGACACAATTCTGATTTTTCGCACGCAATCAGAATGAAAATTTTCGAAAAAATGGTTGAAAGGAGAGGTCAGCCATTGAGCATTGACTGAAAATTATTCACATCATTAGTACTTCACAATAAGCCCCATAAATGAAAACATTTCAAACTTGAGAAATTTTCGACCATGACCCCCGGGTCACGAAAATCGAAATTTTCAAAATGATCCAAGTGATGAGCTTCTTGTGTCATTTTACTAGTCTCACCTCTATTCTTTGAGTAGACCACAATTCCGCTCTAATCGTTTTGAAAATACAGCAAAAAATTATGAAACAACGAGTCTGAGTCAAGTTGGAGACGATCAGACCGATTTTTTCCGACACGCGCAATCCAAGATCGATTTCCGCCTAGCAGGGTTACATGCACTAGTAGTTGGGCTACATAGATATACTAGAGAACTTTTGCGGAATTGAAATTGAGATGCCGAGAAATCGAAGAAAACCGAAAATACGGGTAAAAAAATCAGTCTAGGAATTGCTTAAAATTAATCTCAATAGTGTTTCTGTGCAGATTGGGCATGCCTAACACAATGCCGAAGAAATTTGGACTCTAGCTTGTTCGGTTGAAAAAATATGAAAATCGAGTTTTCAAACTTGGCGCCCACCTGGCACCCCGCGTTCCACTGCTAGGGCCACTTTGGGTACCATTTTGTAATGTGGGCCCAAGGTACCCTACACCAATAAAGTACAGTGGCCTGAATCAAAATTCTTGGCGAAATGTCCGGACAATGCTCGAGTCTTACAGATCCGAGCTCTTAATAGTCACCATTTTCGGACCAGTGTGATTTGCCTGTTAATTGTTTTTTCTCATTAATAAACATTTTGTTTCGGTTTCTTTAGTCATTAAAAGAACTTTTTATCACGGAAACTCATGATTAAGACTTTGAGAATTCAAAAAAAAAATTCATACGCAAAGGAGAAAAATGATGTCGTCCAAATGCGCCCCGCAGCGCAGAATGTGTACAAAACACGACCGGGCTGTACTGTATATCATGGCTGTGCGGCATGGCCATGCCGGTATGCCGAATATGCCGTTTATGCCGGTTTTTTCATGCCGCTTATGCCGTGCCGAAAACGGCATGAAAATTTTAAATATTTTCGGCATAAAACTAATAACTATAACATATGGCAAAATTTGAGTATTTTCAATATTAAAAAAATACGCAAATAAATTTTTTTCTGGTATTCTTCAGCTTTTTAACTGTAACTAAATCTTAAACATCGATTAATGCATCTTTAGAAAAGGATTTTAATGTTTTCGCCTAAAACATTGAAATGTTGATAAAAATCGGATCAATTATTATTTGGAAACTTATGCCGGATATGCCGTTTTTATTACGAATTATGCCGAAAAAAATATTCGGCATATGCCGTTATGCCGTATGCCGAAAATATACTCATGCCGCACAGCCCTGATATATATGTACTATTGTAGCCCTGACGATTATGCACATGGTGGTCACATTCCCTTGGCCACCCATCTTGTCATAAGCCTCGACAATTGCAACTGAATGTGAGATATGCGTAAATTGCAAAAATCGAAAATTGAATTTCTTGAAATTCGCAAGAGTAAGAGGTAGCTTTATAATGTCTTTTTAATCGTAGTGATGCGTGTACACAGATAAAATATACAAATAGACTCAGGCTAAATTTTTAAAAATTGAGAAAAATAATTATTTCATTTTTATTTTTTCAACTCGCATATTTTGTCGACCGTCAAGGCAAGTTGATTCATAGGGCGGATGGTAGCTAATGCATGTCCGTTTGCGAAAACGACTGCCACGTGAAGAATCGTCGTTTCGCAGATCTAGAATTTATTTTTTAATTTATCAAACTTGAATATTTATATGTTTCTTTCATATAAATCGGTTGGAAGGTGACGTATGGCAACCAAAGTTGTACCATTGTTATCAGTAGGAGAGTATTGGACTACCGTAACCGTCAGGAAGTGCGATCTGATTTTTTTCGGTTTTTTTACCCATGATTGTAAACCATGACCCGGGGTTCATGGTTGAGAATGGCTGAGGTCGAAAAATTCATGACGATCCCAGACCAAATACTATGTGGCATTATATCAACAGTGTGCCAACTTTTATTTTTTGGATACCGTAACCCGAACTACCGTAATCTAGTTACCGTGCCCTACAATATTGTGTCGAAGTTCACGGAAAATCCCAGTGTGCGCATTACGATCGGGTTGCGCTATCCAGAAAAATAAAAGTTGGCTCACTGTTGATATAATGCCACATAAAAATGTAGTCTGAGTCTATTTTCATATTTTTCCTGTATACGCGCATCACTACGAGTAAAATAACATAATAAAGCTACCTCTTACTCTTGCGAATTTCTATAAATTTAATTTTCAATTTTTGGAATTTACACATATCTCACATTCTGTTGCAATTCTCGATGCCTGCGAAATGTTGGCTGGCCAAGAGAATGTGACCACCACGTATGTACATAATCGTCAGGGCTACAATATGCACTATGTTATTACTAACCCGTGCGTCAACGAGGATAGAAGACGAAAAATCCGAAAATCAGACACGAAAAAACATATTTAGAACGATACGATATTACAGCTCAGCTGTGTTTGTAAGAGTGCATGACATGTTGTTCACCAATAATAAGAAATAAAAGTCCTAGCTATCAAGATTGAAAAGTTAGGATTTTTTCAATTTTTTATTTAATGTGACATATGTGAGCGGGTTTGAGCCTCAGGTCATTTTCACTATAACTTTTATCGGTCTGCCCCCGGTATGTGTCTATAGCGAAAGTATTGAGGGCCAGGTCGAAAGTCCTCGCGAATGTCCGGACCATGCTCGAGTCTTACCGAGCCGGTCTCTTAATATACAAAAGAATTAATATCCTGACTACAACAATGTCATTTTTCCAAGAAATATTTGAATATCCTCAAATCCATAGAGAACATACAATAAATAGATAGATAGATAATAGGTGCATATAGAACAATAAAGAACACTTTCTAAATGTCTTGATGATGATTGCCATATGTTGAAATGGGAGATGTGCTTGGGTTGGATGACCACCCCAGGATACAATGGTCCCTCTCTTAGACGATAAATTGGAAATGTGTCAATGATATTATTGATTGTGGTAGTGTGAATACAACCGAGGTTGCGTCAGACCGGATAACTTTGAACCGAAAGCTGTTGGTGTGGTTCTTGAGGATGATTTTCGTATCTAGCGTGAGGAATATGAACAGCAAAGCAAGATAAACGACTCCAAATGTGGGTTTGAATATAAAAAAATGGATATAACATTTAAATCTTTGTAATTTTTATTCTTCTAAAACTTTGTGTCTTGTGCCTAAAACTGTAACATCACGAAACTAATAAAATATAAAATGTTTATTAGTCGCCTCGAGGCTTGGGAGGGATAAGAGCGGGATTGATATTGGGAATAACACCAGCTTCAGAGATTGTGACTCCATTTGTGAGTTTGTTCAACTCCTCATCATTTCTGATAGCAAGAAGGAGATGACGAGGAGTGATTCTTTTCTTCTTGTTATCACGAGCAGCGGCTCCAGCGAGTTCGACAACCTCAGCAACGAGGTATTCAAGAACGCCCGCAAGGTAGACAGAGGCTCCGGCTCCAACACGTTGAGCGTAGTTACCTTTGCGAAGTTGTCGATGAATACGACTGACCGGGAATTTAAGGTCAGCACGGGACGAACGAGAACGAGACTTGGTCTTTCCTCCTTTCTTCTCTTTGGAATTCTTTACACGTCCAGACATATTGTTGTACTATAATAAATAATTGAAAAAAGATTAATAAGAGAAAGAGAATAGAGAAGAACAAAAAGAGAAGAAATGGACTCACCGACCACTCCGCAGATCGGAAGGTTGAAGAATGTGAATGAAAAGAATGAAGTTTGACGAACAGCCAGAACATTTATGCGCTAAAATTAAATTATAAACCAAATATTATTAAATAATGAATGAATATGAAACCATTTGCATTATTCTCACCTTTTATCGATCGTTCATCCATTTCATTTCATTCATCGTTCTTTATCATCAACGGTCGTATAACGTACGCCCATGATCAGCCACCATCCGCCTTATGAATCAACTTGCCTTGACGGTCGACTCAAGGTGCGAGTTGAAAAAATAAAAATGAAATAATTATTTTTCTCAATTTTTAAATTTAAAAAAAAAATGTAGCCTGAGTCTATTTGTATATTTTATCTGTGTACACGCATCACTACCATTAAAAAGACATTATAAAGCTACCTCTTACTCTTGCGAATTTCAAGAAATTAAATTTTCGATTTTTGCAATTTTCGCATATCTCACATTCAGCTGCGATTCTCGAGGCTTATGACAAGATGGGTGGCTAAGGGAATGTGACCACGATGTGCATAATCGTCAAGGCTACAATATGCACTATGGCATTTCTTGCAGTATCTCTTCAACGAGGATAGAAGACAGGTCTGAAAATCAGACACGAATAAACATATTCAGAACTATACGATATTATTGATCAGCTGTGTTTATAACACGGGTCTCCTGTAAAAGTGTAGCAAAAACGGCCGGTTCTGCCACTAGGAAAATTTTTTTTGTCTCCGATTTCGATGAAAGTCGGTCAGTGGGTGTGGTTGGGGGTAATGAGAAGGCCTAGCCACTTGATTTGGCCAAAATTGCAAATTATCGATTTTTTTGTGATCTACCCTGAAAATGATCATAACTCGGTTCATTTTGATCGTAGAACGATCGGATAGGTGTCATTCAAACCGCATTCTCATTCTCTCCAAAAAAGTTGCATATGACCCGATCGCTGCTAAGTCGTCTTCAGGGCGAAAAACGCGAAAAACTAATTTCTTGAACAAAAAGGTGGCCTGTTCTCGAAAATTTTCTCTTGAGATCATCCGTATTATTTCAGAAATAATGTCTTCAAACCACGCACAATATCACTATTTAGTTCATTGGCCGTATCTCTTGGCCCTCAGGGTCGATTACTAGATCGCTCATGGACTTAGTCGATTTTTGATCACTTTCCGTTTTTTGATCGTATCTCACTTCAAAGTTGTCCAATTACCTTTTCAAAAAATAGAAATGATTCTATCGAAAAGGAGATTGAAAAGTGTATTATTGTCCAAAATGCTATATCAAGCCGTTTTCGAGTTATCAAAGGAAAACTGCTCCAATTTCGTGTTTTCACAGCTTTCATGTGTTGAGCATAGACCATATTGCATTCGCACGATAGTAATAGTTTTATTTTTTTAAATTTTTCATATATATTATTTGTTCGTGAACTCCCCCCTCCTCTCCTCTATCTTTCGATACGAGAGAAAGTGGTTATCTCTTGGAACGAGTGCGCTCGGTTTTTTTATTATGGGCACATCGCGTTCGGAAGAAGAGATCTAGTAATCGACCCTGAGGGCCAAGAGATACGGCCAATGAACTAAATAGTGATATTGTGCGTGGTTTGAAGACATTATTTCTGAAATAATACGGATGATCTCAAGAGAAAATTTTCGAGAACAGGCCACCTTTTTGTTCAAGAAATTAGTTTTTCGCGTTTTTCGCCCTGAAGACGACTTAGCAGCGATCGGGTCATTTGCAACTTTTTTGGAGAGAATGAGAGTGCGGTTCGAATGACACCTATCCAATCGTTCTACGATCAAAATGAACCGAGTTATGATCATTTTCAGGGTAGATCACAAAAAATCGATAATTTGCAATTTTGGCCAAATCAAGTGGCTAGGCCTTCTCATTACCCCCAACCACACCCACTGACCGACTTTCATCGAAATCTTTTTTTTGAAAACTGTTTCGTCGAAAACAAAAGATGCACATCCCTGGCGTAAATCACATCTAAGTTTCTATTTCCATTCCATTGTGCTGTAATAAATGACAAATTTTATCGGTGTAACTGTCAGATCGGGTTAGTAAGTGTGAGACAATCGAATAATCGGTTTGTTTGTACTACGTTATCAATCGATAATCGAACCTGATGCAATGTACACTCTAATTACGTTTTTCACCTGAAATCGAGAAGAAGAAATTCCATTAAATGCAATCAATTGAGTTTGTTCATTATGATAAATGATATTTTTGGTAAAAGCTTTTCATGGAAAACGTTTTATCCTTTCTATAACAATGCAATAACGGAATGTTCATATTATTGAACAGTGATCATCATCTCCTATATGCATGATGAATCAATTCGAGTGAAGTCGCCACTCTTGATTACAGTACTCCATGGGTGATTGTTTTCTATTATTGATTTACACCCGAAAATTATCAACGCCCGTTGTTGTCGAGATACCGCCACAGTACATCTATAAAGGACAAATATTAGAATATCATTCTAAAAAAATATTGTATTGTCATTTTCAAAGATATTACAATAGAAATAAAAGGATGCAAACTCGATCAACAAAAAAAAATTCAAAAGGAGCAAAAAGAAGAGGAAGTTTTCACATAAACTTTTTAACCTTATGGCTCTTTTTGATTGTTCATCTGTTATTGTTTGGCGAATAGGGAAATATTTTCTAACGCTACTCACCTTTTTTGGCAGTTGAAGAAGCCCATATTGCTAGTTTGCGTACTTCTACTCGTTAGAACGATCACAATTGGTTTCTCTTTTCCCTACAATTGTACATGTTATTTAATTATTGCATTAATCGTGGGATTGAAAAAGCCATGTCATGTGAAACTGTCATGATTTGCACTTTGACTAGATTTGATTAAATTTAAAAAAAGTGTTTCACGAGATGAAGTTTTGATAAAACACACCACACCCCTTCACACCCCGAACTACTTTGAAACTCTCCGCTCTGGCAATGCTCTCTCGCTTTCTTTGTTTACGAGAAAATATTGCCAGAATTTAAGATTAAAATTAAATAGATGTGTTAATTTAAGAATTACTACAAAAAGTCCTACCTGAGATGAGTCTACAGTGTATACATCGTATTCCGTTCCAAGAACCCGTTCGATTTGCCTCTTCTGTTCCTTATACAATGAGATAATCATGATGTCATCCTTCTGATTAGCCGGGAACTTCCTCAAAAGCCTCAATAAGGCATTCTTCTCGCAAGGATTATGCATCGAATTCAGTCCCCTCTTCGACTCTCCCTTAACATCTACGAATACGAGCTGAGCCTTGCCCGCTCCGACCAAGCCAATCTTGGTCAGCGGCTCATTCTTGTCGACCTTCTTCGAGATCAATCTTCCCTCATACGACAGCTTATTATATGGTGCGACGAGCTTCTGCGGTGCACGATACACCTCAACTAGATTGATGACAGGCAAGTTCTTCTTCGTCAAGGACACCTCCAATGCTGATCTTCCCGCCAGTTCATGGCCTAATACTCCCTCGTCGAACATGAAAGGAGGTAGCTGCTGGTCATCTCCAATCAACACGAATTTCGCCGTAGGGAATGATCGAATCAAACAATAGTAAGCAGATTCAGTCAACAACGAAGCCTCATCAATTATGATCCTGTCCACATTCCATAGCTGTCCACGTAAACCTATAGTTGCCAAGCCAAGCAGTCGATAGAGTATCATATCTACTGTAGAGAGGATGATGTCTGGGTCCATGTATCTTTCCAACGCTGATTTGGCCCTCTTCAATGTCTCATGATAGAGATGCTCTAGCTCCATCATGTCCTTCTTACTTAGACGGCGTGCCGGGTTCGTCTTAGCCTGTTCATATTCCGGAGCAACGTCATACAAAAACTTCTCAACGGCCCTTAGATCTTTAGCCTCCGCACCTCTCATCCATCTCTTGTAGTTGGGCAGTTCCTCGAACAAATCGTATGGAGTATGGGCGTCGGCGTCCAGTCTCGCCATAGACTTCAGATGATACGCCTTAAGATAATCGTCGTCGAACGAACTCAATGATTCCGCCAGATTGTCCACGGCGACATTCTGTACGGCCAATAGCAACTGAACTTTCTTGTGCTTCTTTCGTTCCAGCACTCCATCAAATGAAGCTGCCATCACCGCGGCTACAGTAGTCTTTCCAGATCCGGGCGGCGATAGGATACAGAATCCAGGCTCTTGCAAATTCTGGTATATCACGACTGCTCGTGATTGTTGCTCGTTCAACTTGAGAAGACGCCCATCGACCTTCTTGATAGAGAAAAGTCCACTCGATGTGTACTTGTACCTCTTCTTGTTCCTGCAGTACAGGTAGGATAGCATCTCGGGTTGTTGGGTTGTCATAGTGGGTCTTTGATTGTTCTCGTACCCATCGTCATCCTCCTCGAAGTCCTCTAGATCCTCTCCAATCCTCAGAAGATGCTTGAGTACGATGGACGATTGATCATTATGTATCATGGCGTCGACCCACGCATTATTCGGCACCCTTCCCATGGCTCGAGTCAATGCGGCACTTCCTCCACAAGTCAACTTCGTGTAGTATCTTTTTCCTTTCGCTCTCGATATGTTATTCACCGTAAGTCTAACGTTCTGCGTGTCGAACAGAATAGTGATGGCTTCGACTCGGCTCTTTAATGCGTGCATGACTACGGTGGGAGGGTCGATCGACGATATCTGGACACTTTGAATGTCAGGAGCAGTTACATTGACTCGATAGCGAACACCCAGTTCGAAAAGACGGACTAGAAACTTCTCGGAGTCTTCCGGATTCAACATGAACTCCTTGAATTCGGCCAATCTATCAGTAATCTTATCTGCGTCGCGCTTCTCGAGTGGTCTCACTTCAGTGGCGAAGGTTCCCTCGTACCGCGACGTACTCCTTATCTTCCCGACCATCTGGGCGTACTGCACTCGGTTCTTCGGCGGCTCAACCGGGTATATCCAGGCCGAGCTCGTATCGTAGAGTGTCGCTTCGCATATGGTGTCCACCTTCCTCTCACAATTGGGATCGAATCTTCTCGCTCTCAGCTGAAACATGTCATCCGTCCAGTTAGACACTCCTACCGATGCGTCCGCATCCCTGGCCTTCCCCGTGATGTAGACAAAGTCCTCCATCGGTATGGATCGCTCGGTCTGTCGTTGGAACCGAGTAATTCTCCACGTGATCGGATATTGTTGTGCAGCATTCATAACTGGCAATTGGACTTCAAGCCTGGTAACTGCAAAGGTGAAGAGATATTCGCCCTCGCAGATGTCTTTGGGCAATTCAGTGAGTGGGATTGCAATGAATCGCAAGTCCGGACGATCGGGCATGAAGATCTCGAAATGTACAGCCTCCAGAATTCCATAGCTCTTCTTGACCACATCCGTATATCGATAGAGAACCGGTCGTTTGATATCAATAGACAGAGTGGATAGTGCTTCTGTAATGTTGTCCACGGCACCTACGCTTCCTTTCTTCGTTTTCTTCTTTGTCTTCGGTACATGCACGGCTGCGTTTCTGAAGGCGACGACATCCTCTAAGCTGATGTATTCTCTAAGGGTGGTGGGTTTATCAGAGGGTGCTTGGATGTCGTCCTTGTCGTTGTATCGATAGGGAGAGGGATGAACATCATTCGGATCGAGAACTGTCGATCTACGAAATGAGGTTCGTATGTTGAGATGGCCACTCCATGGATGATTTGGAGGTGGCGTAGGCATCCACTCTGGAATCAACATCATACCATTTCAATACATTTATCTACAGACAAAGGAAAAAGTGTAATCCACAGCACATAAGACCTATGAAGTGCTATATTTAGCACTTTTTGGGTGTTAAAATAGCTCAAAAAGTGTTCAATATAACACTTCTCAGGTCTTTTGCACCGTGGATAACATTTTTCTCTCTATGTGTGAGAGCTCTGATATAATATGATATCTGATAGTAACCTCATAAACAAACAAACAAACAAAAAGATATAAAGTGACTAACAGCGATGACTGTTGTGGGAGTGGATGTGATTCGATTGAACAACACAAAAAGACGTTAGTATATTGACTATAAAAGTGCGTGCATGAAGAGGCAGAAAGTGAATTCGGTGAATGCATGGGCAATAATGGAATTGGAATGAATTATCGATTTTGGAGCTAAATATGGGAGGTTATAGCCACAACGTCCATAGAAAGCTACGTATCGATTGAGCGGATTTTTCGTGATTTGGCAGATTTATGGCTGGAATGATGGTGATTCGCAATATTATTGTGCGCTAGAGCTTTTCTTTCTTTCTTTATTTCCATCATAGCAAATGAACAAGAGTGCAGATATGTAATTAGTATAGGTTGATGGAGGTCCGCGTTATTAGCGAAGGGCAGCAGGGAAATGTGGGTCGGATATGGAGTGGATAATTATAATATCGCAAACTTCGTATATGAAATAGAATGAACAACAAAAAACGAGAACTAGGGAAATATTACCACTCAGAAAATATGATAAGGGTATGGAGAAAGACAGGGTGAGGCAAGAAGCGAATGCGAGTGTCGATCAAAGTGATAGTGAGAGTCTGGAGTGACTGGTAAGTAATAATATTTGCCAAGGACATGGAATTATACCACAAAACTAGGAAAATATGGGTGAAAGTGCAGTATAGTGGACTGTTTGAGCAGAGAATGAACAGGAACAACAAGCGAATGGTTTGAAGTAATAAAAGTGAAGAGAAGAGGAGAGAGAACAGCTGGAGAGGAAGAAGAAGAAGAAAGAGAATAGATACGATAGAGGTGAATAGTGCGAACAGAGAAAGAAAGCAGAGGGTCTGGCATCAATTAGTACTATGATCTTTTCAATCTCAACATCTGATAGTGCGAAGGGTCGAGGTAAAGAGAAGAAATGCCGAGAGTGATTCATCGTATTGCGATAAGAATCAATAATGAAGTCGATCGAAACACTCAAAAGCATAGATAACAGAGCTTTAAAGATTGGCAACTATTCCTCTAAAAGCACATCCCGTGCTAATTTGGAACTCTCCGCTCTGGTCGTGCTCTCTCGCTTTATTTGCATACGGGCGAGAGCGGAGAGTAAAATTCTTTTCTTTTCATCAGTCAAGGAATCTTACGAATTTTGTAATAAAGCAAAAATCTCCATGCCAGGAGAAAACAGTTCGATTTGTGTCTATGATTTGCTTTATGACTCGGTAGTGTTATGTGCATATACCAATTACATATCCGCGATAAGTCATTCATTCGTAGCTGCCGAAACACCATAAGTCGCATTATTAATAACATATTAGTTTTATAATTTATTTTTAATGTGCAAGTTAACCTATAATAGTACATCAATTCATATTATTAATTTAATTCCTTTACGAAATACACATCATGCAAATATTACAGCTTTTCAGTCAGCTACTTTTCTTGACTTTTGGATCAGTTAATTGTTCTTACAAGGGAAGTCTTTTATGTCTCAGTGAGACTTTTGAACAAGAGTATTTTTTCTCGATAGGTAAAGGCAAGATATGGTAGGAGCCAAAAAACTAGATGCAGCCAGGTAATTTCAGATTTTATATAATTAATTGAAGTTTGTGAAAAAAATTCTTCATTTTTTGAAGAAAAAACGCACTGTGTAGGCGACAAGAAGTGTATGAAACAAGGCACTCCTGAAAGAACATATACAACATGGCGGCGTGGTGAAGTGGTAATGTGTGCTCTTCTAGATCAGGATGTGGTTGGTTCGAATACATCTATAGACATTTTACTATTGCTCATTTTTATCAGCTTCGGACTTGTACTTTCGATCGAAAAATTAAAAAAAAAATTTTTTTTCATTTTATTCTCTACTTTTCGTGCACTTTTCTCCTATTCCGTTAACTTTTTCATTATTTCCGATATATTAAGCATTTAATATCTTCTACGAAATTTTTTTGAACATGACAAATTATTAAATTATACATGCCAAATAGTATTTTAACAACAATGGTAGCGTGGGAATGTGGTATATCCAGACTTGGCAAAGGCATATTTGCGAGATGCATGGAAAAGAGGGGATTTGATCTGGTGGTAGATAAGAGATGTCATCTTGCGCACGTCCAAACGTTTTGCAAGTAGAGAATAAAATAAAAAATATAAAGAAGCTGATAAAAATGAGCAAAAGTAAAATGTCTATAGATGTATTCGAACCAACCACATCCTGTGGTGCATGCAATCTATCAAAAGTTCGCGAAGAAATATCGGAACAAAGTTGCGAACTTTTTCTCTAATTCTCTCAAAATCCCATGCTATTTTCACAAAGAAAAAAGTTCGTCAAAAAGATACGAACAAAGATGCGAACAAAGTTCGCAACTTTCTGATGAGGTGTTAGAGAAATGGAGAAATAGCGTGCAATTTGAAGAGGTGCAGAAAAAGTAAACGGGCGTTTACTTAAAGTTGCGACGAAAGTGTAATTTACAAAAGTGAGAGTGTGATGGTTAAATTGTGGTTACTCAACTCTCCATGAAAGTATGTTCAACAATTTATAAATATTTTTTGAGAAAACACTTATTATTTACACGAAAACTGCACAGGAAATCGTGTGCATTCTCAGTCACACTCGTCCGAATTTTTTGAGAGCGCGGAGCAGCTGAAAAACATGTTCGAAGTTCGAAGTAAACACACGCGTCGCGAACGCGAGCGCGTGACCTGTGACTGTTCTTTCCCTCACTTTCCGCTTTCCGATACACTTGCATGCTTTTTTTGTACTGTGATTCACATTTAAATGTACCAACGTTCATCTATATGGCCTCTTTGTCGCTTGATATTGATTGATTGTTTTGTAATTCCGTGTTATTT
Source organism: Parapristionchus giblindavisi (assembly GCA_943737045.1). Taxonomy (NCBI): domain Eukaryota; kingdom Metazoa; phylum Nematoda; class Chromadorea; order Rhabditida; family Diplogasteridae; genus Parapristionchus; species Parapristionchus giblindavisi. The sequence goes on along the minus strand of CALSFV010000287.1, from coordinate 405,303 downwards.
GCAGCGAGCAGCTGCCGCCACCTCGATTATCCTTTCCACTACCCAATTAGTGCTCCTCGTCGACGTCAACATCCTCCGGAGTGTGCGTATCAGACTCCTTCGGCGTCACGCTATCACCAGTGCCAACGTCACAGCGAGCACTATGTCAACATCCTGTCCTTGTGGACAATGCACAGTAAGGTATGATTATTGATTTATTCATCCCCTCACAATGCGCTAACCTCTCGTAGACAGTAAACAAAGCAAGAGTATGTTGTGAAGAGGATATGGACCATAGGTAAAAAGTACGTTACGAACAGGGGACAATGAAGAATACGACAACGATTTAGTATTCAACAAAACAAAAATCAATCGATTTGCAGACTGGAACCGTGCTGTTCGGTACTGCTCAACCACAAGACGCATGCTGTCATTGGAGTGCTCTCGGATGATGCTGACCCTATGGTGAGCAGTTGCTTATGGTGACTTATTCTCATTAAAGGCACATTCCGAGCTATTTGGTACTCTCCGCTATGACAAGCCTCTTGCTTTCTTTGTCTGTGAGAGAGTGAGGACAGAGCGGATAGTCAAATTAGCTCGTGTGTGAATTTAAAAAGTGTTGTGAATTTAAAAACTTGTTGCGATCGTGAGCGTCGAGCTTCTTTATTTACTATGTATATTTGTGTTTGGTTCATCTACCTTTAAGGTCTTATGGTTTCGATAACCTCATTCTTGTAGGCCTCCGTGATGAAGCTGGAAAAGGCCCCGCAGGAGAGGTACGCCGATGTGACAGGTCTCTACAAGCAGGTTCAGGCTTTGTCATTGCTACTTTACTTTAATTATTTAAGAAAAAGTCGCTACTTGCTTTCTCCCAATGCATTGAATGTTATCGTTGTAGTCGTTGTTTGTTTTAAAAAAACGGAATTTTCATTATTTTAATTCAACTTTTCATGTAGGAGATCAAGGAGGCTGTCTAGCTGCCGCTCACCCACCCCGAGTACTACACGATGACATCGTGCTCGAGGAGTTCATCACTGCCAAGGACGATCTCAGCGGTGCCGATATCAAGGTTTACATTTTTAGTTACTTTAGGAAATGGAATTGTTGTGAGAATTTTCTTTGAGTAAAAAGATCGTGAGAAGTTTTGGATTTTTGAAGTTTCGTAGATGTATGATTACTAGTAATTTAATTGATTATTGGTTTGTAGAAGAAGAAGAAGAAGGATACGAAAGAAGATGAGGATAAAAGAGGATGAACGTGTGGAGGATACCAGTGAAATGAGAAGGATAGAAAGGAGAGGGAGGATGAACAGGTATCCATTTTTCGTTCGGATTCCCCCTGTAGAATAGAGCTCCAGGTACCCCGCCCATGTATTTGCATCGGTTGATCACTTTTATGAATAGTAATCATGCATTTCGGTACTCTCGCCATTTATTTTTATATAGTGGGTCGATTCTCGAAATAGGGTGTGTTGATTCAGAAAACGTGTTATTTTTCGCTTAATAATCGTCATTTTTAGTATTTTTTCGCATCAAGTGACGTAAAAGCATGCGATCTATAGTGGGTCTAACCTCGCATTGCGATTGTATGAAAATCATACATGGGCGCCGACATGGGGGTGCCCCCTGTAAAATTAGGGATTTTCAAAAATTTAAAAAATAGCAATTATAATACTTATGAAACGTGAAACTAAATGGTTGCAGTTGCAAATCGGCCCCGTGATACCTGTGTGATATCTGTTGATGAAGAATTATGCGGCCGCCGTAGCTGCCGCCAATGCCGCCCGCGTCATGTTTGTTTTATTTAATTGTTTCTTTTGTCATCAATTAGGTGTGGGATATTGTATATAGAGATAGGGTACGTACGATACTCTGCTGGCATACTGTAGAATGACTAAGTACCGTACTCGGCTGGGATACTGTAGATAGAGAGGGTACGATACTCTGCTGGCATACTGTATGATGATCGGGTACAGTAATCGACAAACTTCCTTTTAACCGTGCTGGAGTAAAAGCAGAGTTCGGTGGGAATAAATCAAAGGCGATAAAAGGACTGATAGAATGTGGTAGGGTATTCAGTTCACGATCGACCGTTTAAACCTTTATAACACACTGAGAAAACGAACATGTAATTCAATTGATTTCATTTTAATGAAACTAATTATTGATTCTCTTCGATATATTAGTATTCATTCAGGAACATCTAATCAATTCATATCGTGCCGAGAGAGAAAGAGATTGGAAAGGAAGGAGAAAGAAGAATTATTACTATCAAGGATGAGAAGATGATCATCGATTGGAAAAGACCATCCACTGCTATTGGTATTCCCACTAATATTCACATTGTGATCCTTTGTATAATCTTTTTTCATCATCGTGATAGTGCGTGAAGTTCCTATTTCCATATGAGCTAAAGCTAACTCGCTTTGATTGTATAAATTGATTTGAGCCTCTGTTTCACCCATTCCCATGTAACCTTTATCCGTTTCAACGAATATTTAGGAAAAAATGTCATAAATTGCTTCGATTGCTCCTGCCCTCTCTCAGTCGCATTAATTGTACTTGGTCGTTTAATAAAAGAGTAGCTGTGAATCTTTTGTCGCAAAGCATATATGGATTTATACGAGCAATCTATCTCTAAAAATTTTTATGTTTGTAATCGAGTGAGAAAGCACCCCCGTGAATCGGAGTTTCATAGTGCCCTCTAACTCTCTGCACTCTCCCTTGCGCACTCACTTCTGTTTTCTTTACCCACAATGTTCGCTCTCGAAACGCTGTGCTCAACCGGACAAACGAAACTGGTTAACTGGTAATTTGAGATAAGTCACAAATATATTCGACCACATAGTTCCTATTCCGACAATATTTACTCATTCTGACCTAGCGACATCAATCTGACCCACCGAACCGGTTGCGGTAAGATACGGTAGTCTGACAATTATATTAGACCATACAGCAATTATTCCCACAATATTTTATCAATATGACCCAGGGAAATCAATCTGACCCAATCGACTGGGTTACTGTAGGTTACGGTAGGTGGATAACGGTAGATTATGGTGGCTTCACTAATGAGTTAACTTGGTATCTGTTTAAACCGGCTGAGCACCGCCCAACGCCCGGTAGTTTAGTTGCACACCAAACCCGTCTGGGGTACGCCGAACTCTCTAATACTACTATATAAACCCCATTGACTATACAGGGGGGAAGATGAAAGTTCGAAGAAAAGTTCGCGTCTTTCTTCGCAAGTTTAGTGCGAAGTTTTCGGGCAACCTGCGATCTTTCCTTCGAAGTTTCTCGCAAACTTTGGTAGATTGCATGGACCCCTGATCTAGAAGAGCACACATTACCACTTCACCACGCCGCCATGTTGTATATGTTCTTTCAGGAGTGCCTTGTTTCATACACTTCTTGTCGCCTACACAGTGCGTTTTTTCTTCAAAAAATGAAGAATTTTTTTCACAAACTTCAATTAATTATATAAAATCTGAAATTACCTGGCTGCATCTAGTTTTTTGGCTCCTACCATATCTTGCCTTTACCTATCGAGAAAAAATACTCTTGTTCAAAAGTCTCACTGAGACATAAAAGACTTCCCTTGTTAAGTTCACATTTCCCTGCACGGGCCTGATGGTTCATTGATGTTTTTAGCCATCAGTAAGCTGAAGCAGCTGTAAAATAAACAGTGATTTTAGAAGGATGATTTCTTTTTATGACTTATAAGAGAAAGGATTATGAAACTAAACTGTGAATGACCAGCTATCTTTTAAAGGCACACCTCTAGTTTCCTCTCCACTCTGGCAACACTTTCTCGTAAACAAAGAAAGCGAGAGAGTGTGGTCAGAGGGGAGAGTTTCAAAATAGCACGGGGTGTCACTATAAGTGCGTGTTCGTGCATATTTTCTGAAATTGTCGAAGGCATGCTATACTATAGTATGCCTTCGACATATCACGTAGAATTTAACAGTATTTAAAAATGTTTATTTCTAATTATGACTGTCTCTTCAATTGCATGATGCGCTACATCGTTTAAAGGAGACCCTTGAGTTGACATGACTGACTCCCGCAACGATTAACATGTGATAGAACATTTATATTGTATGGAAATTAGCGAAAGTGACAATGGGAAACTGAGAGAGTGAAGTATGCAAATCGGAGGTATTTGCCTGAAAAGTTGTACTTTCGATGCGCATAACAAGCTTCAAACATAGCATCACGTTATATGAAATATGTCGTTCGGTTCGTGTGATAAATCTCTATCATTCTATCGTAACAGTCTTGTTACGAAAAAACTCGAGGGTCTCCATCTTTAAAAATATATTTACAATTTGGATCACACAATGAATCAAAATAAAAAAATGTAGAAAATTCATGTAGTATGCAGGTTTTCCAGAACAAACAAATTTTCAGAAATTTCAGGAATAAATCTATATTCGTTTTTAGACACAAATTTAAGTGTTTTTCGATAAAAAAAAACAGAAAATTTAGAAACATAAATTACCAGCCTTGGTGCCAAGGTAGAGCAATTTATAGAGTTTCACTTTGGACAGAAAAATATAGAAAAACGAATATTACAGCATACTGGTAGATTAAATATCTCGAGTTAATTGCCTTCCGAATATACCCATAGAAAATTGACTTTTCAAGAGAGAAATTTCGAAATTTTTTTCCAATAAATTCCTAAAAAGTTATGTCAAAAGTTCCACAATTAAAGCATGAATGTGCAACTTTTGATATAACTTTATAGAAACCTTACTCCATGTAGTCAGGATATCAAAATTAGAGAAGCTTTTTTTACATGGGGCAGTATCAGACAAATGTCACTTTTCTCATTTTACCAGTATGTACTGTGCTCGGATAGAGAAAGATTGAAATGCACTTTGAGCAGTGTAGTGGAAGAAAGGAGAAAGATAAGAAAAGCGTGATATAAATCAAGAGAAGATCATGAGAGGAAAGATAGATAAGATAATGAACTATAGAAGTGGGAGAAGGAACAAGATATTTAATTTGCTCCAACTCTAAGTCTTTTTGTAGAACTGTAAAATTTTTTTGAATCTGAAAAAATTATATTCGATCGCTCTATCGTCCTATGTTGCCTCAGTTGCGACATTGCATTTTATGTGCCCTATAGTATTTCACTCTATTTGTTTTCTGCCACTGTCACCACATAAAGAAATATTATTATTATTATTATTCTCTAAAAAAATCCCCATATTTCAATTCTGTTTCATTTTACTACCAACAATAGATGATGATCATTCGGTAAAGTAGGTCCGAAGAAGAGATTAGGCCCTCCGGACTGAATTGGCCTTGAATTATCACAGGCCTAGCAGTGATCACCCGCAGGACTTCGTGTGCCTTGAATAACAGGTTGTACCTCTACCTTACCTTTACCAACGACTCTCGTTTTTTTCTCCCAGTGGGATCCCATTAAAAGTGGGCGTGGTATAGCTCCCCCACTAGTTTCCCAGGACATGAGAGAGGGCAAAGTGGGCGGAGCTCTTCCTACTAGTTTCCTAGAAAACCTCCTAGAAGGATCCTAGACTAAAGCATGCGGCCACCCGCATAAAACTGCGCGTGGGTCATACATTTGGCATATCCAGGGTTTGGATGCGTTGCCGAACGCGTTGCGGCCGACGCCTTTCAAAAATGTTTTTCTACAATTCTAAATTTGTTTTTGGTTATTCAATATTAAATCACTATTATTGCTTATATGTTAAGTAGGAGCGATGTCTAATCATCAAGCAATATCAACGTCGGATTCCGATGAAGAAGGTTTTTTTTGCTATTTAAATATTTCTCAAGCCGATTTTATTAGTTGATTAATATGAGATAATCGTCATCTGAACAATTTCGACATTCCCGTGGAATCAGATATGGATCAGTGAGTAATAATTTTTAAAAAAATTTTTCGTTGTATTGATTTCTTCTCTATTTATGTCATTGTAGGGACCACTTCGATAAGCTGAGTGAGAAGGCGACTACTTCCGACGCACTTATAACACCGAGAAGAAGAATATCAATACACCTACTACCAGCAAGATACCAAGAATTAGCTCGAAGTTAACTACTGATAGGTAAAATACAATATTCTGCGATAGTAAATTAATGTTAAAGTAAAACGGTTTCTAATAATCCTACAATATATTTTTTATCCTACAATATCTTTTCCTGTTTGAGGTACTAATTACATAGCAGATTTATATAGCGTGAACACTGTAACATTCTAGGAAGGAGTACGTGTCTCTCAAGACAGTCGGTGGTAGTCGTCCCCATCCACCTCAGACTGATCGTCGTCCGAATCCCCCTCAAAATGAGGCCTACGAATACAGTCCCCAAAAAATGAGATCTTCTTGTTCTACAACTTTATATGATTCTCTAGACCCCTATGCAGACATGTCGACACTGTAATACTTTGTAATCTCTTAATATATCGTTAGATTTACTTTGTACCCCACTGTTTTCTAGTGTTATAGTGATTCGTGTTACTTGATACGGTTTTCATACTATAGGGTTTCTCATATTTTATATTCATATCTGATACACTTGAAAGTCATAAAAAAGTCATTTCACGATATCTTATCGATAAGCACGAGTGAAAGTACCACTGATTTATCTTCAACACACATCAAGAACAACATATATTAATTAATTATTATCTTCGTATTACAATCGTGAGAAATAACAGGTAAAAGATAAGTTGCTTTGAAAATCAAAGATCAAAGATCAAAGATCAAGCTAGCTCAACGCAGTATACTTCGAGTGAAGGGTAGTCTTTTTGATGGCCTGTATTGCCCTCGCCATCGGTGAACTCCCACTGCCCATTAACGCATTTTGTCGACGCCAATTGTCCATAATTGTCAGGCTGCAAATATAATACCCATGTAAATCGGGAGAATTTTTATTTTCTAAAATTTTTATTTGTATTTTTAAAAGAAGTGAACCCACCTCGTCCGCAACATTGTAATACAAAGTGGTGTGTGGTGCGGTATCACAGGTATTGGTTGTATCGGTGGCTGTCAGTGTTCCACAAACTGCCTCTCCGTCCACTCCGTCCTCTCCTAGTCCGTTAACAAAAGTTACGCATTGAGCACGAGTAGTCGTAAATGGCGAGCACTTTGCTAAATATTAATAATATAATAATTATAATAATAATTATTAATATTATTATTAATATTAAATGTAAATGTGTTCAATAATTGATTTTTACATTCACATTTTAAACACTTAATTTTACTCATAATTTTAACAATAGCACATAAAATACATTAACGAAACTAATGAGCTGCGCACGTTAACAAAACACTGAATTGCTTGCCAAAAATATGAAAAAAACGTTAACTGAAAAAGGTTCTCGTTGGTAGTCTGATCGACTTTGAAATTGCTGCTACTCCATGAATAACTTACGCTTTGGTTTCGGTTTGTTAGGGGCGCAGGCGAAGGCTGAAGAAGCAATGAGAATAAGGCAAAGGAGGAACTTCATAATTGAACAGTGAATATTGAAGGTGGGTTGTGGACATCTTTTATATGGACTATGGTCGAGTTAGTGAAAGTTTGAGACGACAAAAGCTGGAAATGCCAGTCAAAAAAACTGACTCTATCCCGAGACAATGGGATAATGATAGAGAGAGAGAAAGGACAACGTGACGTGGGGGATGTGGTGTGATTTTGAGAGGAACGGGATATCTTTACGCTGATCCCTTTGAGGAAGTTGCTTTTGAAAGAGCGGGTATCCGTCCAATCTGTCACCTTTCGGACGAAAGTTCTTTACGTTCCGTCGAAAGTTTCTTTTTCGTTCGAAAGAAAGTTTCGAAACTTTCATCGCACGAAAGTTGACATTCAATACACCGATCTTCATCCGATAAAAAACCTTTCTAATAGAAAATAGAATCAATATTTTTGTATCTCGTTTTAGTTACCGATAAAATCAGCGAACTTCCGGTGGTTGTTTCCAAATTCAATCATATTATTACCTTTTTTAATAGTTTTTATCCCGAACCTAATAGCCGAAACAGTGAATCTCGTCACACCTAACAACGAATGATAGTTTATAATATCTTATTAGTACAGGTGCATGTTCGTTTTCGCAGATAATTATCGTTTTGTTATAATGAATTTTTTACATTTGTCACCGTTTTCTCTCTGTCAGCAGGATTGTTTAGTCTAGTTATTCACAAGTTGCATCGGTATATTATGTATAAGATGACGAGAATACCATACTGGTAAGTAGAGATTTCCTTGTGTGAGCGCATTCTACCGTAATCATCATGGTATTTGGCTTTTCCTATAACATGTTCACTGTTTCTGCATCCCTCTGAAACATTGTGTAATTTCGCATAGATTTCCAACGAAAGACGGCATATGCTGTAAAAGATGCATGGCATAGGTCGAAAAGTATGTTACAAAGTAACAGGCCTGACCGAATTTTGAGCCAAAATTTTACAAAAATCGAAAAACCTGACCGGATTTTGAAAACCGATAACCTAGCTATTCGACCTATGAAGCATGGCCACGGCCCGATGAACCACAGAGACAGACAAGAGGATTATCGATTCATATAATGATTATTTCGTTGATTGTACATTTGTCAAAGAGCGAAATAGTGATGATAGCTATGACCTGCACTAGGATCAGATATTGACCGTATAAAATACACTTGTTTATTTGGTACGAGAGTAGCCAGCCACAGCCACAATGTGTTTCTATTATTAGAGAGATAGAGAACAAGTGAGATAGTAGGTAGATCAGAGAGAGCGAGGAAGGAAGGGAGGAAATAGTGGAAAGTTAATTGATAATTCTTTCTCTGTTTAGCAGCCAGTAGCATTTGCAGTGCTCAGCTGTGATGTTTAATAATGGAAGATGAAAGAGCACTGCAATGCATCAAAAGTCCGCCTACTCTCTGGGCAAAATGCAGTGGTAAATTCTAAATTTTTGTAATGTCGTTGAGATATTCTTTAATAAAATTTTTAATAAAATATAATCATTAAGATGATTTCAAAATTCAGATTCAACGACTGTACCTGCAAAAACAACCATAACCGCTTCAACATTGTCTGCTACATTAGCCAACCCTACATCCACTTCTACCGTAAATACTCCCACTACTACTCCTACATCTACAGTAACAACAAAATGTCTCTTTTGCGGTTCTCTGTTACCTAAAACAAGTGTATCCACGTGATTGAGTAACTTGAAGTTATTCTCTTCTTTAATGATTTCCGATCAGTACAAATACTATTACCCTTTCACGTGACAGTGCCGGAGAAGATAGCGTTTCGATTTTTTTGTCTAAGATCAATTTTGACGAAGATAGACGCCGTTGACTGTCGGAATTTGTGGAAAAGTCTTGACTTTCACCCGCCATAGCTCGCTTCGGAATGGGAATAGCGAAAATATCATGAAGACATAAATTGTAGAGAATTTTCAGGAGAATCGAAATAAGACAAGCAGAAATTACAAAATCGATTTTTCGTCAACTTATGTGGCGGAATGCTGACGTTTGCACCACAAATCGATTGTACACTGACTTTTTGGTTCAGATGATAGAGATTGAGAAGACTCATCGATTGATGTATGGTTATGGGCGTCAAATCGTGGCCGCGATATGAGTTTTTCCCAAAAAACGAGTCTGAAATCCCGGACTTAGCCGATTTCTCGCTCGAGAGATGGAAGAAACACTTTGATCTACCCACTCGTCTCTCGCTGATAAATGATTTACCAACTCTTTTTTTGTTTTACGTGTTTTCAAGTGTTTTCAACAGGTTTCCCTGTTTCCTGAATATATTGTTGATTCCTGAATATATTATTTACTCGACCATCTATCCATGAGAAGGGACCAAGGCTCAAGGGACTCGATCTTGAGAAGGACTGCGATTGTGGACGAATGTGAGTCAATTTTACTATCTAAGCTATATCCTCCTCGTTATGTACTCTAGTAATATTAGTAATGTACAATACTCTTCATTTCAGGACCATCGACCAAATCGAGGAGGAAGAGCACTAGAAACACTCAACGATCCAGCATTGCTTCTACTGCGACAAATACTCGCAAGAGGAGAAGAATCGAGTCGGAGGAGGAATCAGAGATAGACGATGATGTCTTTGAAATTGTCCAGGAAACAGAGAAACCTGTTGAAAACACTTGAAAACACGTAAAACAAAAAAAGAGTTGGTAAATCATTCATCAGCGAGAGACGAGTGGGTAGATCAAAGTGACCCTTCCATCTCTCGAGCGAGAAATCGGCTAAGTCCGGGATTTCAGACTCGTTTTTTGGGAAAAACTCATATCGCGGCCACGATTTTACCCCCACCTTGAGCACCCCTTT
>CALSFV010000287.1:0-390000 GCA_943737045.1 Parapristionchus giblindavisi | reverse complement strand
AATTTTATATTTAAAATTGCAAAATTAATTAATTTTTATTTTCTTAATTTTTTCACTCAATTCGTGTAGTGATCCCCGCACGCCACCCATCTCAATAGTTCTCTCAATTCGGCCGCTTGAGCGCGAGATGACACTCTGCGTCTCTGCCCATCGATCTACTCTTATCGTCTGACCACTCTATCATTGATCTAACAAGGGAGCTCTGTGGTCTTGTCTTGGCCATATGAGAAGTCACTATCATGACTAGATTAAGTTCTCGATGGTGATTACGAATCTCTTTTTAGGGCTGCCTAGACGACCTGAGTTTCGAGAAAATCGATATTGAAATTCCGATGGTCAATTCGAAAATTTTCGGGGGATAGTACACAAACATTTCCTATGAGTTGGTGAACACATCTATCAACCTCCTAAGTTACGACCTGTGTAGTGTAGTGGATTAGGTGTCCGCGTTAGATTTTGACTGTCATTGGTTCGATCCCTCTTGCAGAACTTTTCTTTTGCTGATTTTCTTTATGTCAAGATGAAACATAAAAAAACATTTTTTTTAAACATCAAGCAAAACATCAAAAAACATCGAGATCAAAGATCATTCTTTGTGTGTGTTTGTGTGCGTGCGCGTTCTTTAACAACAAAATGATCAAAAGAAAAGCGATTCTTACATCTTGGACACACAAAGTGATCTTTGATCTCGATGTTTTTTTATGTTTTGCTTGATGTTTAAAAAAAATGTTTTTGATGTTTCCTCTTGACATAAAGAAAATCAGCAAAAGAGAAGTTCTGCAAGAGGGATCGAACCAGTGACAGTCAAAATCTAACACGAACACCTTTTCCACTACACTACACAGGTCGTTGCTTCGGAGGTAGATAGATGAGTTCACCAACTCATAGGAAATGTTTGTGTACTATCCTCCGAAAATTTTCGAATTGACCATCGGAATTTCAATATCGATTTTCTCGAAACTCAGGTCAACATCGAGAACTTAATCTAGTCATGATAGTGACTTCTCATATGGCCAAGACAAGACCACAGAGCTCCCTTGTAACATTGAAAGGGAGTCGCTTCCCTTCGAATCAATAGTATATGTTTTCTTAATAATAATAATAATAATAATAATAATAATAATAATAATAATAATAATAATAAATCCCTTGATCGGTGTGCCTGGGGTATTCCCTTGTAAGGCTTTCCTTGTCAATGAGTTTGACCCAGGCTTCTCATCTGCTCTGTATGGGCTATTCTTTAAAGTTCTCTTCAGTCTTCAATCTATCGTGCTTTTATGGTTTCCCCCCATCAGTTCTCCACTCTTTTTAAATATATTGATGAATTGCATTATTCCTCTGTTTTTGCATTGAAAGACCAAGTTATTTGATGTTTATGAAGTTTTTTTATCATTGAGAAGTCTTCGAGACTTCTTCGTGGCATTCAAAATGAAAGAATTCAATCGTCTATAAATCGTTACGAATCATCACAATGTACACAACAAATTGAAAAAAATTAAGAAAAGACGACAAATTACATAGAATCTAGTGATTTTCATGGGTGAAGAAAGTGGGCGGGGTTTATTTGTTAAACGGGGGAAATGAGGAAGAGGCACCGGAAACTCTTACTGAACATATGAATATGAATGAACAGACGGAGAATGAAAGAACGATTGTGAGAAGTGGGAAACAACATTGCACTAGTGTGTAGTAATATATGATGATATTGAACTGTCAGCATCAATCGACCGCGACGCGTCCACTCCGCGTAGGCGCGTTCGAACCGCAACGCGTATCGGCGCCTAGCGGACAGTGAGGTCGCGTTGTCGCGGTCGGAGCTGGCCAGTCACATGGGGGTCCCGGTCTGTGGTTAGAGCTTAGGAGACGATCTCCGCGGGATATTGAAAGACATACGGGAGTGATTGATGACGAATAATGATAGGGGGATTAGAATATGCAAAAAGAACGATGGCAAAGTATGAAAAGGAGAGATTGAGAAAGCGATGTGGAGTGTGTTGTCAACATTATTGATTACTGAGACTGATAAAGGGAGCTTTTGATCGATCAATAAAGTGAGAATATTGATACGATCAGGCAGTTTGAGTAGCATTCCTTCCATAAGAAAGATAAAAGGGCAGTGAGCATAACTGGAACGTACGTTGATACAATTGATTAAGGGGCGGAGCTTAGATATAAGTTAAAGCAGGTGTAAAAAGATACATACAATAAGTTGCGTGTTGTTCGATTGAATACCCTAGATTGGAGTAGATATAGGGAGAGGGGGATGGGTCAGGCACATTCATTGTACGGGGGAAGGAGGGGTTGTTATTGCGGATGACTCTGTGCGGGTTTGGAGAGATATAAAGGGAGGTCTGTGTGCGTGTCTGTGTGTCTGTTCGTCTACGAAAACTATTGCACCCGATGATACAAAAGAGAGAAGACGCAAAAAAGGAATAGTATAGCCTATGTACGATATATAATAGAAAGAGCGAGAACCGTACGAGCCTGGAAGAAAAGTAACAAAAATAAGATAATATATATAGATATATAGAATATATATTTGGGCTATACTGATTTGGTGGCAGCACATTATCTACCTCGAGTGGGGCGTACGGTAACTACCGTATGCCTCTAATCGTGGTGAGAGTGCACGCCTGAAAGAAAACAGTGGGTAGCAGGAGACAAAAAGGAGAGAAAGAATGGAAAAAAGAGAAACCGGAAGTAAATGGTAATGAATGAAAGAGAATGAAATATGAATCGAATACGGGATAATGAAAGACTGAGAAAAGCAGCGGATGTGGGAAATTGATTGGGATCAATTATGTGAAAGACTTGAATGAATGAATCGAATTGCCTATTTAAAACGGGGAAGAGGTAAACGAATCTAATAAATAATATATATTGATCTTTGATCTCTAGTTAAGTCTAGAAGCCTCCAGCAGAAGGGTTCCTTGTGGTTCGGTTGTCTTGATTACCGAAACAGCCGGCTCAAACGTCGCCACCGACAATGGTCCAAAGTTCGAGACCTTTAAGAGGATTACGGTAATTGAGAGTTGGAAATGAATCTCGAGTCTCGAGCGGAAAGTGCTACGGTACCTGATGTTGTTGGGTAAAGTCGATCGATGGTATACGAGGTACGGTAGAGAAGGCGGAACGCCGTTGAACAGTTGCAGGAGATGGTAGAGGCATGGAGGTGATCTGAAATTATTGATTGATTCAATATGTTATCGATTGATTATAGGTAGGCAATCGTACCTGATAGTTGTGACCAGGAGGTGGTGCTGGGGCAGGAGGCAATGATCGATAGTACTCCTCCCTCTGGGCTGCAGTCCACGTGGCAGTGGCAGGCGCCGACGCACGAGCTTGTTTGGCCGCGGGCGGTTCAGTCATAGGCGCTGCGGCTGATGTAGTGGAAGCTTCGATGGTCATTGGTCGTTTAAGGGCTCCAGAAAGACGTCGAGACCATGTTGCACGATACTCAGCCTCATACCTCCGTGTGTGTTCCATTAATGTCTCACGAGTCAGAGGAATCGATGGTCCGAGATTACTGTAATTTTATTGATTGATTGATTGATAAGTCCCTGATATGATTTGTTTTGAGTGTCCTCCACCCTCTCTCGTGCATGGTACCAGTCAGTTCAAGTTAGTGTGTCGAGTGACTACGAGGAACTGGCACAATGGAGAAGTGATGAACACCAACCATCAGCTGTTTGTCTGTGTGTGGTAGACACTATGTTATGGGTGAACACTCCTTCTCTCCCCTGAGGGTCTCTACCTCTCCCTCCCTCTACCTCTCCCTCCCTCTACCTCTCCCTCCCTCTACCTCTCCCTCTCATTCACCCTAGCACGACATAGCGCGAAGCGTGCACCACCCGTAAACATTTTCGCCCAAACCTCCAGACACACAAATCTAGGCTGGTACAGGGTGTATCCTAGAGGAAGTATAGACTTATGACTAAGTAAACCTTAAGTGATAAGTCCTAAGTCTTAAGTCATTCCTAAGGATAGATGACCTTGTCGTTCACCCTGGTACAAGTGTGGACGGGTGGGGGTTGTAAACAAATGAATGATCACTTTCTCTCACGATATATAGGCCATACCCTCTCCCTATACCTAAGAATAGACCCTAGTCTTACTTAAGAATACTTAGAGTCTTAAGGTCTTAAGTACCATACCTAATCTCGTTGTTAGTCTCAGGTTGTTCTCCTTCCTCCAGCTTGGACTGACTCTTCAAGAGTCGGTGAACGTTCTCCAAACAATTGATCTGTAATATTGACAATGACTTAAATAAAACTAAGAACACTTATCACTTAATCTAATCATTACTTAAGGTCATATGATACAAGGTATTTAATAATTAAAGACTTATGAGTTAATCTAATCATTACTTAAGGACTTAAGAAGTACCTGATTGTAGCTGAGAGGTAGAGGTAGAGGCTGTACGGTGGACACGGTGGGATGTTGTAAGTGTTGGATGGTGTCTAAGGGAGCCGCTGTGGAGGCTGGTGTCGATGTGTCCGGATTTGATGAAGTTCTTTCCGGCAACTGAAATGTACTTAATGACTTAGTGTACTTAAGTCCTAAGTCACTTTAAGTCATCTCAATAGTTTCATAACATGAGGTGGTAGTAAGTGCACAAGTGTTGCATAATGTGTATAGAGATAGATAGATAGGTGGTGCCTGGGGGTGACCTCCCCCGTACCAATCTAAAGCCCTCTCCCTCTCCCTCACTCCCTCTTGCACTTTCGTGCCAGCCTGAGGGCTCGCGCGCGCAAGTGCAAGAGAGCGCGCTATCTAGAGTGAGAGAAGGGAGAAGTTGCATAGGATAGAAGGAGATGGAGAGAGAAGGAGAGGGAGAGGGAGAGAGAAGGAGAGGGAGAGGGAGAGAAGAGGTAGCCACTGAAGGGTACGCGCCCTCACACTGACTTTCACTTTGTTGACCCCTACTTCGATCAACGAAGGACTAGTAGACTATTTAATACAATTACTTAAGAAATTAAGCGTTAAGTCATAAGGTTAAGGTGTGACTTACCCTAAGTGCCTTAGCTGGTTCGATGACAGCAGGCCCGTTCACAACAAGACTCTCAACTAGAGAATCAATGTACGCAGCCAAGTCCTTTGCAGGATAGATCAATCCTCCCGGCTGAAATCAAACACTTAAGGATTTAAGGAACAAAGGTTAAGTACTACTTAATATTTACTTAAACAATAGAACTTAATGACTTAGCCTTACTTAAATAATATTGCTTAATGACTTACCATAAGTTGAGGAGAGCCCCCGGCAGGTGCCGGTGCACCACCGAGTTGTCCACCGACTGGCTGCAATGGAGAACAATTAGTAATAGAACGGAATTATTGCAAGAATGGTGTGATAAGTGAATGTAAAATGGTATAATTCTCTTACAATATTGAGTGTCAGGGTGGCGTTAATCGGGAGTAGAATCCCTAATGGTGATTGAAAGAGCAACGCGGTAAGGTCTGAGATACCCAGGGTGAACTGATTGATGGTGGATAGTACACGATGGATGATGGTATAGGGTCAGTCAAAGGGGGGGGGATACAGGTTGATGTGGGCGGAGTCTATATGGACAGTCTCTCTCTCTCTCACAGTTGTACCGACCTGTACCGTCATCGAGATAGAGACTCTCTTCAGCACTCTTCACTCTCTCGTACACACTCTGACCGTCTCTACTCTCGCATTCTCTTCTTTCTCTCGCAGAGCGCGCAACATGCGGAAGTGCATAGTTGCCAGGTAGAGGTAGGGAGAGAGGGAGAGGGAGGGTCAGAGAGCAAATTTACTCTATTTGCGAAATGCCACAATACAAATGAAGAGAGAGTAGATATACTGTCCAACTCTTCCGGGTACTATTTATCTACTGGGCAGCCACCATATCTACACTACCGTATCTCCATTCCCCAGACCTACCGTACCCCAGACCTACCGTATTCTAAGACCTACCGCATTCCTTACCTACAGCACAACATAATCGCAAATAATTCTCAAGACTTATCGTATCTACGTACCGTATCCCAGATCTTGATCTACGCAAGACACTAAATGCTACAGTAGTCTATCTAAGTGAAGTCTTCAATGCTGGGAATTGATGACTTCATTGGCTAAGTGGAAGGGATTATGGTCTATGATAGGGAGCGGGGTTCTACAAAATGGTACGCAGTAAGTTATAACCGAATGACATACATAGCCTAAGGGGGAGGATGGAGGAGTGAAAGTGTGGGCGGAGTCACGGATGGGTCGTCTACGGCCAGGCAGTGCTGACCAGAGGAAAGTGCAGCCAGGCACGCTTGCAGTGAGAGAGTGTGCGAGAATGAGAGAGCAGACAGACGATGAGAGTGAGAAGTGAGAGAGCGAAGAGAGTAAGAGAGAGCGCGAGATGAGCAGGGTGAGTGAGAGAGTTGAAGAGATGCAGAGTGCGGCCAGCACGAATAGAGTAGCCAGTGTGTACTTCTATGCTTCTCTCTCTCTCCCTCTACCTCTCTCTCCTCTCTCCCTCTGCCTCTCCCCCCCCCCATCTCTCCTCCCCTATAAGGACATCAATGTTTCGACGGGGGGTGCCTTGGCGTTCCAGGCAGTGGCAACGTCGCGTTGATAGCATCGATGTAGAGAGTGCACTATTAGGAGAGAGAGAGTAGCCCCTGAGGGTGTGTATGTACTCTCGTCATCTGGCGCTCTCGCCTATCGCTCAATCGGTTTCAAAGTGCACACATTCGCACACGTTGGCTAGCACTAACTGATACTAGGAGTGGTCAGAGATGCAGAGGATATCCTCGTATTAGAATGATACACCAACGATCACACCCACATCTAGTTACGAGGTATCAGAAGCCAAGTAGACTTAAGCACTTAAGGCGCTAAGTGTCGTTAAGGTCATCAGGTCACAAATGTACCTTATTCATGATATGTCTCAGCTCATCCTCCATCATCTTTACGAGAGGAGGAGGCAGCACCTGTCGACCGGTCACCTCACTGGGATCCTTCAGAACGTTGGCATCTGGGAAAACAGTTAACCAGTTAATCATCGGGAAAGTGGTTAGCCAGTTTGCTTGCTAGTAGTTAGCCAGTTAACTTGCTAGTAGTCAACTAGCTAACTTGGTAGTTATAGTTTACCTCCAACGGGTGCATCAACGAGTTTGTGTCTGGCAACGATCAACTCCATCTTCTTACTCCATGGATTGATATAGGCAGACCATTCAGAGTCTGCTCTCACCAATGCTCCATTGTAAGCAACAAATCTTATTGATGTCACTGATCGAACGATCCGTCCACGTGATGCGTGCACTGAAATGGGAAATGGTTAACCGTTTTTACCCATTAACCGGTCTCCAATCTCTAACAAGAAATCTGGGAACATCTGTTTCTAAGCGCGCGTTTTTTCGTTAGTTTAACGACCCAGTGTTGCGGCAAGGTTCACTACAGGGTTTTTCGTTTTTTTCCAGATGTGTTTTTGCCTTCTCTCCCTCTACACTTTTTTTGCACTTAAATGCCTTTCTTTCTCTACAAGTGGTTCTGGGTTGTAAATGTGCCACCGTACCCTATCGCGACGTGACGTCAGACATATGAAGTGATCGGGAATGAAGAAAGGAGATGGAGAGGGAGAGGGAGAGGAAGAGGGAGAGGGAGAGGGAGAGGGAGGGAGAGAGACCGATTGAGTACCCGTTCCACCACCATTCATGGATTGGACCAACGGGTTTGAGGATGGAGAGGCGAGATAGTACACAATATCGAGAGATCATCGAGAGATGTAGACAGAAATATGAGAGAGTATGGAGAATCGAGAGAGACAAGAAGATCACAATCTGTCATGCTGCATATGGATGACTTAAGATTTATTGATCTAAGGCCCTAACTTAGTGGTTAAGGTCGATTAAGTAGGAATGACTTACGATCAAGATGAGCTTGTCTTATCACATGGACGTCAGGAGCGTAAACAAAACTGATCAGCGATCGACCGATCATGTCTGTGGGCAGATGTCCAAGGTACGGTATCGAACTGAACAACGGATACGGTCATGATAAATGACGGATACGGAATCTCCGGCTCTACCGTACCTCAGATCGATATGTGTCAGGGCACCAGTAGCTGTATGCTTCGTGATGAAGGTAAGAGGCTGATGCAACGGTGAGGAGGGCTCATACGCGGATCTAGAATGACTTGCCGGTCACGCTATTTCAAGGATACGGTCTTACCGTAATGCGTATCCGGAGACGCGTGCGACTGACGCGACGCGGTCGAACTCGCAGAGCAACTCGCACGCATGGCTCATGCGATCGCTGAAATAGAGAGGGTATAGACTATTTAACGGTTTCCGGAATTTTAATGAAATCCTTAAAATAGTACAATTAATATGTGAGGGGGAGGAATCGTACTAAACAAGAGAAAGGGGAATAGTAATAGTAGACAGTCGGTTGACCAATAACAGTAGACAAGAGAAGAAGAAGAAGCAAAGCAAGTAAGAACAAGTTTGGTGTGTGTGTGATGATGGTGGTGTACCATGTGAGGTCGACGATTCATATTCGTCGACCACTACACGCACACGCTGCACCACCATTACACTATGGGGAGATGACCCCCAGGGAGGGCTACACATGCATCCAATGTTTGTGTGTTTGCTCAACGTGGAGGACGTCACGTCTGAAGGATTCTCTCCAGACAAGAAAAGGAGAGGGAGAGGGAGAAAAGGAGAGGGAGAGAGAAAAGCAAAGGGAGAGGGAGAAAAGGAGATGGAGAGGTATGTGAGAAAAGATTAAGATGAAGAGATTTTACCCATTTCTAAGAAAACGTATCGGACTTTTGATGAGCATAAAGCTTGATCTATATCGATTGATTCGTAAGGAATATTGTATAGTGTATGGTGAGAGAGTAATAGTGCTAAAGAGTGTGCTTCTCTCTATTCATTCGATTCTCGAGGATTGGAAAGAAGAGAAGAATGATCGTGAAAAAGCGAAACGAAAAGAATGAACCGGAATTTAAAGAAGAGAAAGAGAATGAAGAATTCGTCTCAATTCAAGAGTAGTGGTCCATAAGAAGGATCCTAGAGGTAGAGGGAGAGAGGGAGAGGCAGAGGGAGAGAGGGAGAGGCAGAGGGAGAGAGGGAGAGGCAGAGGGAGAGAGGGAGAGGCAGAGGGAGAGAGGAAGAGGCAGAGGGAGAGAGAGATATCCCTGGGGGTGGATTGGGAGACTGTGCACTCTTTGCAATCTTTGTAGATTGTGCGCTCTCCTCTATCTCCATACTCTCTCATCACTCTCTAACTCTCTCGTCGTCTCTTCTCCACTCTTCCCTCTCTCACGCATCGTGCAATTCTCAAACAAATTTCCATTGTTTCGAAAGTTGGCTCGTTGCCAAGAAAAGTGGTGCAGCCAGTGGAGAGAGTGAGGAATAATGGGCAAATGAAGAAGAGAAAGGAGCGACAGAGATAGATAGAGGGAAAGTAAGAAGAGAGGAAGAGGGAGAAGATAGAGGGAGAGAGAGAGGGAGAGAGAGAGAGAGGGAGAAGGAGAGGGAGAGAGAGATGAGGACGAATAGATCACAATCAATTTGACCGAGATTCATTGAGAGAATAAAGACAATGAGCACGATTTGATATAGATGACCGTAACCCGGTTACGGTACCTGGTAGTACCGTAGTCGAGTACGGCCTACGGTACATGGTACCAGAATACCGTATTCAAATACGATCTATCGTACTCTTTACCGGACTACCTAACAGAGAACAAACAACGGTACCTGGTTCTGATCCGAGAGAAGAGTCTTTGCTTGGCAGTGTTGACAGCTGCTGATAGGAAGAAGGACTGACAATTACCGTGTAGAGCCTTGAAGAATGAAGCCCCTTCGATCAGATCCTGGAATTAGGAAGAATACTGGTTAAGTTGTTCCCAATGGTATGGAAGTACCCTTTAACCGTTCAGAATGATGATCCCATGAAATGGTCCATGTAGTGCCTGGTACAGGTTTCTATCCTTTCCCTTTCTTCCACCACGGAGATAGGAAGAGAAGGGCCCGCCTAAGGCAAGTGGTCAAAACATGGCCGTTCCGAGGGTGAGAAAGGGAGAGGGAGAGAGAGGGAGGGAGAGGGAGGGAGAGGGAGGGAGGGAGAGGGAGGGAGAGGGAGGGAGAGAGAGGGAGGGAGAGGGAGAGAGTGGGAAGGACAGGGAGGGAGAGGGAGAGATACATAACGATGTCCTTGTTGTTGTTTATGTATGATCGTGTGTGATGGTGGGTAGTGCTGACCCAAATCCCTGTGCCTTCGTGCCAGGAACACTCCCCCCCATAAGTCATAAGTACTTAAACCCTAAAGTTATTAAGTACTTAAACCTTAACTTCGGAAGTACCTAAGTCCTTAAAACTTAAGTCCTCATACTTACATGTGAGAAGAAGTTCTCCTTCATCATTTTGCTCTGAATGATTCGTCCATCCGGCATACTAACCACTACAGCGAACAGCATTCGTTCGTTGAAGTGATCAATTTGTCTGGCTGCTGCATGGCCATATTCCTCCCTTGGCGGGCCACTGGCCAATGCCTCTTCTGATGAGGCTGTGGAGGGATAGGAATTGGAGGAGGATGATGGTGCAGGCGATGATGGAAGATCGGATGCCATCTGAAAGAACTTAGATGTACTTAGTGGAGACTTAACACTTAGGGCATAAGGTTAGGTGATAAGGAAGAGACAACGGTATGGAAGTGTTCTAATATGACTGTGAAGGACCCTATGTCTCTTGTTCTCTCATCTCCTCACCCCCAGCAAACAAACTCCGCCCACTTTTTCCACCAGGGGAGAGACGTTTTTTTCAGCGGCGAGGGAGAGTGAGAAACATTGGTCCGAGGGAGAGGGAGCGGGAGATAGGATAGAAGGAGAGAGAGAGATACGAGGGATGGTGTGGTTCGTGCCAGGCCTAGTGCAAAAAGTGCATAAGGTTGGAAGAGAGACCAAAAAAAGAGAGGGAGGGATATGGGAAGAAAGAACCCATAGCGAAAAAAGCGCAATGAGAAACGGTCAGGGTCGAGTCAACAGGGACAAAAACCATTTCAAACCTCTTTTTACCCCCCCCCCCCCCCTCTGACTGACCGATGCAAAAACTAGTCACAAAGGAACACGAGTAATCGAGTGAATTCAAATGTTACAGATTACGGTAGGTCACGTCCCGCAGGGAACACTACCGTAACCCAGATCTTGAATGGAATACCGTACCTGATCTTCTAATCGATCGTCGCTCCGTGTGGGATTTGAGACGGCTACGGTAGCCATCTTCTGTGTGTATGTTTAGTGGTGTAGAGTAAGAGCCGAGGCTGAAAGTACGGTAGGATTACGGTAGGACATACGATAGAATATGAAAATGACTCGAGAATACGGTATGATAATGATATTAGAATGGAGTGCGGTAGGTCATAATAAGATGGCGCGAAGAGAAATCATACTGTAGATATGATAACGATATGATGATTTGTTATGATAGAATACAGTAGGTCACATGGGATTGGTCAAAGATACGGTAGGTCACAGATGATGGGTACTGTTAACATATGGCGATATGAGTTATGATCGGATGGAGAGGGAGGGGGAGAGAGGTAGAGGGAGGGATGGAGAGGGAGGGAGAGGAAGAAGGAGAATCTAGATGAATTGGTCTTTGTTGCCATGAGGGCAGTCAATATGTTTAGTGTATATCAGATGTCGTCATTGTCTCTCTTTGTAGTGATAGTTTGAGATGAAATTGAAGAAGAGTTCAAATGATCGAGAGAGGAAAAGAGGAGGAAGAAGGAGGAGTAAAGGGAGGGGGGGAAGGAGGGGGAGAGGGAGCGGGGAACTAGGGGTCGAAATGTTAATGTCACATACTGTAGAATGACATTTGTGCACGAAAGACGGAGGTCTTTTTTAAAACAACGAGAGAGGTAGGGAAAGGTACTAGGGGAGGGGAGAGGAGAGGAGAGGAGAGAGGTAGAGAGATGGAGGAGGAGGGCTGGGGGTCGAAAAGGTAAATCACCTGTAAAATTTGATGGGGTCATATTCAGATGTGTAAAGATCAAGCGAGACAAGGTGACATTCAAAAGATACAGTATGATTGATAGTGATAGGGATACGGTATGATAAGTGTTCAATGGGTCAGACTCTTGATCAGCTGCAATCACTAAGATATCTTTCATTGATCTCACACATAAAGTGCAACATTCTCCCTGGGGGAGGAAGGGGAAGGAAACGAGAGGGAGTGGGAGAGAGAGGGTGAGGGAGAGGGAGAGAGGGAGGGAGAGGGAGAGAGACTCATTAGCATACGGGTGGGTGTCAGTCTGTGCCTTGAGGGTACAACACTCTCCCTCTCTCTCTTATCTGCGCACTCTCTCGTTCAGTCGTCAGAGACGCAGAGGGGGATGTTGCAAGAGAAAGTCAACAGCAAGACTGTCAACAGGACAACAGCCCTACAGGTACTCTGGTCTCTCTGTCACTCTCGCTCTCTCTCTAGTTCTCTCTGACTGTCTGCACTCTCTCTGATCTCTCGATCTCTCACCATCTCTCCCTCTCCCTCTCTCTCTCACCACCTGGTGGTGGCTGGTGTCAATAAGCGAACGCACGGTAAACATTACACGGAACGGTGCAGACATCGAGAGCGCCAGACATGCCAGAGTCATCCTGATCAAGGAATCACACACAATGCAAAATGTGCAAGATCAGCGCTTGATCTCCTCTGCGTCTCTGACTTTGTAAAAAGTGGACAATGAAGGAGAGATAGAGATATACAGAGGTCAATTTACTCAATTTAATGTCGCTCTTCATCTCTCCCTGTAGATCGCTTCCTCTCCCTCTCGCTCGTCCTCTCCCTTTCCCTCTCCTTCTCTCTCTCCCTCTCCCTATAGATCTCTCCCTCTCCTTCTTTCAACCCTATCATTAGCATTGAAACATACGAAACTATTCAATGAAGAAAAAGAGGAGATTAAATACTAGAAAAAGAGCAGTAAAGTGGTCGTATGTATAGGAAACATAGGAGGAGTTTGTCCTTCTTCCTTCCTCTCCTCCTTCTCCCTCTCCCTCTCCCTCTCCTTTCCTCCCTCTCTACCCCCCTCTCCACGCTATGCCTGAAGGCGGCTGCTCAACGACTCAGTGGTCAGTAGGGGAGAGACTCGAGTGTAGAGAGAGAGAGAGAGAAAGGGATGAGAGGGAGAGGGAGAGGGAGAAGCGAGAAGAAGGAGAGAGAGAATGCGTTAAGAGTGCAACATCTCCTTTCGCTCTCAATTGACAAACCGACCGGGAAAAA
Source organism: Parapristionchus giblindavisi (assembly GCA_943737045.1). Classification (NCBI taxonomy): domain Eukaryota; kingdom Metazoa; phylum Nematoda; class Chromadorea; order Rhabditida; family Diplogasteridae; genus Parapristionchus; species Parapristionchus giblindavisi. The sequence goes on along the minus strand of CALSFV010000287.1, from coordinate 376,761 downwards.
ACGGAGGGGAGAAGGAGAGAGATGGAGAGGGAGAGAGATGGAGAGGGAGAGAGATGGAGAGGGAGGATGGATACTTTACGATTGAATAGAATGATCAGAGATTGTACTGCTACTACTACTACTACTATTATTATATATTTATCGACATGCTCAGCATGAAACAACATTTGTATAAAAATATACCATTGTGGTGTACGATAAATAAATAAAAAAATAAATATTAGATAAATCAGAGAAAACTCTCAACAGGGATTGATCTTGAACGAGGGTACGATATTATTATTGCATTAAAGACGTATTAAATACTAAATCGTGGATGAAAATTCTCATGAAAATGTTGCGATCAATTGCAAACGAACACGATATTTAGATAAAATCTTGAGGTAGGTCGACCATATGAAACTAAACTCTTTGACTAATTCGACCTTAAAGGTGGACTCCCGCGAATATTTTCGTGAACAAACTGTGCAGACAGAATCATAGCAAAAGTTATTCTACATACCGTACACTATTTTTTTATGATGATTCAGCTTATTGATCGCTAGAAACATGAATGAACCACCAGGCCCCGTGCAGGGAAAGGCGCGCTTTTTGAAAATAGGAAAGTTCGGCAATAGGATTCGAACCCGCGACCATGCGCTTTCTAGTCAGAAGTTTTACCACCACGCTAAGGGAACGATAAGTAGACTCCCTATCTTCTTGCATATCACTACACCCTTGCATAAGCGAGATGTAGGAAATTTGCATGATCATTCGCGGGTCTCCACCTTTAACCTTAAGCACTAAGAGAAGGATCAAGTCATTAAGTGAAAATCGTTGTAGAACCATTAAGGAAAGGAGGTGAAAGGCAATGAGATCAAAAGTTGACAGTATAGTTGAGATATTGAGATTTAAATTGGAACAGTTTATCATGGAAAAAGGAGAGATCAAAGATCAAAAATAATAGATCAAGGAACAGAAATATGATGTGGATAGAATGGAAGTGATTGTCTTCATTGAAGGAGAAGAGGTCTCTCTCCCTTTCTTTGGTCAACCAAAGAAGAAATGTCAAACAGTTCGGATTGAAAGAAGGAGAGAGGGAGAGGGAGAGGGAGAGGGAGAGGGAGAGGGAGAGGGAGAGGGAGAGGGAGAGGGAGAGGGAGAGGGAGAGAGGGAGAGGGAGAGAGGGAGAGGGAGAAATCCAAGATAGCCTCAACACACTAAAGGAGAAGCCGGTTTCTTTTCCCCTCTCAACATCTAACGATCGTGATTCATCTGATCCTGTCTATTTTTTGTACATAGCCATCGATTATGAGAATAAAAGTGCGGGAATTCAAAAGTTGATTTAAATGGGATATGAAAAAAGGTGAGTGAACGGACAGCCTATACACTCAATGACCAGCTAGAGTTGAGAGATACAGAGAGAGACTGCTCTATCTCTGTCTTTTCCATTCACTCTCTTCATTTCATACACTCTCTCATTCAGTCTCGACACTCTGTCTCTCTAACCGTCTCTTCTATCCTCTTCACTCTCTCACTACGAAGCGTGCAGTCGAATAGTGATAGAGTGAAGAGAGAGAAGAGAGACGGTTAGAGAAAGAGATGAGAGAGTATAGAGTGTGGACACTAGGGAGCAGGCTGTCAGCAAGAGTGCGGGAGAGAGAGGGAGAGAGGGAGAGGAAGAGAGATAGGGGTGGAGGGAGAGGGAGAGAGATAGGGGGAGGGATAGGGAGAAGGAGGCAGCGTGCTGGTCGGTACGAGGAGAGAGTCTATAACTCCGCCCACATTTCTCCCTCACCCTCTCTCTCCACACTGACCCGCTTTCTCTTCCTATCGTGCTAGGGCTAGTGACCCACACCGATCTACTACAAGGGAGAGAGAGGGTGAGGGAGAGAGATAGGGAGGGAGAGAGAGGGAGGGAGAGAGAGGGAGAGAGAGGGAGAGAGAGAGGGAGAGAGAGAGAGGGAAAGAGAGTCAGACGGGGGGGGGGGGGTAGACGGAGAGGAGTGAAGTCGTGCACTAGTACGGAAGCGTAGTATATGATCGGTGTGCGCGTAATAGGTGGTGATAATTGGTAAACAGCACAAAGTGGATACTTCACTCGATCACTACACCATACATTGATGTAGAACTACCGTATTCTCTGATCAAAGTGGTGTTTTACGACGCCTTTTAATTTTCTGCGATTGCGGTAATTCAATGTATTCGCTCCTGGACCGTTTAAAATAGAATGAGATCATAATAAACATGAAAAAAAAGTTAGAATTGGGTATTTATTTGTAAAATAGAATTAGAATTAGCAGGTCGAGAATTATTGTTTCGGACATGTTTCGGACGGATTCAGACAGTGAACCTCTGAAACTCAATAGTGAAACTCAATAGGGTTGACGAAGATGTAGATAAGGAAGGTCAATATCTAGCCATGTCATTACATCTAATCACACCTTTCCGGTTGCCATCGAGCCTCTTCTATGTGTATTGAACTTTGATATGATAGAATAGACAACAACAAAACATTCGAAAATTCATCTTGACTGTATCCTGTACAATTTATGCATCTAAACTGCCACTGTCCCCAAATTCTCCCCTCCTCCCATCGATATCGCTGTCTTTGCGTCGGAGATCGATCCTTCAATATCACCTTTCCTCCCTTTTTAAATATATTATTTGATGGAGTAAAGAAGAAGAATGAGAATGCATTGCTAGAATCAGTATAGATCCATTTAAGTATTACTGTAATCCAGTAGGGATTACGGTAGATACTGAGATTGATCTTTTGAATTGTAAAGACTAGGGATAGTCCTTCTATTCTTATACGATTCTTTCTCTCTTCTTTCAGATACGTTTTCTTCTCCTTAATTGATCCGATTTTGTTTGACTGTAAAGGATCATGAAACACAGACAGGAGAGGGAGGGGGACCCTGGGGGATAGGGAGAGGGAGAAAAAAGTAGAGGGAGAGATATCTTAGAGAGGGAGAGTAGAGGTAGTTTGTCTGTGAGTACTAGATGTCACAAACTTGGGTGATGATATGTCGAGAGAGATAAGAGAGTGCAGATAGAGAAAGTTAGAGATGGTGGAAAAGGAGGGGGAGGGATATGGGAGATCTAGTGTGACTTTAAGGGTGGCTGAAAAGAGGTTGAAAGGTCTGTATCAAGAGTACATTGGATTTTTAAAATCTCGCCACCCTCAAATGAATTAAACACAAATAAAATCAGTTTAAAATAAGAACTAAACGAAAGCTACAGTATCCAAGTATACCCTAGTGGTCTTTGAGGACGTGCTTTCTGTTTTGAACTAAGAAGAGGTTTGGCAGCTGTTCTAACTAATCTGGGCCAAAAAATGACTTGAAAAGAAGTCATTTCTCTCAATATTTTAGATTGATCTTCAACAAGGATCATTCTCCTATATGATCAAGATAATACTGTAATAATAATAATAAGACATCTTATTTCGCACCTCCGAAATCTCTCATCTCTCACCATCTCTCTCTCCGAATTGCTTGTAATGGAAAGCAGAGCATGGTACGGGACCATCCAAAGAAAGGAGAGGGAGAGATAGGGACATGGAGAGGGAGAGGGAGAAGAAAAAAGAGCAAAGGAGCGTGAAAATGAGAGATGTGGAGACAAATCATAAGACCACCAATAGAAACTATTCTGGGATCATCATATATTTTATGTTGTCAAGCCAAAGAACAGTAGATACGGGATTATTTATATTATCAATAGATCATTTAATGATTTAAAAAAAGAGTTCGTTCGTCTTATCACTGATCACACTATACTATCAATATTCATGCGATAATTTGTTTCGTAAGCAGTTGACTCATTAAAGATGTTATGCTTACCACCACATACAAGATATTGAGGAATGATCATGCTAATTCCTTCTCGTATCCATTGCATTGGCGATATGTTATGGATTTACATAAACAATCGAGGATCTCCATCTTTCAACATTACTGATCTATTCGTACTAACAATAAGGATAACCATTGATGATCGCCATTAATATATGATAACGATGCTAACTAGGTCATAGTGAATGATCTAATCATAAAGTGAACGAGAATGAATGATTAGCCATAATAAAATGGTTACGATCAATGACTGTCTTTCAATGATCTCAAATCGAAATGGAATTTAGACTTTTTATAGAGACATATTCAAAGCGAACGAGTTTACTTGAAACGAGCTACGGGGATCCGAGAAAATTTTGCTCATTTTTCGAAAGCCATGTTCCAATTTTTTTTTTCAATATTTGTTTCGATTGAAAAGCTAACACGCATTGGATTCTGAAAACACAGTATGTAGCTGATTGTCAGTAGACACATCTTGAAATGGTCGAATGCAAGCATGTATTGTATTTTATCTTCAATCAATGTCTCAATAGAAAAAAAGAAGAAAAAAGTATTTTGACTTTGGAAAAATGTTAAAAGATAATGGCGCGTGGATGGAAGCGAACCATTACCTTCGATACTTATTTCGGACGTCATATTCACTGACCACATGATTCGTTATAAAACGAAGACGTCAACTAGGCTAGAATTCCTAATAAATGGGAAAATCACAATTTTCATGTTCAATTATCGAATTTCTGAAGTAAGAGTGGCACGGTTGTTCGCATGTCATATCGAGTTGAGATCATTTCAGTATTACATCGGTGATTCATCATAGAAATGGAGGGAGGGTAATAGCCTATTTATCGATAATGAAGAAAATATCCCGTAGCGACGATGAGCTTTCATAAGACATTCATTCACACGCCAAAACTCATTTAGCGTCTTTCCAGATGGTTTCATGAGTTATTCTATGATATTTTATTTTTGTACGATACAAAAGCGAAAATCATAGAAAGCACTATCTGAGAGAATTCAATAACTGGAATATTTTTTGGTATCGATGAAAAATGAATTTTTCTGTTTTATGTATGATAATTACAGGCTCCACGAGTGAAGTACACTGGTACTTGGAAATTGCTTCCAATTGAAAATTCGCTTTAGGGGGTGACCACACAACGATTTGGCGCCTTCTCCTAAAAAGTTTATTTGGAATCCAATCGATGTGGGAGTGGGCTCAAACGAATCCTTAGCTAATTCTAAGAAACTATTGTCTAGGTGAGTTTTTGATCAACGGACAACGAAGGCTGGAATCGGGAATTTTCGAAAAAAAAAATCACATTTAATTAATTTTCACTATTTCACTATAACAAGCCTACAACTTTTTATTTGCTCAATCGCTTCTAAATATCATAACACATCTTCAGTTTGAAAATCATAATTTTTAAAAAATATGAATAATGCGAACAAATCGTTTTTATAACGAAAATCGTAATTATGGTGTGCACCTACAGTAATCCCTAATCGGTCAATTTGGAAATTTGATAGTTTTAAACATATTTTACCGCTGTTCTTGATGTGACTAAGGTATACGACTACTCCTCGTCTTCGGAGTGCACCCGTGCCCAGGTGCTGATGTTGATGAAAATTGACATTTTTCGTAAATTGATCACTATTTCGTTGTTTGTGATCCAATATCGATAAAAATTGGATCATTATTCCATTTTACCATCTATACAAACATACTAAAAAATAAAGAGAAACGGTTGACTGCGAAGAAAGTTATTGCTGAAAAACCAAAATATCATAGAATATTGGCCAGCACTTTACCGTGCAGGTGCGCTCCGAAGTAGTCGTATACCTCAGTCATGTCAAGAACAGCGGTGAAATATGTTTAAAACTATCAAATTTCCAAATTGAGCGATTAGGGATTACTGTAGGTGCACACCATAATTACGATTTTCGTTATAAAAACGATTTGTTCGCATTATTCATATTTTTTAAAAATTATGATTTTCAAACTGAAGATGTGTTATGATATTTAGAAGCGATTGAGCAAATAAAAGTTGTAGGCTTGTTATAGTGAAATAGTGAAAATTAATTAAATGTGAATTTTTTTTTGAAAATTCCCGATTCCAGCCTTCGTTGTCCGTTGATCAAAAAACTCACCTAGACAATAGTTTCTTAGAATTAGCTAAGGATTCGATTGAGCACACTCCCGCATCGATTGGATTCCAAATAAACTTTTTGGGAAAAGGCGCCAAATCGTTGTGTGGTCACCCCCTGAAGCGAATTTTCAATTGGAAGCAATTTCCAAGTACCAGTGTACTTCACTCATGGAGCCTGTAATTATCATACATAAAACAGAAAAATTCATTTTTCATCGATACCGCACCTATGTGGATTTTCTCAGATAGCGTGATATAGGGCATTTCCAATAAACATTTTAATGATCGCTAATCTTGGACTTGATCACTCTTTTTTTAAAACGTCAATTATGCATTTTTGAAAATAGCTCTATTAATAAATATTTATTGTTAGCTGTTTGTTAAAATGAAAGTATTTGTCTAATGTATTTCCCTACATGATGTCTTTACAAGTAAAACTCCTTCTGAACATATTTCCACCTGGTTTCTCATTTATTCCGACTAGAACGGAAGCTATAAACTGGTACGGAGTGTTTCATATAGAATGTCAACAAATATATACGTATCTATGTAATTATTTATTTATTACAATGTTCAAGGGTTTGGCTTCCATTTCATCATAGGAAAAGCTGGATAAAAGAATGTTGCTCAATAGTTTTTTGATCATGCTTGATAAGGTCCGTATTTTAGTCATAACGTTAGGTTTAGCAAGTGCTGGGTGACGCCTTTCATGTCGGCTAGAGACTGTTTACACTTTTGATGAACTCATGTCTTTTATGACACAGATAAACATTGTGCTGACTAGTTCAAAAAGTTGTTTAATGCACTTTAAATGTGAATAGCAAAGATCAAAGATCATTGAGCTCATGATATTCAGACATAAAACAAAAAAATTGGTATTGTATGGAACATTGTAGTTAATAATGACGGAGAAGATTAAGTGCATTGTATGAGAACTATCCAAGTATATAATAAGTTCTACTATATAATAATATTGCCTATATTGAAGGAGGAACTATTGCATTTTATGTCATCCATATAACGCAAAATCTATATTTACGAATTGAAACTTCCCACGTTGATAAGTGTGAAAGATGTCTGAAAAGTTAATTAGTCTAAATGATATTTATAAGCCTGATCAATCGATCATTGATCGAAAAATAAGAATAGATAGTTAGGATTTAACATTCAACAACTATCATAAATATTCGTCATTTTTAGTTCGACCTGAGATTGGGCAATCAAGTTGTTACGCTAATTGAAACGTTGGAAACGACTCCCCTTTCTCGCCCTCTCCCTCTCAGTCTTAACTCTCCCTCTCCCTCTCCCTCTCCCTCTCCCTCTCCCTCTCCCTCTCCCTCTCCCTCTCCCTCTCCCTCTCCCTCTCCCTCTCCCTCTCCCTCTCCCTCTCCCTCTCCCTCTCCCTCTCCCTCTCCCTCTCCCTCTCCCTCTCCCTCTCCCTCTCCCTCTCCCTCTCCCTCTCCCTCTCCCTCCATCATCCGTTCTAAACGGCACTTTGAATGTTGCCACAGCCTGGTACAATGAGAGAGTGCGGGAAGAGATATGAGAATGAGAGAGGATTGATATCAGTGAATGAATGAACAATAGGGACAATATTATGATATAATATCAACTATATTATGAGATAGTCATAGGAAGATTCATTAGGCAGTGATATGTACGTTTGAAAAAGTGAGGGCCACTGATTTGGTCGGAGGGATTACTGTAGTTGTTTGCTTTAGAATCATGAGGGTTCTGTATTGAACGGTTTGAAACACAAGAAGTATTGAAACATGTTCGATAAGAAAACAAGAACTTGAACACAAAGATTTTGTAGCGTGCTTTGTTATCGGCATTTGTATTAAAAAGGTAAAAGCTACCCGTTATTCAAGGCACACGAAGCCTGCGGGTGATCACTGCTAGGCCTTGGACAATATGGAACACATTATGGAACAGAAAAACTTTCAAAAAACAAAGAGTAAAAGTAGCAAAAGACGGAGACCTCTTCATAAAGGAACATTGGAAAGAATATAAGAAGAAGTGTATTCATTATTCTTTACTTTTCCATTCCTTATTACAATATTACTCTTAGAATGTTTATAAGTATTCGAATGCACTTTTCACATTCTTTAAATGTTATTAATTTGCATTGTAACATTGTGAACATTCCAAATTATTGTTCAGTGTTGTCTAATAGCGGTTGCTTCATAAAAAGAATCAATTTTACTCGTGTACCTGATCTATGAAATGACTGTGTATTAAACCTTGAAAAGATTATGAAAGTACACAACATTTATGAATATTAATGATGATCACATCGTAACTGGTATGATTCCTTCCTTCTACGTACTATCATTACATGCATATTATAAGAGATCATTCTCAGTTTCACTTTATGCATATTGTGTGACCAATGTTTCTTGATGCGATCTCATGGACCTCTCTCTCCCTCTCCCCCCCCCCCTCCCCTCTCTCCCTCTCCTTCCCCTCTCTTCCTCTCCCTCTCTCCCCTCCCTCCCCTCTCCCCCTCCCCTCCCTCCCCTCTCCCCCTCCCCTCTCTCCCCTCCCCTCTCTCCCCTCTCTCCCTCTCTCCCTCTCCCTCTCCCTCCCCTCTCCCCCTCCCCTCTCTCCCTCTCCTTCCCCTCTCTTCCTCTCCCTCTCTCCCCCTCCCTCCCCTCTCCCCCTCCCCTCTCTCCCTCTCCTTCCCCTCTCTTCCTCTCCCTCTCTCCCCTCCCTCCCCTCTCCCCCTCCCCTCTCTCCCCTCTCTCCCTCTCTCCCTCTCTCCCTCTACCTCTCCTCACTCCTCTGCCCATACTCTCCCTTATTCTTAGCTCATCAAAGTGCGGACACCCGTGCCAGGCTAGAATGTCTCCTCCCTGATGAGGAAGAAGACTACGAAGTCGAGAGGAGAGGGAGGAGGAACGGAGGAGAGAGAGGGGGAGAGGGAGAGAGAGAAGTTCGCACCAGGCAGATACGACTCTCTGGTTTATCATGAATGCACTTTCATTGCACTATTGGACACAGCCTGGAACTGACCGGCAGAGAAAGAGAGGGAGAGGGAGAGGAATAGAGATTGAAACATCCCCTGAGGGACATGTTTGTGACTGGTAGTGTTGCAAGACACGACGTTGTTGTTGTTCATTCACAATAAGGAAGAGATTGTACAATGTACTATTGTCACGCAACTTATCACTTAGGACGATTAAGCTGAAGCTGAACTATGATTTAAATACTGTTATTTTATTCACCATAAATAGGCAAAATTGTATGTATTGTGATAATACAGTTGTGAATTGAACTGTAATGAATTATCCGATAGGCGGTGTTACATTTTTTTTTCGTAACTACGGAGACGCGGCGGAGGGGGTTACAGCGTGCGCACGTTTTGAAAAATGTAACACCACCATAGGGAATAATATTTCCTCGTCTCGGTTTGGTATAATGACAGGCTTAATACTCTTTCGTCTGCTAACTTGTTCTCAGAAAGAGCTAATTTCAGAAAAAGTTGAGTACCAATTACAGAAAGAGGAACGTTTCAGATAAATAACGAATGGAACCAATATTTATTTGCGTTAATGTAGTTGCTCATATTATGATATATTTATTACTAATTAGTCAACAATCGAATATTCATGGACATGAGCATCGAGTATAAGTAGATTTGACTCCATGAGAAGCATTCTCATAATATTTATCACCAATGACAAAAGGATAGTAGTAGATATCCTGAATTATGATACATTTATTATATTTACAATGATATTCGTCTAATTCTTGTTTTGTAGATCATGACCATTATTTCACAGAATATGACAAAAACAGCCGTCATCAATTTGAAATATTTGTAAAAGTCTGTGAGTGTCTCAAACTTAACTTACTCCATTGTAATACATTTCTGGAATATTGTTGAGGGAGATGACGTAGTAACACTCCGGTTTCGTTTCTTCACATCTGAAATATCACGGATTCGAAGAAAGATTCAAACGAAGATAACCAAGATTTGTAATATAAAGATACAATTATTACTGAAAATTCGATCCAAACTAACTTCTTCTTAAAGTCTTCACTTGCACAATAACTGAGTTGATTGTCCTTATCACACGATAGACTTATTTCCAGATAATATTCATGACCCCATAGCTGAAAAGATCAAAGATCAACAATATTCTATCATTTCTCTAACATATGTATCTAATATACGATCGGATCTAAGTTGTACTAATCGATATCAGTTATTATTCAGACACTAACCTAAATTGGAAAAGATTTGACTCTGTTAGATATTACTTTAAATGGAATATATTTCAATTGTATTCATATACGGTATATTTATTGAGAAGAGTTTGTAGTAGTCATACCTCACTCTTTCCTCCCGATACATCATACATTCCCGTTTCATTAGTTATTGATTCATTCAGACGATCATCACGGACTTAAATTATTTTGTAATTAGCTCAATTAATTGATTTTTTGAATTAAATGTGTAAGAATTGAATGAAGCATGAAGTGGAACTTACAAATCATATTTCTCTCTCTTAGAATGACATAAGCTCCATCGACGCTCACTGAAGTTTCATTGAATGCCCCTGGAAGAAGAAAATATCATTTATATATCATATACCGTTACATATTTCGAGGTAAATGTACATCCCGTTATTCAAATCATACGGACTCCTGCGGGTCCTCTATAAAAGTAACTATTCAAGCATTCCAGTACAAATATTCATGTAACTATTTTATTCTCCTAAAATATTCTAGTCATTGAAATTGTACGTAAAAGGCAGAAATATCGTAGAGATCAAAGAAATAGTATGTGATATGAAGAAAGAATGGATGAACTCACCGACCATATCATATTCACGATGGATACATGTTAGATGACCTTTGACTGTCACCTGAAGATCAATTGGGACTAATCAATTGACTCTACATATCAAACGTTATTTCTCTATCAATGACTCAAAAGGCGAAAAGACAAATGACAAATGTATCTTGCCCTTTAAGAAATAATGACTTGAAAATGACAATAGTTGTCAGTATTATTTATCGATTAAAACGTATATCTCAAGATGTAACCTCTTTGTATGCTGCATCGCAGAAGGAAAACAGAGATATGAGGATCAGAGAAGATTTCATTTCTGAAGAATCAGAATATTCTCATGATTGTATCGAAACTTCATTCTAATGTGTTAGTGAGTACAGTCTTGTAGAAAGGGGAATAAACATTGTAGCAAATGAAGTCAAGATCCAGTTGACATGGATAGTAAAGTAATGATAAAGAACAATAACTAATAAACATGATTGAAGATACGTAAAGTGAAAATGGTTTTTTGGAAAGGTTGATTTAAAAATATTATCTAAATGTCTAGAGACTTTTTTTTTATAATAAAATGATGGGAATGAGGAGGATTGGCATGGAGAAATATCAAACGATTCATGTATTATGAATGCAAAAATACAATGAACAATCATTCTTATGTATAAATCATCGATTGAACGAAGCTTCATCAAGATATTAATGAGCGTACACCATGGAATTGACATCTTTGACTGTGTTTATAGAGAGAAATAAGATGAATTGATCAATAGAGTGAATAGACAACACCAGTTGTTCATGTAATAGAAAGAGGGCAATCAGTCGAATCCTGTCTATTTATCATAATGAATGACAAACGTTGTAGAGGTATACATTCTGGATCATATTAAATCTTCCATGATGATTTTAAATATAGGAAATTAAATGAAAAATATGCACTAATTGTAAGCATAATTGAAACTGTTGATTTTCATAATCAATAACACGCGTGTCGCGTTAGGATCGAGACAAAATCGTGGGGTGTCCGGACAAAATTTAACCCCTATTATATTTACTTTTTTGGATAGCCCTGAAAGTGCCGGAAAAGATAGCGTTTCGATTTTTTGTCTAAGATCAATTTCGACGAAGATAGACGCCGTTGACTGTCGGAATCTGTGGAAAAGTCGTGACTTTCACCCGCTATAACTCGCTTTGGAATGGGAATAGCGAAAATATCACAGAGACATAAATTGTAGAAAATTTTCAGGAGAATCGAAATATTACAAGCAGAAATAACAAAATTGATTTTTCATCAATTTCTGTGGCGGGAAGCTGACGTTTGCACCACATATCGATTTAACACTTTTTTATTGGTTCAGATGATAGATATTTTGAAGATACATCGAATGATCTATGGTTATGGGGGTCGAATCACTGCCGCAATATGAGTTTTTCCCAAAAAAAAACGAGTCTGAAATCTCGACTTAGCCGATTTCTGGCTCGAGAGATGGAAGGATCACTTTGATCTACCCACTCGTTTCTCGCTGATCAATGATATTTCTTGGTATTTCTGTGCATTGAACTTGGAAAAAAAGCGTAGAAATAAATGAAAATCATAACTACAACCTAATTCAAAGAGGGAATTAATATGTAAACAATGGAAATATAAACAAGCAACAATCTATTAATCAAAGATGGAGTCTATTCCGGCCTTGATAGTCTCCCGAAGAAAACCCTCCTCTCTCTGCTTATCAGTAATTATCTCATTAAATTCGTCTTCATCCTCTTCCTCATCCTCGCCATCAAAGACGTCATCTTCCATCTCCGATACATCCTCCGACTCGTTTCTTCTCCGCTCACGTGTGTTCTTCGTAGTGGAAGGACACTGGAAGTGGAACAATATATTCAGGAAAGCTGTTGAGAACACTTGAAAACACGCAAAACTAACAAAAAAGAGTTGGTAAATCATTGATCAGCGAGAGACGAGTAGGTAGATCAATGTGATCCTTCCATCTCTCGAGCCAGAAATCGGCTAAGTGCGAGATTTCAGACTCGTTTTTTGGGAAAAACTCATATTGCGGCAGTGATTCGAACCCCATAACCATACATCAATCGATGCGTCTTCAAAATATCTATCATCTGAACCAATAAAAAAGTGTTAAATCGATATGTGGTGCAAACGTCAGCTTCCCGCCACAGAAATTGATGAAAAATTAATTTTGTAATTTCTGCTTATGTTAGTTCGATTCTCCTGAAAATTTTCTACAATTTATGTCTATGTGATATTTTCGCTATTCCCATTCCAAAGCGAGTTATAGCGGGTGAAAGTCACGACTTTTCCACAGATTCCGACAGTCAACGGCGCCTATCTTCGTCGAAATTGATCTTAGGCAAAAAATCGAAACGCTATCTTCTCCGGCACTGTGAGGGCTATCCAAAAATGATTCATATCAAATTTTCATTTTTTCATTGTCCGGTAGTTGTATCGATCCTTGCGCGACACGCGTGATAAGGATATTTTCTTCGTACACCTGAATATACTTCGATCCCTCAAGCAAATTCGTACAGCCATGTGTTGCAAGCAAAAGGTGTGCGAGGACAAAAAAATTGTCAACAACAAAAGGAATGTATTTCCGTTTTGTTTTGATTTTTTGTTCACAAATTGTATTTGTGCTGTGCTTTGTGCTTTGTGTAAAGCGCCTCAATTATATTTGAATACGTATAAAAGAATGATTAAAGTCCGTCGAATATTTCGTTTATGTTGATCCAGATTATTGATCGCATAACAACATTAATGAATCGTCAGGCCGTGCAGGGAAGGGTGCACTTTTTAAAAAAAAGAGGAAATTCAGCAATCGAATTCGAGCTTGCGACAAAGGAATATCGACTCCGAACGTTGACCACTGCGCTATGTAGTAGATGAGATTGCTGCGCTAAATTCTCGCATGTCAATTGGCATTCTCACACAAGAGATGTGGCAAATTTGCATGAACATTCGCAGTTTTGAGTACCTGAACCTGAGGATGTGTACAGAAACTATCACTACTATAGTCCGTATAAAATGTGTTAGTGTAATTGCCTTTCTACTGGCTGCTAAATATAGAAAGAACTATCGATCAACTCCCCACGTTTTCCTCCCTTCCTTCCTCGCTCTCTCTGATCTACGTATTATCTCACTTGTGCTCTCTCTCTAAACATAGAAACACATTGTGGCTGTGGCTGGCTACTCTCGTACCAAATAAAAATGTATATTTTTATACAGTAAATAGTAACGATTCCTCTACTACTGGCTAAGATTAATCACCTCAACTTCCATATTTCTTATTCTTATCGTACTTTATGTTTTTCATTATTCCATAAACCAATTTCTGTATCGAACAAATAATTGTAAATTTTTATTACTATGAATGTTATGACCTTTATTACTTGGATGAATGGTGAATATCAATTCCTTCCTTGAGAAGTGTTATCCACACGTGAAGTCGATAATGATATATGCATAGTAGTAGATTTGCTACGATGTTGGCCAAACCCAAACAACTTTCGGAATATCTTAAAGAGTCTTACAATTTTAATTTGTATAAAAAAAGTCTTACTTGAATTGGAGAATTTTTGGCAATAAAGATAAGAGAGAGTTGAGTTGAATCAAGAGCGTAGATTAACTGAAATGAATAATTACATCAATCGATATATGTTCAGTTAAACATACGGGTGGGAAAAATCTGAGAAGAAAGATAGTGAATGAAGGTAGTGAAGAAGTGTCATTCAAATGAAATGAAGATTAAAAATATCGGAAAAGCGTAGAAGAAGATTACTCCGATCATCTGAGAATCATAATATTGTAGCATAATATTTATTAGTGAGAGTCTAACCCAAAAAAGTCGTATAGTTCGGTGCATAAGTTGAGGAGTCTTCGATTTCTCTGTGAATATTCGATTGTCCTGTGTAAATACTCTACTTAATTCAATCAATCGATATATTTAAAGTTAAGTTACAATTTGTTGACGCATAATGTATACAATATGGAAGGCTAAGATGAGGACAAGCGGCAAGATTGTGCAAAAAGCTATCCCGATGCATAAAGCTAAAAATTTATTAAACACGTTATATCATACCGTTTCAAATCAATTTCAATTTAAGGATGTGTTTCCTTTTTTCTGTTATTTTCATTTTTTCTGTTAGTTACATAAAATGATAAACCTAGTACGACAGAAAATAGTTTGTCTTTAGATTCAAAATAGAATAATGAACCTTGACGTTCGTGAAGCCACGATATATTTCGTGTGATGAATCTCTATCATACTATCCGAACAGTCTTATTACGAAAAAACTCGTGGGTCTCCATCTTTAAAGTGATTCATAATGGTGAAATCGTTGAGCTCGAAAGTCATTCTTTATTGGCTGTTTCCAGAAAACCCATTTAGGCTAAATATGGGAGAGGATGAAACAATAAGAAACGTAAATTCGACACAACTTGAACTCAAATGAAACCTATGAGCGGAATATTGACATTGATAAAAATCAGAAATTCGAAAGTGGAATGAGAGAGGCAACTAAGATTGTCGGTCATGATGTTTCCTGCAGTAGAGAAAAATCTCTCAACTTCCATACTTCCAGGGGAGGGGCGGGGGAAGGAGCGCATGCATTTTCACTGATAGAGGATCGTGAATTTGGCTCGAAAAATATATGGGAAAGCATTCGTCATTGAGTCAGAAAAAATGAAAATACAGTAAGAACTCGATCATTTCTCGAGTGGAAAATACAGTATGAAAAAAGTGTTGAATTGCTTTCGAAACTGCCTTTTTTGTAGTTGAAAATCCCGTTTTCTCTTTATTCCATTGTTTTTGAACTCCCAGAATATCTAGTGTAAAACTCGAAAAGTTTCCGAGAAAGTCGAAAATTTTTTTGTCTGGGGTCGAAAAAACGAAAAATGTTTTTCGCCTCTCCCTGTTCCACACCGTGGCCCGTCGCGGTGTACACCGATTTTGGGCCTTTCAACGTCGCTCCCCGCGAGCAAAAAAATAGCGGAGTTGAAATCTATGATTACTTGAATTGCCTCTATTGCTCACTCGTTCTCATTTCCATACCATCCTATCACAAATGAACAAAAGAGAAGGTCTAGACAAACATAGACCATGATAAAGAAATGAGTCTTGAAACGAATTAGGTTCCATCATTACATTTTGCATTGTTTTATGACTTGTTGGAAAGTCGAAATATTGAACGGACTTCCACATTTGTCTCAACAATCAGCCGATGCATACGAAGAAGAAGAAATATGAATGGAGGAATCGCAAAGACGTTCAAAAGGATAAACATGAACTGAAAGTATATTCTGATATTGTATTTCTTTACATAGCCAATTCGAATTGTTCGCATCTGCTTCTTCATATTGAAGAAGCAATTCTAACTAGTACAGCGTGTCTAATAACACAGTTTACTTTTGTGGCATCATTCTTACCCAACTACTGTATACCGATGAGTGAGTGGGGTTAGAGGGGAGAAAGGGAGAGTGAAAGGGGGGAAGAAAGAGAAAGAATGCCAATACTTTATATTGCTTAATTGAAATATGTCCTCAAAAATATTGTATTGTGTGATCGATTTTGAGTGATCGATGAAGAGAAATCTGTATAATGTGTAATCGATTGGACCCCTCGAGGACCTAACAATAAGGGGACCCACTAGTAAGATTGAAGGAACTACACAGACAGACAAACGTGTCGTATCATTTTACAGTGCATAGTAATAAGAAAAAAATATTTTAAAAACCCGACAACACCCTTCACCCAGTTGTAAAACCATTTTTCAGAACTTTAAAGGTGGAGTCCGAATATTTTCGTGAACAAACTGTGAAGTAAAATAGATGGCTTAAGCTATCCCAAATACCTTTTTGGCCGTATTGATGGCCAGAATCAGGGATGAATCACTGTTTGAAGTTCAGACAAATGCTGTCTTTTAGGAATTGGAAACATTCGGCAGTCCCCACCATATCGGCTAATGTGGGTAAAGATAAGTTCAGTTTGGCATTTTACCGCAATGTATCGTGTGTCCCATCCATATCGGCATAGTATTTCATTACAATAGACAATATTGTAAGGAGTCAGGAGATATACTCGAAACAACCAACAGAAACTGAATTCGCTGATCATGTGACCTATCAGGAATGAAAACTTTTTGCCATGATAAAATCACAATCTCACAAGGGAACCATAACACATTCCAATTTCCAAATCACATAGCCGAATTTCAATGTCAATTTTATCGAAGCTCATAAATATTTGAGATTTCTCATCAACGGTGTCTTATTAGAATCGGATACGGATTGGAATGGTATATGTCACTAGTCATACCTCCACCAGAATGTGTTATGGTTCCCTTGCCAGTATAGGCCAACCATTCAGAGAACTACTGAATTTTCGATTGTATTTGTTTCTCTCTCTCTAAAATACGTGAAATATGAATTAAGTATGGGATTACCTGATTTGCAATGTATCCCCATCTAATATCTTGATTGAATGAAGAACTTTTGGTAAAAAGAATATAAAGAATAGCTGGATGAACCGTCGTTAGTGTTACAATCGGAACAATGGTTTGGAATCTATCAATTTCATTTTATATAAGTATTTTTAAAATGTTCTTACGTCATGGAGATATCGAATGCAAAATCTCTGCCCAATTCAATGAGATATTGAAGAGTTTCATTCATTTTATTTATCTATTAAACGATGCATATATTACATAGAACAGCTATGCACGTCTTATTGTTAGCACGAAGCGGTTCACATTTTCAGTTATTTATTTATTATTTATTTCAGTATGAATATTTTTTCGATTCTCACAGTCGTAATAATGAGATTCTGAGATAAAAAGTTCTTTTTAAAGATGGTGACCCGCGACTGTTCAGGTAAATCACTACACCCCTCTTATGCGAATGCAAAGTGATATGTGAAGAGTTAGCGCAGCCTCTCATCTATCCCATAGCGCAGTGGTAAACGTTCAGACTCCTTACCCGTTTGACGCAAGTTCGAAACCTATTGCCGAATTTCCTCAATTTTCAAAAAGCGCGCCCTTCCCTGAACCGGGCCTGATGGTTCATTAATGTTTCTAGCGATCAATAGACTAAATCAGCACAAAATAAATAGTGTACTGTACGTAGAATAACTTTTGCTACCTTTCTGTCTTCACAGTTTGTTCACGAAAATATTCGTGGGACACCACCTTTAATAATACTACTGCGAAGAAAAAAGAATAAAAGAAGATAAAAGAAGAAGAGCGGTTATATTAATACTGATAATAATAATAATAATAATAATAATAATAATAATAATAATAATAATAATAATAATAATAATAATAATAATAATAATAATAATAATAATAATAATTATAATAATAAAAATAATAATAATAATAATAATAATAATAATATTTATTATTATTATTATTATTGTCATGTTTTGTAAACATATAAATATATAATATTGTAATGTATCATTGAATGTTACATAGAACTTCCAAAAGAGTGTACAATCATTTTGATGAAAAATATCTTAAATTATATATTTACAAATACTTAAAGATGGAGTCCATTCAAAGATCAGGCCCGTTCAGGGATAGGCGCTGTTTTTGAAAATTGAGTAAATCTGGCAATAAGTGCTCGCGACAAATGGGTAATGAGTATTTTTTGGAACATTACACGAGGAATCATCTTCCAAATACTTTAATCAATCGAGACTAAAAATGACGATGTAGAGAACTCTAAATAGATGTGACACAAGTACATTTTATTAGCCGGTCTAAACAGTTAGAAGCCAGAGAACATCCAATATTAAGACTTCCCACTTTATGTTCTATTTAGAGTTCTCTACATCGTCATTTTTAGTCTCGATTGATTAAAGTATTTGGAAGATGATTCCTCGTGTAATGTTCCAAAAAATACTCATTACCCATTTGTCGCGAGCACTTATTGCCAGATTTACTCAATTTTCAAAAACAGCGCCTATCCTTGAACGGGCCTGATCTTTGAATGGACTCCATCTTTAAGTATTTGTAAATATATAATTTAAGATATTTTTCATCAAAATGATTGTACACTCTTTTGGAAGTTCTATGTAACATTCAATGATACATTACAATATTATATATTTATATGTTTACAAAACATGACAATAATAATAATAATAATAAATATTATTATTATTATTATTATTATTATTATTTTTATTATTATTATTATTATTATTATTATTATTATTATTATTATTATTATTATTATTATTATTATTATTATTATTATTATTATCAGTATTAATATAACCGCTCTTCTTCTTTTATCTTCTTTTATTCTTTTTTCTTCGCAGTAGTATTATTAAAGGTGGTGTCCCACGAATATTTTCGTGAACAAACTGTGAAGACAGAAAGGTAGCAAAAGTTATTCTACGTACAGTACACTATTTATTTTGTGCTGATTTAGTCTATTGATCGCTAGAAACATTAATGAACCATCAGGCCCGGTTCAGGGAAGGGCGCGCTTTTTGAAAATTGAGGAAATTCGGCAATAGGTTTCGAACTTGCGTCAAACGGGTAAGGAGTCTGAACGTTTACCACTGCGCTATGGGATAGATGAGAGGCTGCGCTAACTCTTCACATATCACTTTGCATTCGCATAAGAGGGGTGTAGTGATTTACCTGAACAGTCGCGGGTCACCATCTTTAAAAAGAACTTTTTATCTCAGAATCTCATTATTACGACTGTGAGAATCGAAAAAATATTCATACTGAAATAAATAATAAATAAATAACTGAAAATGTGAACCGCTTCGTGCTAACAATAAGACGTGCATAGCTGTTCTATGTAATATATGCATCGTTTAATAGATAAATAAAATGAATGAAACTCTTCAATATCTCATTGAATTGGGCAGAGATTTTGCATTCGATATCTCCATGACGTAAGAACATTTTAAAAATACTTATATAAAATGAAATTGATAGATTCCAAACCATTGTTCCGATTGTAACGCTAACGACGGTTCATCCAGCTATTCTTTATATTCTTTTTACCAAAAGTTCTTCATTCAATCAAGATATTAGATGGGGATACATTGCAAATCAGGTAATCCCATACTTAATTCATATTTCACGTATTTTAGAGAGAGAGAAACAAATACAATCGAAAATTCAGTAGTTCTCTGAATGGTTGGCCTATACTGGCAAGGGAACCATAACACATTCTGGTGGAGGTATGACTAGTGACATATACCATTCCAATCCGTATCCGATTCTAATAAGACACCGTTGATGAGAAATCTCAAATATTTATGAGCTTCGATAAAATTGACATTGAAATTCGGCTATGTGATTTGGAAATTGGAATGTGTTATGGTTCCCTTGTGAGATTGTGATTTTATCATGGCAAAAAGTTTTCATTCCTGATAGGTCACATGATCAGCGAATTCAGTTTCTGTTGGTTGTTTCGAGTATATCTCCTGACTCCTTACAATATTGTCTATTGTAATGGAATACTATGCCGATATGGATGGGACACACGATACATTGCGGTAAAATGCCAAACTGAACTTATCTTTACCCACATTAGCCGATATGGTGGGGACTGCCGAATGTTTCCAATTCCTAAAAGACAGCATTTGTCTGAACTTCAAACAGTGATTCATCCCTGATTCTGGCCATCAATACGGCCAAAAAGGTATTTGGGATAGCTTAAGCCATCTATTTTACTTCACAGTTTGTTCACGAAAATATTCGGACTCCACCTTTAAAGTTCTGAAAAATGGTTTTACAACTGGGTGAAGGGTGTTGTCGGGTTTTTAAAATATTTTTTTCTTATTACTATGCACTGTAAAATGATACGACACGTTTGTCTGTCTGTGTAGTTCCTTCAATCTTACTAGTGGGTCCCCTTATTGTTAGGTCCTCGAGGGGTCCAATCGATTACACATTATACAGATTTCTCTTCATCGATCACTCAAAATCGATCACACAATACAATATTTTTGAGGACATATTTCAATTAAGCAATATAAAGTATTGGCATTCTTTCTCTTTCTTCCCCCCTTTCACTCTCCCTTTCTCCCCTCTAACCCCACTCACCGGTATACAGTAGTTGGGTAAGAATGATGCCACAAAAGTAAACTGTGTTATTAGACACGCTGTACTAGTTAGAATTGCTTCTTCAATATGAAGAAGCAGATGCGAACAATTCGAATTGGCTATGTAAAGAAATACAATATCAGAATATACTTTCAGTTCCTGTTTATCCTTTTGAACGTCTTTGCGATTCCTCCATTCATATTTCTTCTTCTTCGTATGCATCGGCTGATTGTTGAGACAAATGTGGAAGTCCGTTCAATATTTCGACTTTCCAACAAGTCATAAAACAATGCAAAATGTAATGATGGAACCTAATTCGTTTCAAGACTCATTTCTTTATCATGGTCTATGTTTGTCTAGACCTTCTCTTTTGTTCATTTGTGATAGGATGGTATGGAAATGAGAACGAGTGAGCAATAGAGGCAATTCAAGTAATCATAGATTTCAACTCCGCTATTTTTTTGCTCGCGGGGAGCGACGTTGAAAGGCCCAAAATCGGTGTACACCGCGACGGGCCACGGTGTGGAACAGGGAGAGGCGAAAAACATTTTTCGTTTTTTCGACCCCAGACAAAAAAATTTTCGACTTTCTCGGAAACTTTTCGAGTTTTACACTAGATATTCTGGGAGTTCAAAAACAATGGAATAAAGAGAAAACGGGATTTTCAACTACAAAAAAGGCAGTTTCGAAAGCAATTCAACACTTTTTTCATACTGTATTTTCCACTCGAGAAATGATCGAGTTCTTACTGTATTTTCATTTTTTCTGACTCAATGACGAATGCTTTCCCATATATTTTTCGAGCCAAATTCACGATCCTCTATCAGTGAAAATGCATGCGCTCCTTCCCCCGCCCCTCCCCTGGAAGTATGGAAGTTGAGAGATTTTTCTCTACTGCAGGAAACATCATGACCGACAATCTTAGTTGCCTCTCTCATTCCACTTTCGAATTTCTGATTTTTATCAATGTCAATATTCCGCTCATAGGTTTCATTTGAGTTCAAGTTGTGTCGAATTTACGTTTCTTATTGTTTCATCCTCTCCCATATTTAGCCTAAATGGGTTTTCTGGAAACAGCCAATAAAGAATGACTTTCGAGCTCAACGATTTCACCATTATGAATCACTTTAAAGATGGAGACCCACGAGTTTTTTCGTAATAAGACTGTTCGGATAGTATGATAGAGATTCATCACACGAAATATATCGTGGCTTCACGAACGTCAAGGTTCATTATTCTATTTTGAATCTAAAGACAAACTATTTTCTGTCGTACTAGGTTTATCATTTTATGTAACTAACAGAAAAAATGAAAATAACAGAAAAAAGGAAACACATCCTTAAATTGAAATTGATTTGAAACGGTATGATATAACGTGTTTAATAAATTTTTAGCTTTATGCATCGGGATAGCTTTTTGCACAATCTTGCCGCTTGTCCTCATCTTAGCCTTCCATATTGTATACATTATGCGTCAACAAATTGTAACTTAACTTTAAATATATCGATTGATTGAATTAAGTAGAGTATTTACACAGGACAATCGAATATTCACAGAGAAATCGAAGACTCCTCAACTTATGCACCGAACTATACGACTTTTTTGGGTTAGACTCTCACTAATAAATATTATGCTACAATATTATGATTCTCAGATGATCGGAGTAATCTTCTTCTACGCTTTTCCGATATTTTTAATCTTCATTTCATTTGAATGACACTTCTTCACTACCTTCATTCACTATCTTTCTTCTCAGATTTTTCCCACCCGTATGTTTAACTGAACATATATCGATTGATGTAATTATTCATTTCAGTTAATCTACGCTCTTGATTCAACTCAACTCTCTCTTATCTTTATTGCCAAAAATTCTCCAATTCAAGTAAGACTTTTTTTATACAAATTAAAATTGTAAGACTCTTTAAGATATTCCGAAAGTTGTTTGGGTTTGGCCAACATCGTAGCAAATCTACTACTATGCATATATCATTATCGACTTCACGTGTGGATAACACTTCTCAAGGAAGGAATTGATATTCACCATTCATCCAAGTAATAAAGGTCATAACATTCATAGTAATAAAAATTTACAATTATTTGTTCGATACAGAAATTGGTTTATGGAATAATGAAAAACATAAAGTACGATAAGAATAAGAAATATGGAAGTTGAGGTGATTAATCTTAGCCAGTAGTAGAGGAATCGTTACTATTTACCGTATAAAAATATACATTTTTATTTGGTACGAGAGTAGCCAGCCACAGCCACAATGTGTTTCTATGTTTAGAGAGAGAGCACAAGTGAGATAATACGTAGATCAGAGAGAGCGAGGAAGGAAGGGAGGAAAACGTGGGGAGTTGATCGATAGTTCTTTCTATATTTAGCAGCCAGTAGAAAGGCAATTACACTAACACATTTTATACGGACTATAGTAGTGATAGTTTCTGTACACATCCTCAGGTTCAGGTACTCAAAACTGCGAATGTTCATGCAAATTTGCCACATCTCTTGTGTGAGAATGCCAATTGACATGCGAGAATTTATACAATCCATCGCTATATGAAAAAATAGTGATTTGATACTCCTTCTCTGCTTGTTTTCCAACCTCACTTTATGGTATTTCTTGCGTAGTTCTTAAGATACTTACATGTAAACAATGAAAGAGAAGAATGTTTCTTATTTACGTCATTAAAAAACAATGGCTCGTAAAATCATTGCGCGCCCGCATCCTCGGAGGGAGGAGAGGGGGAGCGATTGCGGGCCCGCAATGGCATGCGTGCGCTAATTTGTTCGCAACGTCACTTCTATAATATATAGATGTGCGCGGGGTACACGCGACGGGTTTTAACGGGCGGCGGAGGTGGTGAGAAAGGGGCGTGGCCTCTATGCGGGCCCGCATCGCTTTGCGGGCCCGCATTGTATTGCGGGCCCGCAATGGCATGCGGGCCCGCATTGACGTTGCGGGCCCGCATTGACATGCGGTCCATTGCGGGCCTGCATCCCGCATCCCGAATAGCCAACTCTAACTAGGGAAGCACCAGTTGCGACGGAGATGATTCTGAAAGCGACCCATATGGGTCGTTAGGGTTGAGGGGGAGACTGCCAAAACTGTTTACAAAAGTTGCCAAACTGTTTTGGTAATCGATATTTTCAATCAATATTTTTCAAAATATGCGCAGCTAAAATACCATAACTCTGTGTTCAATGAAGCTGCAGATTCCAAACTTAGCAGAGATAATAGCCCACAATTTTTCCAAAACATGGTAGAGAATGACCCCGATCGGTTGAATTTTGAGCAATTTTGAACATACACGATTTTCGCAGAAAGTCTAAAAAAGTAAAATGATTTGCTGTGGGACTAAAAGAGCATCTATAGCTATTCTATTATAGGGATCATTTTCTGTCTTCATGATAATTATCGTGGCAAAGTCAAAGCCTAATCGGACAAAATCAGACAATTTCGAAAAAAGCGTGAAACTGGTTTCTACCATCTTTCTTCAATTATAACTTTTCCCGAAAATCACGAAATTTCATGAAACTCTACTATATTGTCGTCTACTATATATAGAAGACATCTGGCTTTTAAATTGAATCGAAATTAACCTGAGAAGGTACTGCCTGTACCTCTCAAAATAAGAAAAAATAAATTTTTAAAATTTCCCAGAATTCAACTGATCGGGCTCATACTAGACCAGGTTTTGTATCACTCATGGGGTATTGTCTCTGCCAAGTTTGAAACCTGCAGCTTCATTGAACACAGAGTAATGGCATTTTATGCGCCTATGCGTTGAAAATATTGATTGAAAATATAGATTACCAGAACAGTTTGGCAACTTTTGAAAACAGTTCTGGTGGTCTCCCCCTCAACCCTAACGACCCATATGGGTCGCTTTCAGAATCGTCTCCGTCGCAACTGGTGCTTCCCTTGTAAGTATAATACATATATGATTCATTTATTGTATGAAATTGACAATTGCTTTATTCATGGATAAGAATAAGCGAAGAGCGATTATTGAATCAAAAGAAGATGGAGAGGTCGTCGAATCAAGCCCGGAATTTGCCTTCGAAACGCAGATGATTGTTTTATTGTTTGTATAAATTATTGATTAATTATTAATTATTTCAAAAAAATTGAAGGCAAATTAAGGGAGTATTTGTATTTGATATCGATTAAGTGTAAGCTGGTGATTATTATCATCATCTTTCTGTTCTTGGGTCAACTCGAATTGTTATTCTTCTGATTCTTCATGTTCATCTACATCTTCCTCTTCTTCATCTCCATCTTCACTCTCAGACTCCGCCCCTTTCTCATCTTCCTCCATATTCTCATCTGACTCACTTATCTCATCCACACTCATGTAATCTTCGCCTGAATCAGGGAAACGATGATTGATCGATATCTCGGTCTCAAATGGAAATATACCATATACCTTTCAGCAGTGCCGTTATTCTCTCCTTGCTCATGCACTCCAATTGCTTGCGAATCTCATCGTAGACCTCTTGATGCGATTTGTTCTGCAACAAATAAAGAGATTACGGTAGGTTCATATAATATAGATATAAGATTATAAAGCCAACTTCAGGGTTCTGATTAATACACACAAAAACAATATCTCCAAAGATTGAATGCTCTAAACCACAACACCATAATCAGAACTTGGTACGTAGGGTCGATCAAATATCCACAGTATCACCCATTTACAGTATACCTTAAGGCATGGAGGAATCATGCGGTTGAGCATATCAGAAGGCAAGACTGCGATCAATTCCGCTGTTAAGCGTCCACGATCGGAGAGACAGAAGTCGTCCATGATAAAGATAATGAGATCGAATGAGGTTATAGTCTTCTAGGATCCTTTTGGCTGTTGATCTTGATTTGGTGAGAGGAGAAAATGCGAAGAAGAGACTAACCGATCGAGGCCTAGACAGATCCAGCGAAATGACTTTACACTACATATGATAATTGTGATTTATTCGCCAAAAAACTGCTTATAAGTTTGAAAGAATGAGATTATATAAAAGTATCATTCATTCGCATCGTATCCATTCTCTCAAATCGGTTGGCTCTGAATCAAAATGGATTCAACTTCATCGACAGATGAGTAAGTTCATTTAATCTTTGATCTTTTATCCTAAATCTTTGACATCATCAACGGTACTCATTCAGTGAAAATGTGCCAACGCCATCTCCAGATGATTTCGTCGAAGGGGAACCAACCAATAATCGATTGATACTTTCTTCATTGAATACGTGAACAATATCTTCATCTCATTCGTTCTAATCAAATCCTAATTCAGATATATGATTAATTATGAGCAAATATCGGAATATGGAATGTGTTTTGTGTCTAGCAGACTATCGGATCATTCAACTGTTAGGTACACACGAAATGATTGATATCCGATAAATTGGTTCGTTTTTTTTTCAGAATTGAGTTTTGCAAGTCTAACGATAGGAAAAGGCGTATGAGGAGGATTCGACATGATGTAGGAATTTAAAGTCCTTTAATCAATAAACAACAACGATTATTATAATCGTTTGTTATTATTAATTATTATTCTTATTATTTATTATAATTATTTATTTCTATTATTAAAGGCCGAGGTTAACCTCTTCCATATTATCATGAACATAAAGAATCCTGCTCATACATATCATCTTTATCATTGCATTGACTTTGTAAGTAGGAATCATTGTATATTTGATATGAATTAACTTCTTCTTAGGCTTCTCATCCTCCATGGAACTTTGCTGTATATCCATTATTCAATCAAAGTGTTCCTGAATATCTCGATAGTATAGAAGACAAATCGTAAGTGAACGGTGTCATTACAGTAAACCAAATTAATATCCTATTAAAGGGAGCGTAACCTCACTCAATGGTCTCTTCGACGCGCAATGCTCTCTCGTTGTTAGAGAACAGAGAAATAGTGTGCGCAATGAAGAGGCCATTGAGTGAGATAACGCTACCTTTTTAAAGTATATCCTATTAATAAATCCTATTAATTTGAATCTCTCCACTTTGGCTACACATTTTGATAAAAGAATGTGATGAGAATTGAGAGTTTTAAATAAATAAGTATTGTTTCTTTCAAGGAGTAATCAATAATGGAATATAAACTAAACTGAAATGATTCCAGGAGAACGCTCAGCATGATCCTTTCTGTTCAATCATTTATTGGTATTCGTAATCTTCATCATATGAATATTCTTCATGGAAACATCAAAGTAGGCGGAGTCTATTAAAGGAAGGGTCTTACCAATAAATCAATTTCAGCCTAGCAGCTTTCTGATCGGAACTGACAGAAACTGTAGAAGGATAATGTTAGCAAACTTTGAATGTGCGATGTCACATTCACATGAAATGACCAAGTAGGTAGATCTATGATTTGATCCAATAACAAATCAATCATCAATTAAATCAATCAATAATACATACCGTATGTACAGAAGCATTGATCCTCCCGACTTATTCTTCTCATCTCGTGGATGTATGAGACAATTCGAACCCAGTGCGAAAGATGATCTCGAGAGTTGGATGTATTGTGTAAGATTTTATTAATTGATCCATTTATAGTTATTGATTTTTACGTTCTAGTAATTGTAGGTGGCTTGGTTTTTCAATAAGGAACTGATTCCTTGGTCTGATCTAGAACCAACTTCATCTACATATTTGGATGATATGCTAAAGATCAAACAATGTTATTGTATGGGCAAATGTACGTTTATCGATTTATTTATTTATTGATGATCAAAATCCATCCCTTACAGTCTGGAAAGCCGAAAAAGAATGTCTCTTTAATGAATACAAGAACATCATGCGGGATATGAGTGTAAGAACAAATTGCATTTTGATCCATTCTCTTATTTTTATTCGAAAGTTAATTATATATAATTAAGAAAGTGCTTGGTCACGATGATCCTCCATATCAAAGTATAATGAATCGTCTAATGACAGCTTCCAAGTATTTCGAATGTTATGAGTATGATATTACTATGTGGAATAAGACTAACGAAGTATGATTAATACAATCACCGCTTTTACTATTACATATCATAGTTTACCTACAACATATGCAGCATATGTTTTAGGTAAACTGGTCGAAGCCCTCTCAGGACACTTGTGAACCGATTGAATACGGTAAAGATCTCGATTGAGATCTCTGATCAATCAATAATCTTGATCTACTTGATCGATAATGATAGACATCATTGAAAGCTTCGATTAACGCAGCATAATAAGAATAAAAGAGTTTCGACTAAAGTGAATATTGTCCTGATATGAAACATATGTAGTATATAAACTCAAGTGATGTTATATGATTATAACTCATCCTTCAATGGCGCATGGTCGGCTTGTGGTTATTATGTCGTATTTTTGCCTATCAAACTATTTCGAAATTTAATTCGTTGAAAAGGAGAGGCCAGACATGATAGCATAACCCATACATAGGGAACATTCAGTTGTTAAATTTTAAATGAGTAATAATGATTCATGTTCCTTGTCAGACAGATATTCTATATTTGTTATAATAATAATATTTATACGTATTCATAAATATACATATAAATATATGGAACGCGTGTGATGAAAGAAAAAGAAATGAAACGTATTATGAAGGTGATAAAGCAAACGATAATGAACTGTTCACGGGTTAAAGAAAAAGGTACGCATCTTTGGAATAATAGAGATAAAACATAATGCTATTATTTGTGTTTTATGAATCAGTACTAATTGTGAGACATGAATAATTGTTGTTTTTTATTTTATTGTTTTCTTGATAAATTGTTGCATGACTGTATCTACGATATATTGATCACGATAGACATAACATAATGAAGTAAGATTTATCTATGACATATTGATATAACACTTCACGAGAAAGTCATTTGTCATGTTCATTTAAATTCAATGATATACCAATCCTGCTCCTTCTTCTTTCCTTGAGACTGTCCTTTTGCACCACCATGGTTCGCATGAGACTGATGTCCATTGCCTTGTTGATGTCCATGAGCATGTCCATTACGTTTGACGATTCTTGCCTCTCTTTTCATACTTCATATTCCAGTTTCCCTCTTTCCGAATCCTTTTGGTTGGATCTGACGTTTGACGAATCCATCTTCTTCTGATTCTAATACTTCTACTTCATCGGCCCAAACATAGAGGATCAAGGCGAATAGTGGAAGAAGAATGCAAAGCTTCATATTGTATATCACGCGTGTCACCGAAGAATCGAATAAAATCCGGGGGTGGTTGGCACATTTTTTGACCCCCATATATTATTGCATTTTTTGGTAGTCTATATGGTCCCTAACAACGTACCGTCGAGCTTTTTTGCATATCTTCATTTTCAACGTCGGCAGACGTCGTCAAACTTTTTGGACGCCGAAAATTGCCGACTTTGGAGCTCTGTAGCTCTTCAGGATGTAGTTTTGGTATCAAACTGTCAACAGAAGAATTCTTCGGAATATCAAGGAGAATGCGCTTGCATCATTGCCATATCGATATTTTAATTAGTTTTTTCGTAAATCGATTTTATTGATTATTGTTCTTAAAAATATAGAAGCCGAAACTTTTCAATAGCTCAATAGATAGAGCTCGACGAGAGGAATTCAATGGTATGCTGACGGTTACTGTGTGTGGTTGTCTTCGAAAGTTATGATCATTTCAAT
Source organism: Parapristionchus giblindavisi (assembly GCA_943737045.1). Classification (NCBI taxonomy): domain Eukaryota; kingdom Metazoa; phylum Nematoda; class Chromadorea; order Rhabditida; family Diplogasteridae; genus Parapristionchus; species Parapristionchus giblindavisi. The sequence continues at coordinate 347,219 of CALSFV010000287.1, read as the reverse complement.
ATTTTCATTGCATGCGATCACACAAGAGGAGAGTGACACAGCCAGTGATCTACCCACTCTTCTCCCTCGTGCAATGACTTCGATCATTGAAGCTAGTTTTACTGTTATTCTTGTGTGCATCTACTAGTTATTTTTCATTATTTTCGAATATTCATTTCTAAAAAAAATCGATTAATATCAATCATCATGAATGCAAACAAAACAACTAAGAGGCCTTATATTCACAGGAATATTTTATTACAGTCTTTCGTCGAGAATAAAATACCATCCTAAAGAAGTCGTTTTCATGTTGTCCTAGAATTTTCCTCGTCCTCATCCTCCTCAGCATATCCCTCCTCGAAGACGTCATCGCCCAGCACAGAGTCCTCGGACTCCTCCGCAACTCTTCTCTTCCGAGTCATTCCACTGGCCGATCGAACACTCGACCTCGTCCCAGTGCTCTTCTTACTCGTCTTCGATGACATCTTCGTCGTCGAACATTGATAAGATCGATAACTGAATTCAGCCGAAGAGAACGACGTGAGGTTGGATTTCATCAATGAAGAGAGATACTAACTGCTCCCTTGATTGAAGCATGTGAATTCTTAAAAATATAGAAGCCGAAACTTTCAATAGCTCAATAGATAGAGCTCGACGAGAGGAATTCAATGGTATGCTGACGGTTGCTGTATGTTGTTGTCTTCGGAAGTTATGATCATTTCAATATTTTCATTGAAAGCGATCACACTAGTGGAGAGTGACGCAGCCAGTGATCTACCCACTCTTCTGCCTCGTGCAATGACTTCGATCATTGAAGTTAGTTTTACTGTTATTCTGGTGCATCTCCTAGTTTTTTTTCATAATTTAATATAATATTCATTTCTAAAAAAATCGAAAATTAGAGAAAACGGCTAACATTAATGGAGTCAGTTCATGCCGACTCTTGCAGATCGATAGGCGATTTTGAGTGGATCATTTCGCATCGACAAACTGTAGGGAAGGAAAAAACGAATGATTCCTTCCTCACAGTCTGTGCGATTTTGGTACGGTTTTCCGTTTTAAAGATTCGTAACAAGACTGTTCGGGTAGAATGATAGAGATTTATCACACTAACCGAACAAAATTTTTCATATTTCGTGATTATATATTTGAAGCTTGTTATGTGCATTGAAAGTACAACTTTTCAGGCAAGTAGAGGTTGTCTATCCGATTTGCACACTTGACTCTCTCACTTTCCCATTGTCACTTACGCTAATTTCCATACAATATTAACATTCTATCCCATGTAAATCGTTGCGGGAGTCAGTCATGCCAACTCAAGGGTCCCCTTCTTTAACGCCATTTTCCGTTTTTTTGTATGATTATTCTTTTTGGATCACTGATGACTCACTCTTGCTATTATCGTCTCACTATTGATTGGTTTCTTTGATGGTTGAAATTACGGGGAGTGGCCTACATAGCAATATTCAGCATGGTCGACTTAGTAAGAATTAACTTTTAAAAGTTTCCATTGATCTCATTCACATGCTTCAATCAAGGGAGCAGTTAGTATCTCTCTTCATTGATGAAATCCAACCTCACGTCGTTCTCTTCGGCTGAATTCAGTTATCGATCTTATCAATGTTCGACGACGAAGATGTCATCGAAGACGAGTAAGAAGAGCACTGGGACGAGGTCGAGTGTTCGATCGGCCAGTGGAATGACTCGGAAGAGAAGAGTTGCGGAGGAGTCCGAGGACTCTGTGCTGGGCGATGACGTCTTCGAGGAGGGATATGCTGAGGAGGATGAGGACGAGGAAAATTCTAGGACAACATGAAAACGACTTCTTTAGGATGGTATTTTATTCTCGACGAAAGACTGTAATAAAATATTCCTGTGAATATAAGGCCTCTTAGTTGTTTTGTTTGCATTCATGATGATTGATATTAATCGATTTTTTTTAGAAATGAATATTCGAAAATAATGAAAAATAACTAGTAGATGCACACAAGAATAACAGTAAAACTAGCTTCAATGATCGAAGTCATTGCACGAGGGAGAAGAGTGGGTAGATCACTGGCTGTGTCACTCTCCTCTTGTGTGATCGCATGCAATGAAAATATTGAAATGATCATAACTTTCGAAGACAACCACACACAGTAACCGTCAGCATACCATTGAATTCCTCTCGTCGAGCTCTATCTATTGAGCTATTGAAAAGTTTCGGCTTCTATATTTTTAAGAACAATAATCAATAAAATCGATTTACGAAAAAACTAATTAAAATATCGATATGGCAATGATGCAAGCGCATTCTCCTTGATATTCCGAAGAATTCTTCTGTTGACAGTTTGATACCAAAACTACATCCTGAAGAGCTACAGAGCTCCAAAGTCGGCAATTTTCGGCGTCCAAAAAGTTTGACGACGTCTGCCGACGTTGAAAATGAAGATATGCAAAAAAGCTCGACGGTACGTTGTTAGGGACCATATAGACTACCAAAAAATGACCTCTGCTCATTTTCGATTTTTTCAATGTGCCACTGTTTATTCGAACCTTACGCGACACGCGTGATATGTCAGTTGTTCATATTCCACTGCTTTTATAATGAATACCGGTAATTTTCAAACAAAAGCGAAAATCATTTGAACAGTCGTTATGTTAATGGTATTACTTTCAAACGATTTTCGCTTTTGTGTGAATATTAAAGGTTGTCATTATAAAAGCATCGAAATATGTACAACTGACATATCAAAAATGAAGTTGTACATTCTTCTTCCGCTTTTCGCCTTTATCATCTACGCTTCGGCTGATAAATTAGAAGAATCTGAAGACGCCGGAGTCATGAAACGTCATGTCAAATCAAAGGGATTCGCAAAGAGAGAAGCTACATATGAAAAGAGACAAGCTCCTGGTGGAGGAGGGGCAGGGGCCGGTGGAGCTAGGGGAGCTGGGGGAGCAGGAGATGTTGGGCAAGGAGGACCTATGGGAGGTATGGTTGGAGGTATACTCGATTCTATTGGTGGAATGATCAAAGGAATTGGTGGAAGTATTGCTGGTGGGAAGAAGAGAGAAGCTGGATATGTCAAAAGAGAAGCTAGAATCGTCAAGCGTAATGGACACGCTCATTGACATGGGCATTCTCCTGCACAATCTAAACCTTTTTGGAGTGGTCTGCTTAAAGAAGCAGATCAAGCTATAAAACACAAACACTAAACTATAGACTTTGTTCTAAAATCAAGCTCTCATTCAAATGTATACATATCTTTGTTTAATGTGATCGATGTATTTAAATAAATATCATTTGTCAAATTCCAGCTAATAACACAATGGAAAAATATACTAGAAGATACCTACTTTTTTGAATTATAAAAAAATTTCCGAAATTTTCGTAATTAGAAATAGTAGCTTTATTGAAAAATTCCCTTTGATTATGCGATAACGACTAAACGGCTTGTTTCATGATTTATCGGTTCAACTATTCAACTACAGTATCCTTCATCTTTACAAGACATCTTAATTATCTATAATTATCTTGTGAGTATATGCTGTTAGTATTTGTCGATTATAATAGAGTTCAAATTGATCAGGCTCAGCGAGGAAAGTTCAATTCTCGAATTTACAGTAACTACGCTCGCTCCCTCGAAAAGAACGCGCAGGTCGGAACTAGTCATCTGCATCTACTCGAGCCTCAGTGAGCATCATCGATTGATCCATCATCGATTTGTTGTTGTTATTATGGTTGTTGACTCTCGCATTTAACATGTAAATCCATTCGATTTGATCGTTTTTCTCCTTTTTTTTGTTACATAGGTTCCAATTGGTTCGTTATCTTACGAAATAAATGCATTAAATACGTTATGTATCGTTTTTGCAAAATCAATAGGTTGTATAAACCGGATATCGTATCCGAAATACTCGGAAAGGAATAATCTAATTAAAAAATTTAGAATCTAATTAGAAAATTTTAGAATCTAATTAGAAGATTTCATGCTCTAGTTACAAGAATTTAGAACTAGGGAAATTTAGAATCATTGGGAAAAAAATTACAATCTATTCGAATAATTCGACGATGTTCAGCGTTTACGATATACTTTGAAGAATTTATAATCTTATTAGCAGATTGCACAATCTTATTTGAAGACGGATTAGTACCAAAATTTCTTGCATTAGATTTTAATTTGTTTCTGATTAGATCGCAAACGATTTGCCTGAGCAGACCACTCAGATAGTTTCGCGCTTTTCGAATATTTGAAAGAATAGCCAAGCAAGTACGCAATCCAGAATGTAAAAAGACAACATTAAATGAGTGGTTATCGCATAATCAAAGGAATTTTTTCAATAAACTAAATTATTTTTAATTATGAAAATTTCGCAAATTCAAAATAGCAGGTCTAGTATATTTTTCCATTGTGTTATTAGCTGGAATTCGACAAATGATATTTATTTAAATACATCGATCACATTAAACAAAGATTTGAACGATAGCGTACATGGCCGGGACCTCATTTTAGAACAAAATTCTATAGTTTAGTGTTTGTGTTTTATAGCTTGTTCTGCTTCTTTAAGCAGACCACCCCAAAAAGGTTTAGCTTGAGAAGGAGAATGTCAATGTCCATGAGCGTGTCCATTACGCTTGACGATTCTAGCTTCTCTTTTGACATATCCAGCTTCTCTCTTCTTCCCACCAGCAATACTTCCACCAATTCCTTTGATCATTCCACCAATAGAATCGAGTATACCTCCAACCATACCTCACATAGGTCCTCCTTGCCCAACATCTCCTGCTCCCCCAGCTCCCCTAGCTCCACCGGCCCCTGCCCCTCCTCCACCAGGAGCTTGTCTCTTCCATATGGAGCTTCTCTCTTTGCGAATCCCTTTGATTTCACATGACGTTTCATCACTCCGGATTCTTCAGATTCTTCTAATTTGTCAGCCGAAGCGTAGATGATAAAGGCGAGGAGCGGGAGAAGAATGTACAACTTCATGTTTAATATGTTAGTTGTACATATTTCGATGCTTTTATAATGACAACCTTTGATGTGGTGTTAATTTCTTGTAAATGGAATTGGAAATTGTAAAAAGGGTGTTAATTTTGTCCACTTGTAAATAGCATTGTAAAAAGCAAATATCTCGGTTCTCTGACTAGTTGTTCGAGTTTTTCCTGAAAAATCTTGTAAAAAGCAAATATCTCCGTTCTTAGTAGAGCTAGAGACTTGAAACTTCGTTTATAAGCTTTTTTCGTGGTTTTTAACCTAAAAACCAAGTTTCAAGTCTCTATCTAGTCAGAGAACCGAGATATTTGCTTTTTACAATGCTATTTACAAGTGGACAAAATTAACACCCTTTTTACAATTTCCAATTCCATTTACAAGAAATTAACACCACATAATATTCACACTAAAGCGAAAATCGTTTGAAAGTAATACCATTAACATAACGACTGTTCAAATGATTTTCGCTTTTGTTTGAAAATTACCGGTATTCATTATAAAAGCAGTGGAATATGAACAACTGACATATACAATATGAAGCTTTGCAATGGACATCAGTCTCATGCGAACCATGGTGGTGCAAAAGGACAGTCTCAAGGAAAGAAGAAGGAGCAGGATTGGTATATCATTGAATTTAAATGAACATGACAAATGACTTTCTCTTGAAGTGTTATATCAATATGTCATAGATAAATCTTACTTCATTATGTTATGTCTATCGTGATCAATATATCGTAGATACAGTCATGCAACAATTTATCAAGAAAACAATAAAATAAAAAACAACAATTATTCATGTCTCACAATTATTACTGATTCATAAAACACAAATAACATCTATAAATCTGATTCCAACAATAGGTAGAAAACGTGGTAAGTCGTCATAGTTTCATCCTTTTGTTGGCCGGAGGGGTAGTATCTCGATCCTGTTCACTGCAAAAATGAAGATTAATTGAATATTCGCATTAGTTAACATAGTATAATGATGAACAGTTCACAATATATTTTACAAATAATAATCTTTCCTTTAGTAATAAGTAAACAAATATTGAAAGAGTTTATAAGGGACTGATAAGATAACCTATGTATTTCTCTAGTAAATGCACTCCCAAGCTGATTTTACTCTCCGCATTGTTAATGCTCTCTCGTAGACAAAGAAAGCGAGAGTACTGATAGAGCGGAGAGACTCAAATATGCTTGTGGTGTCACCTTAATCGAATACTCAGGTACTTTCAAACTAGCAGTATACTTGACTTGCCAGTCTACTTCATGATAAGTAAACTACTAGTTTTGAAAGACCATATCATACCTCATTTGTTCCTCAATAGCTCGAGTGTTTTCTTCTGTCAATTGCTCTAATCTTCGACGAAGAGCAGTTCTGATTCGCTTCTCACATTTCTTCGCTTCAGCTACCTGTAACATAATGTTATCACTTTCATTTGAAATGTCATAGTTATTGTGGGACTTGCTGATTAGTTTGACTACTTATCAAAGAATTCTAAACGAATTCGTATTGGAAAAAAAGATAATGAAAACATTTAAATGATGATACACATACCATTTTCCTTGATCGTCTAACCACCTTCGTTAGTACACACAATCGTGCGAGTGGCATCGTTGTAGGATTTAGCTTCACCTTCTTAAGAATATATTTGGCCTTACGAAGATCGGGAAACTTCTGAAAACAAAATAGATCAATATAGGACTTCGAAAATAATAATAATAAATTAATCATAATAACAAACACCTCCTCAATATGATCCTCAATAGATGATAATTTTCTCTTGACACCTTCATACGATTCCTTTCCGGTCACAAATGGAGAAGACATCTTAAAAGTTATGTTCACTTGCAAAAAAAGGTTGAGTGAAAGTTGACAGACAGCATAAAGGTTCTTAAAATCGCAAGAATAAAACAATATATTAATAAGAGCAAAGAGAAACATAAGTGATCAGTAGAAGAAATGAGTGAGTGAATGAAGAAATAGACGCGTCTGTGTATGGGGTTATAGCAGACAGTGATATGACCTCGGTCGCCAAGTATTCCCACTGGCAATTGTACATGGAATGAATATATATTGTTCACTTCCATCTTTGTCTTTATCTGTTATTTCTATGGGAATTCTGAACTTTATCCTAAGACCATCGTTGAATACCATTTGGAAAAAAAACTATGTTGCAATTATTCAAAGGCATGCAAATAGGTTCGAAACAAATGATCGAATTACTATCTTTTAAAACTGTTGATTCCATCTCACTGAATTTTCATCTATTTCTCCTCCAAAAATGACCAATCGATAGGATAAACTAATCGCTGGCTTCAAATTCTTCTCTAACGTTTACTTAATTCCTAATTTTTCAGAATCACCTAGGCTTCGCACACGAGCACAACTGGACTGTGCAATCTACTGGTTTAGATTCATCAATTAATCTGTAGAAGATCTATAATTTTCCAGAAAATTACCTTACCATTTATTACAGACTGCATAAACATGTATAGAAGATACAACTACTAACAGTGTGAATATTTCATCTATCAGATAATATATCTCAAAATTCCATAAATATAGCTCTCCGATCTCATTTCTGAATGATCGGCACTATTTACGATTTTTCAAATAATATTTTTTTAGATATGAATGGAATTGCATGAATATTCTACCATGGTTTTGAACAACTTACTGATACCGAAAACATGGCTTCAGTACTGAATGTTTCAGTGAAAATATATAAAAAATTATAAAAAATGTTTAAAAAAGATTTTTCAAAAAACATTAAAACACTATGTCTTAGAAAATCCACATATGTGCGGTATCGACGAAAAATGGATTTTTTTTTTATGATAATTACAGGCTCCATGAGTGAAGTTCACTGGTACTTGGAAATTCCTTCCAATTGAAAATTCGCTTCAGGGGGTGTCCAGACAACGATTTGGGGCCTTTTCCTAAAAGGTTTATTTCGAATCCAATCGATTCGTGAGTGGGTGCAGTCGACTCCTTGGCTAATTCTAAGAAACTATTGTCAAGGAGAGTTTTTTGTTCAACGGTCAACGAAGGCTGGAAATGGGAATTTTCGGAAAAAAATTTACATTAAATTAATTCTCACTATTTTCCCATAGCCCAGGTAAATTTTTTATTTGCTCAATATCTACTACACATTATATTACACCTTTAGTTTAAAATTGATAATTTTTAAAAAAGGTGAAATTTGTAAACGAATCGTTTTTGTAACGACAACTCGGGTTTTTTCTCGCCACTTGCGCGCAACTTACGATACCTTGCGCCGCAAGTTAACAAAATCGCAACTTGCGCGCCACATGTGCAACACTTGCGCGCAACTTACGGTACCTTGCTCCGCAAGTTATCACTATCACCACTTGCGCGCAACATATGCAACACTTGCGCGCCCGAAGTGCAACTTTTTGCTGCATGCTTTACTGTGTAAGTCGCGCACGTTCGGCAAATTGAATATTTTCCTCGCTTTTCATCATTTTCTAACTTTTTATGTTTCACGTATATATTCACTGTTATTGCAATAATAATATGTGCTTAACTAGTCGCCAGTGTCACGGCCTCGTACAAGGAACCGACCTCCGGCGAGTATGAAGAGGAGGAGATCGAGGATTTCGCTATGAACTTGCGAGGTTACGTCTTTTCAACTTATTTGTTTATTTTCTTTTATTTCGTACTATTTGCGGTGTTACATTTCTATTACGTGCCTGCAGTCGTATGTACGCAATTGTAGATGTTGTGTGAAGTCGCTGGCACTTAGTAAACTGTATCAAAGTATGCTAAATCGATCCGATAACCGTAACTTCCAACCGAACATGTCCGTATCCGACGGACGGCCAAACTGCGGCAACAAAATGGTCGGATAGTTATCCAGCTGAGGGTCATTTGCGGCCACAACTTGGCCGTCTGTCAGGTTATGAGATGTCGTTAGCCAAACAAGTTTTGTATTACAAATACGGATATTCGTCGAATATTATTGATTATTTTGTAGGTTCACAACATCAGTGAACACCCACTGAAGGAATACAGCACACTCGTAGTTCGACAAGGTATCCGCTGTTCAGACTTCTATTTATTGAAGTTATGTTGTGCCAGTTATATATAACTGGCACAACAGTATACTAGTTAGTTACTACTTGGATCATACATGGGCGCCGGCATGGAGGTGTCCCCTGTAATATTAGGTCTTTTCGAAAATTTATGAAATGCCCCCTGTAAAAATTAACGTTTAGGTGATATTTTTGAAAAAAAACTGAAGCCCCCCTGTAAAATTAACCATTTTTCGTTCGGATACCCCCTGTAGAATCAAGCTCCAGGTACTCCGCCCATGTACTTGGATACTTGGCCCTTTTCATAACCATATCTATCTATTTGTGTTCACTATCAAACTACTGAACGATCAATTTCAGATTCATTCACTCTTCATCAAGAATTCTCGAGATCCCTTCGGTACACTCATCAATATGACCAGCAATTTCTCACAAAGGTACATTATGATTTATTATTGATTTTTCTTAGTTTTAGTTGTTTATCCATCAGTTAAACATTAATAAGGAACCAAAAATGAGAGTGATGGGGTTCCATCGCTTGGACGATTTCGGTTTGGGAGAGATTTATTAATTGGTTTTGAAATTGGAAGAAAGATAGCCTTGTTGTTTTATGCTTCGTGCACGATTTGTCACATTCATTAGACAAATAATTTTCTACGGGAGCACAACCGAGGTCATTGATTTTGTTACACTATATTGTTGAGAGGATCGATTTCTGCACGTTTGAAATGTATAACTATATATCATCATTTCAGCCGTGGTCAATACTCATTTATCGATCGGTGTCGTGGAGTACTGGCGTCATGGAAGTACATATTGATAGGATGACATGGTGAGTAGATGACCTTGGATACGGTAAATATGAGCCTAATGATAGAAACGGTAGATATGACAGAATGATTGGCCATACTTAGTAGTTAAATATGAGTTGAATGATTGGATTCACAGACTTTGTGAATCACAGTGGATATGGTAGATATGGGCGGATTGATTGGAATACTTTGGCTACTGTAGATGTGAGTAGTGTATATGGTTTAGATTTGTTATTTCAATAATCTAGAGTATACTAGCTATTACTTTATTTCTTCAACTGACAAATCGATCGATCAATACCCTGTGATTACAGACGCGTGAATCGTTCCTCCTTCCGCTCTCTGCTCTCGATTGATCGTTCTCCGTGCTAAGCCAAGTCAAGAAACAGCTCAAGTCGATCCTGCATCCTTATCTACCTGTTGCATTAATCTCATCCCAACATATTTATTGATTGATTGCTCTTCATCCGAGTGGACTACCCTATTCCAACTGTGTTCCATACCCATGTAATTGTGAAACTACTTGATTTTGTCTTATTATCGTCTTCATTTTCTTTATATTTGTATCTTTCACTTTATTTTCTCATCCTCATCCCATACGCTCAATCTTTTTGTTGTATTGGTTCTACACCTGTGTTATTATCTATTTGATGTCGATTTGTGCAATAAATAGCTCATATACAACATTTTGTTCCCTACAGAAAGAATAGTAAAGGATGAGGGGGGCGGGGGTGGGGGGGGGGTAGCCAGTATCGCAAGTGGCGCGCCACAACATCGCCCGTTGCGCGGCATATAGGCGTAACTTGCGCGCTACTTGTGAGTACGTGCGCCGCAATCGCGGCGCACCGTGCAACAAGTGGCGCGCACGTGGTCACTAAGTTGCGCGCAAGTGGCGATGAAAGACACGAGAAGCTGAATTGTGGTGTGCTCCTACAGTAATCCCTAATCAGTTAATTTGGTTTTTCGCTAGTTTTAAGCATATTTTCAGCGCTTTTCTTTGCAATGTTAGAGGTATTTATATGATTATTCTGCACCATCGGAATGACATGAGTATGGTAACTAGTTCGCAAGCTGGTTCGGATACGAAAGTGAGTAAAATTTACAGTACAAGTACGATCAGTAATGTAATCCAGATATACTCCGATGGTGCAGAATAATCATATACTTCTAACATTGTAAAGAAAAGCGCTGAAAATATGCTTAAAACTAGCGAAAAAAAACAAATTAACTGATTAGGGATTACTGTAGGAGCACACCACAATTCAGTTTGTCGTTACAAAAACGTTTACAAATTTTTACAAATTTCACCTTTTTTAAAAATTATCAATTTTAAACTGAAGGTGTAATATAATGTGTAGAAGATATTGAGCAAATAAAAAAATTACCTGGGCTATGGGAAAATAGTGAGAATTAATTTAATGTAAATTTTTTTCCTAAAATTCCCATTTCCAGCCTTCGTTGACCGTTGATCAAAAAACTCTCCTTGACAATAGTTTCTTAGAATTAGCCAAGGAGTCGACTGCACCCACTCACGAATCGATTAGATTCGAAATAAACCTTTTATGAAAAGGCGCCAAATCGTTGTGTGGTCACCCCCTGAAGCGAATTTTCAATTGGATGGAATTTCCAAGTACCAGTGAACTTCACTCATGGAGCCTGTAATTATCATACATAAAACAAAAAAATCCATTTTTCGTCGATACCAAAAAATGTACCAGTTGTTGAATTCTCTCAGATAGTGTTTTTTTAAATGTTTGAAAAAGTACAGTAAGACAAATATAATATTTAAACTCGCGCGCGTTTGCCTGATGCGTTGCGGCTGCGTGCTTTGGATGTGTAGTTTGTAGTGTAGTGTTAATTTTGCAATTCATTTTATGTTTTACATTTTATTTTAGGTCATTATCGATATGTTTTTATATATTTAGCATTGTCATATCATGGCCTATCACAGACTCGGGCGGTTCGACCTCTTCCCTAAGCTACAGGGATGTCAGCTGGCCGCAAAATTGCCGCTGCAACCGTGCAGAATCGCACGCAAACGCCATTTTGGAATTGGCTTCGTAATAAGCTGCTCGCTGTCGATCGTCTTCCAGTGACACCACCACCAGGCATCGCAGGACCTGATGGAAAGGTAATTTTAGCATTTTAAACGTATATTTTCGTGTTAAACTACTCTTTTCTACTCTCTTTTTGTAGCATACGTGCAGAATCGCTTAGATGATGTCTTGAGCTTACGATATTCATTGAAACGATGTTGCAGGCTATCTACCACAATCCTCTTCGCTTCCCTAACACGCAAGCTGCTCGCACTGGTGATGCGCCCGCTCTTCCCGGAGGTGTGAATCATAAGCTAGAGGCTAACTACTACAAGGTTAGTTCACTTGTTTGACAAATTCTATCCGTGAACAGTCAATGATTCGATTAACTTTTTGACTCGACAGTAAAATCAGATTAGTTCATATTATATTCATGCTATATAAAAACAGGACCGTGACGCGAGACGTGGTGTACAGCCTCCTGCTGCCCTCTACGCTGCTGATGCCGCTGGTGTTGCTTTCGGCACTCAACTCGGAGAGAAGATCGAGTAAGTTATGTTACAGCTTTAAAAATACTTCTGAATGTGAATGTCGTCACTTGTTTCTTTTGGTATGGTTTCATCTTTGTGAGGCAGTAAGACATACATTCTCATACCATCACAGTGTGAGGATTGACCCATTATATTAGGCTCATTTTCAGGGTCAACCCACTACATAAAGCTCATATTTTCTGTGAAAGATTACAATTTAAGCGGAAAATAAAGAATTTTCTTAATCGACCCACTATATAAATATAATTCGGTGAGGGCACCGAAAATGTATGTAACACATGCTAACTTCTGAATCGTTAAAACACTACATTTTAGGGCCTCGAAGGCTGTCGGAGTAAGCGCTGGTCCCGAACAGAACTTTGGTCTCGAGACTCCCACCCCTGGATTTGGAGCTGAATGGACGCGAGCGAGGTTTTTCTTGATTATGGTTTATTTTGTACTAGTTTATTCATCAAATATCTTCTTCAGCAGTATATTAGTCAATTCAGTGATGATTCTATGTTTTTTTGGTAAAAATAGTTGTATTTCCTTAATATAGTAAGTATTCTCGGTTGCAGAGATGAGGAGCTCGATACGCAGAAGAACGACAAGGAGTTGTTGTATCTGGAGAAGTTTGATCGATACGCCGCTCCTCGTCGTTGATCGATCGATAGAGCAATTTATTGATTGATTTATAGTAGTCAGTGAACACATCTTGTGGGTATCTTAAAGTGTATGAATAAAAGAGATAATGTGTATGTAGTCCACGAATAAACAGTGTTCGTTTGTATCTTTCGTTGTCATTCTCGTTTTCATGATCTTTGTTGGTCGTGACCGGTCTGTCATCCGGTGTTTCACTATCTTGATCATCCAATTCCGTATCCATGAACGTTGGCAAACCATTTGCCGAGAAATGTGACGTCACAACCGCTTCGAGAGGATATTTGGCAAATGCCTCCGCATGTGACGTCGCGTTTCTCGGAAAATTGTTTTTTTTCCAACATTTGATTGCTTGTTCAGTGTGTGATATACATTGATGCATAGCAACAAATATTGATTGATTATAGATCAGGTAAATATGCGTACCTCCGTCGTCGCCCTCGGTAAGCACTTCGGTAACCTCGGCAAGATGTACGGAGAGTACAGATTCGCCCTTGCTCCCAATGAGCAGAAGGCCTTCAGAGGATTCGTCAATGATGCTTTCGTCAAGGTACGATAGCTTATTGATCAATTATCGATTAGAGAACTCATCAATTGATTTTGATTTGAGCATCTGTGGCGCAGAGTTTGATTTCAACTGATTTGTCATTTGATGTCTTACCTAGGAATATCGATTTAGTTTGATTTATTCGAGCAATGTTTTTCTGATTGTTGTTTAGATTTAAAATAAAACTATTTGTAGACGTTCAAGAACTACGTGTGGATGCAGTGGTACTACTATGTCCCCCAGTCTGTCGCTGCCTATCTCATTTATGATTGGGCTAAGAAGACCAACCACAAGGCTTCAAGGTTAGGCATTATTCCTTTGTTTATCTATCGAATCGTTATTATATTGATTTATCATAATCTTATCTTAAAGTTAGAATGTAGAATCTTTTATGTATGTAAATCCCGTGGATTGCTTTCGAATGTGTGCCTGAGTAATTACTTTGAAAATAAAATTAGTAAAGACATTGATAAATCAATAATAATGCTATTGCAGAAAGAACCCCGCTGACTTCGCCAACGACCAGTAGAGTGGACAATATTGCTTGAAGAGACTAACATCATTTATTATAGTATAATATGGAGTTTATCTTCATCTTGATTCTCCCTCTTGTAGCAGTGTATGAGAGATAAAGTAGTAGATTGACTTTACGTCATTTGTATCTTTACAATCTATGTCTGGGGATGGATTGCATGGATGTATTCATGCGTGGGCAACCTTTGTCGCTGGAAATTAAAATCGAGAGAGTAGGGCGCAAAAATCGTTTGGGACTTTCTACACATTTTTACAGTGAATTTTGGCTAAATCGGGCGGGTCTTGCCGCTAGCGACAATGTCGCCCGCGTATGGATATATTGATTTAAAATTCTGTAAATCATCATGAGTTTGATCGATCTACTTCCTAAAATTCTGTATCGAGAGATAGAGGAACTTGGACATTTTGTCGTCGAAGGAGATTTAAAAAAAAAGATGGATGAAAGGGGAAGGAGGGTAGAAGATGCACAGCCATGATAAGATAGAGAAGAGGAAGTATCACCATTGCACGTACATTCGACTTTTTCCTCAATTTACTCTTTAGTTACGATGTATTATTGATAGTTAATGTTTTTAAGTGTATTTTGAGGTATATCATCATTAGTATCTCAGTGTACTTTATAAGTTATGTACTAGTAAAGCATAATAATTAGTCGGTTGGGATGCTCTTTCGACCAGTAGTTTTTCATTTTGGAGAAATTGAGAATGGTGGTTGCATAGACGAGTATTCCCGCGGGCGTCGTGGATATTTTATTGTTCTCTGGTTATTGTTACGCACTTCCTTGTGTATTATATTCAATCGAGATTCCGGTTTGTCTTCGTATTTTGAACACCCCCTGAATCGTGGTTTCACATTGCTCTTTTGTTAATATCTCCGTTGTTTGAAACGATCTCGATCTTCCGTCTACAAGTTTTACGTATATTAATTTTTTATTGGAGTGACGAGCAATGCTTGTGTTCTTAAAATCCGCTAAAAAGTTGAACTCCAAAAGTGATCTTTGATCCTTGATCTCGCGAAAAATAAATTTAAAAAAAGCTTTGCATTTGTGATTTCATATTTTTTCCTTTTAGGGAGAGTATGATGCAGGTTTCCTTCTTTTCATTTCCAGATTTTCCATTTCCTATCTTCTGATTCAGACTGACGACGACGAAAGGATACTCGATCATGATATTCAACATTCATCGCATGTTCTGAATACATATTGAGATGGATGATTGATGGTTGAGGTGTGGATAGAAGAGGGGATGGAATAGGAGATATTGATATGATGAAGGATATCTTGTAATACTGATAGAATACATTTCTGGAATTCTATTTGTATTTATATTTTATCAATTGTATCATTTCATTTGTAGAATACTTAAAGGCAGATCCCAAGTAGAGATCCGCATTCGTGCAATTGCACGACCGGTCGACCAATGTTCGACGTTAAAATGATGAAAAGTCATTCTGCGCGATTTTGACTCTTAATTTCGTGCAAAGTCGAGCATTTGGGCATCATTTTCAAGCCATTTTCAGGCTTTATATCGGTTATTTTTAACCGCTAATTCAATGGAAATAAATGAGAATGAGTCGACTGCGCGACTTTGCACGAATATTTTTTAAATTATCATATGAATACCGTGCGCGCGATTTCTAATTCATTAATTAGTGAGAAATCATTTCTGAGCGACTGCACGTTTGCGGATCTCTAATCCCAAGCAAATTTTACTATCCGCTCTAGCCACACTCTGTCGAAGACAAAGAAAGCGAGAGAGTGTGGCCAGAGCGGGGTGTTTCAAATTAGCTACCTTTAAGTATGGTAAGTAGAAGCTGCCACATTTTCTCGACAAAACAGAATTATTGATTTATTAATGTAGTTTGATTGAGTGATTCTCATTTTTTTTCGTTTTCGCTGTCACTTTTCCAAAACTAACAAGAAGATTTATTAGCTTGTGTCCTTTTGATTACAGAACTTTTTGATATTTTCATGGCCTTCTAAAACCAGTAAAGTTATTTTTGTTCGTTGTTTATACGATCATGCCATAATTTGCATGAAACAATATTATCGCCAATATTATATTATTGAAGGGTCACACATAGACTCATTTTTAGAATTGGAAATTTTCAAAATTATAGTATATTCAAAAACCGGCTTACCCATCACCCCATCATTCACGAATTACGTCCTTTGTAACCCCCCCCCCCCTGTCTGGAGAGTCAATATTATATATGTTCTTTATACCTTTAAATTTTCTCATGTCTCGTTGCACCTCGGGCGTAGATCAATTAATTAATTAATTAAATAAAATTCTGTAAAATTCTAACATTCAATTTTTAATTGGCTAGACTATCGTATTCCTAGAAACAATATGCTCAATCCTGAAGTCAGAGAGGTGAGAGGGAAAATTCACATCTCTATCTTGGAGAAACCTCCAAGCAAAAACCTCACCACAAATAATTATGGATTTTAATTCGTCGATTTTGGTTCGAAAGTTGACTGATTTTGCACGAGGTTAGTGCATTGCGAAATGTTTTCATAAAAAGAAATCTTCAATGAACATCATCCTCTTGACACCCGAGAGAGATCGACCTAATTTGATGTATTTTCAGTTTTTCTTTAACCACTTTTCCCATGACTCACAGTGTCTAGTCCACCTGACAATGATCATGAATTCAAAGATCCATACCATCTTGAGATACGATCATTTGAGAGAGATAAACTATGCAGAGTGGAAGCAAATCGATAGTGTTTAACGTAGACTTAGTTTTCGAAGATCACCTGCACAAACTATTGTGTAGTCGTATTAAAACACACCCGAGTTAATTTGACTGTTCATACTCTCTCGTAGACAAAGAAAGTGAGAGACTATGGCCAGCGTGGAGGTTTTCAAATTGACTCAGGGTGTGCCTTTAATAATTATTTCTAGGAGAAATTTGACTGTTTTCAAATGATTTGTTTTGGATGAAATAATCACGTGTCTCCACTGTGTCTAGATTGATAGATGAATCACGATCGAAGAGATGACTTTTTTCACTCTTTTTCTCTGTTCCTCTCCTCTCTCTCTTCACTTCCTCGCGCTTTTTCACCCTCTTTTCTTTTTGTCGCTACCAATCGCTGTTGTTTATACGCTCAAAGCGATTCGTAAGAAATCAAACCTTCTCCTTTTCTTCGTCGAGATTTATTTTGATGTGCACTGAATGATAAGAAAAAACCTTTCTCGCGTTAACTTTCCATTGTAAGACTACATTATACTAACCAATTTCGGTAGAGAAAGTGCAATGGCGATAATTTAGTTATGCGTTGCATGGTTCATTTATTTCGTTGCACTCAAACAAAAACTTTTCTGTGCACTCTCTTTTGTCTGCAGAATTCGTTCAATTATTGAATTATTTCCTTTTTCGTTTTTTATGAACTTGTTTCGGTTCTTTGACTACTTTGGGATTTCTAGATTAAACTTTTCAACCGTGTACTGTGAGTGTATCACATTAACCCCGATTCAAATGCATTTCAATGTGAAGTGAAACCTAATATTTATTCAAGAGAAATCAAATTTTGAAACAAAATTAAAATATGTAATATGTTTGACTAATATGCACTTTGATTCGTAATCTTTTGCATCATTCTCATTCTTTGCAGAAGAGCACGAAAATGTACCCTATAATTTAGAATGTTCCTTTGCTCGTCTGGCTTCCTTCTGAATATTCTTCGAGACAGACACTTCCCACGGCAACCATTTGAAATAAAAGAATAGTCCATTGACTGGAATAAAGAATTCTCCCCTCTGACTCCATCTCTTTGTGGGGATGACTTGTGACTCGTGAAAATATCTCTGCCAACTTCCTTCTTTGTATAGGAGAACTTATTCTTACTACCTTGCGTTATTCTTGCGTTTGTTTGAACTAATTCTTAGATCCAGCAACTATAACTACTGTTTGTGCGAACTAAAGCGCCTCATAATCCTTGGTTTATTTCTTGTTATCCAAACTATTCTTCTTTATCATCTGAGTTTGATCAAAGATCATTCCATTTTGTTTATTTGTGACTAGGTGTCTGTTCCCTTTGTTCGTTGGTTCGACTGACATTTGTTCGTCTAACGTAATTAGAAACTTGATTAATGACTCTGATTATCCTTTTTATTATGTCAAACTACATAGAAATTAGAAGACCTTTCAGAGGAATGAATTTCTATCAACTGAATCTTCTGAAAAAGATGTTTTCTGGCGAGTGAATTCGTTAATTTATCCATCTCTTATAGTTAGGATTTCAACTTTAAAATGCACTATTTATTAAACTGAAAATATCATTTACTGGGCGTTATCAGTTCCAAAGTGACATAAGACCAATGGTTACCAATACCAGATAACACTTTGGCCTTTATCTTTGTCATCAAGAATGTGGTCATTTGCCTATGGTAATCCTTCGTAAGATGCAATGTTACTGATTTGTTATCTCTGTTTTTGTTCCAACTTTCCATGACAAACAGCATATTTGTTGTCAATTCTTCTTCACATTCTAGTGACTAGAAAATTCCCCCAACGTAAATATTCCCATTTGTCCATAACAATACAAAGTTTACAATGCGTTCAGTACGACCTATTTATTCGTTACAGAAATATGTATAGGTACGAATATATTATATTTTATTTATCTCCTACTACACGATAATTGTGTCTCTCCATGAATATAAATCTCCGTTCGTATCTCATTACCAGTCAATCATTACAAATATTTACGACTAACATTACAATATGTATATGTACTCTGTATTACTTCCTGTGTACTCAAGGAGGATTATTTATTTAATTAATAATTTTATTTATTTATAACTCCATAAAATATATTTAGGAAAAGATATAGGATAAAATGGTGTTGACAGTGACGATGAACAGTTGTACAGCAAGATCGTCACAAATCATATAATTACGAGAAACTTTCAATGGCGAAAAATTTGAGATATCTCCATGATGTTTTCTTGCAGTTACTGCTCTTTCGGTAATCTAGCAAATGACAATTCAGCAGTTCTTTTGAACACACTTAAAGGTTGTTCATCTTCAAAGAACACCTTATTATGTAAAAATTAAGATTTCCCACATTTCCAATGCAAATCACCACGGTACCTCCGAGGGGAGGGGGGGGGGTGTATTCCTAAAATTTCCTGAGAAGCTTTTTCATGATTTTGCTACCCCCGTGATCACCGAACCACCACCCTGTTTGTATGATCAATCCGGACTTTCTCCACTAATGACGCACGAACTGTGATGATCCTCAATATCCATGACCCGTGATATCTCCCACTCACGAGTTACCGATAACCCAAGTGTGAAGTGGGTAAATTGAACAAACAGATATCTCAGAAAAGCTATCACATATCACACGTGCGCATCCCCACAAAGTAGTTCGAAATATATTTATCGCTCACTCATTTTCAGTAAGAGATGATCTATCAAAGCCCAATCCACTTCTTCTATTTTTTGCAATTAGGGATTGGGTCAGATGTTGGGGTTCGATTTCATGTAGCGAAACACCACTGATCCCTTTACTAAGTAAGCGTGATTATCATTGTCATCTCCAAAATCTTATTTACAATGGTTTGTGATCATTCGATCAAAACTGTAAAGACAAAGTGATGTTTGATTGAGTTGTTGCTCTCATCGTTCACTTTCTCTGCAGTTCCTTTGCATTTCAACGAATATTGTCATAATAGATTAGAAAGAACTTGGGTGATCTATTGACAAAAGAGTCGAGGCTGTCGATTGATCCCCCCTTTTTAACTGATTACCTCAGAGAGGTAGAGGTAGAGACTCTACTAGAGAGAGGGAGGGGAAGAGATCTAGAAGTGGAAGGACTCTCGTCAAGAAATATCACAGCTGACATTACTGCATGGCCTCCTTCTTTCATCCTATTCATCTTATCTTTTTATCGTTCACACATTTTATATCTAGAATCCCCATGACTAACCATAGAGAACTTTGGACTGAATTCTGTTACAGTAATGGTTAATCTCTAGATTGCTAATATTATCCAGAAATATAGCGCTAATTTTCCATGATGATTACGTTTTGAGATCTCTAGAAAACAAGACTCAGTGTTATCTAAATAAATATCTAATAAATAAAGACTCTCCAGCAACTACAGTGACTAAAGGCTTGGTAGAATATATTAACGATTGCATTTTGCCATGTCACATGTTGAATATTTTTAAATGATTCAGAATTGATTCGAATTAAACTTTGGTCAATGGTATCTCATTAATTTATTTCTACGATGGAACATTAAACTGTGAAGAAACGCGGTTGAATTGCATCTATCTACTCACAATTCAAATTTCCTGTTTTTTTCACTAATTCTCATTTGATGTATCAAATAGTCTACACTTTCATGAAATCATTTACAACTTTCTAAAATTGAGTGGGAGAACTCGAGGAATTGTTCAACAATGCACATATCCTCAAGAGCTACAGCTTTTTGTTCACTCTTCAGTTCTCTTAAAGTGTTTGTTTAACAGAAAAGTGACTGTATAAGAGATAGAGAATACTCGATCATCCACTTTCTTATACATAGTCTTTATCATATCATTTCTCTAAGAGAAATCATATCTTCACAAATGCGAAGGGTAGCAGTCCTTTTTTAAAGTATAAATGCATAAACTTCTTATCATCACTTGTCTATCCTTGTAGAAATTGGATAAAGTCTCGTGCAAAGCCGAGAAAGTTCAGTTTTTCATACATTCTTTTCAAAGTTATTTTAACCTTCCCATAGAGGTCGCCATTGTTGTCTGTTCTGTCAGAGTTTATCTAACATTACAGTAAAAGACAATAGATAGGCACAAAAGGCCAGAGCAATGTCCAAAACTCAAGAAGTGAAATGAAAAGAAAGAGTTAGTGAAAGACTTTCTTTTCATGTGTAAACTTCTCTTGTATTTACAATGGAACAAAGCATAAAACGCTTAGGACCGATTCATAGTATGCATTTGACATATGTTTTCTGCACAATTTTCTATTTCAATGATGTGTTGAAAATTCAGGTGTTCATGCAACCTTTGAAAGTGTCTCTTGAAAGTTAGAAAGAACGTTCGCAAGAAACTTCGGAAGAAATGTTGCGAAATTTTCTTCGAAATTTTTCTTGTGCAGAATAAGAATATAGATCAGCTATTTTTCATTGAAATTCAGCAAAAATTATAAGCAAAGGTTGATCAAAGATAACTCTGTCTCTACCCTGTGCGAAATGTTCTACGCATCTTTTGAGTGCTTCTAGCGATTTTGTTTCTCTGTCTCTTCCTCTTCCTCTCGTCTATCTCGTCTACTCCTCCCCTATCCACTCATGTTCGCTTCCTACTCTTTCTCTTTCTACTTCACTCTCATCCCTTCTCTCAGTCGTCTTTTTTTCTTTTCTTCTATTATTTTATCGCATATTTTCTTCTGATTCGGGATACTTCTCTATCTTTTGGATCACTGTTCCTCTTTTCACTACATTCGCTATTTCTTCATTCTCTTCCAATGAGGGAACATTGAACTTCTTTCGTTAGTAATTTTGAATTCACTCGGAATCGAGATATGAGATTTCGTCCTTTTAATTATCATAATTTCTCTTCAATTATTTAAATCTATTAAATGGATATATCGACTCATCTAAACTCACAAATAACTGATCTCGAGGATCTAATTAATCTAATTGTAAATAATTTTGCATCTTTATCCGAGATGCTAATTCAATTAATTATAATTCCTTTTTGCGTTTACCGGGTCCACTCTTCGTTGGTCAGTCATTTTTTCTCCAACGAACAGTGAAGGCAACTTTATCATTTTTATTTGCTTTTTCTTTCAATGATTTCCATTCTCTGTATTATCGACTACAGTAATGGTCCTATATAACTTCTTTTTCACCTTCCGAAAACTACTACGATTTGCATTTTTTTGTTTTTCGATATTCTAACATTATTCAGAAAAAAACAAAAAATATGTCAAGGAAATCACCAAACAAATTCATTTAAAGTCGATGTTTTCTGATTACGGTAATGCGTAAAATTTGGAATGGTTTTCTGATTGGAATACGGTATGTGTCCGGACATCGATATATGTTTTGTCATCATTTCGAATAATGCATTTATTTTTTCTTGTTGTTTCGAGCATTATTTTAGCCATGTGAAAATGGGGCATTTATCTTGATGGCTTATTTTATCAATAACCATTGAAACAGAAAAAAACAAATTTTGATTTTTTTTGTTTTTTTAGAAGTAAAACCTTTTCCCACACATCCCTGATTTGAACGCTCTGTGCAAATTGCTCGTTGTTTTTTTAAATAACTCTCTGTGCAAATTGCTCGTTGTTTTTTTAAATAACATCATTTTCTCGCAATCTTTTCGTTCCGGTTCTTATTGTTCTATTTTCAGCGACATTTCTATGGAATATTTCTCTCGAAGCATTTTGAACCAAATTCCTGCTTACCCTCTATTCCTCTATTTTCTTCTTCCTTCTGTTATATCTTTCCATCTCATACTCTTCTTCTTCCTCTTCTCCCATTTTTCACACTCACAAAACTACTCGCGTTCTTCTCCCCCATTCCCATCTCGTTTCTCTGTCTTATCTTGTCTCCCACACCAAAACAAATCGTCGACATCAATCCCCTTGTCTTAACTGCACTAATCGCCTACAGTATTCCTTTGTTTGCAACGCCATACTATAGTACCCTACCGTAATCCATGGCTACCGTAACCGCCATAATTCCAGATGGGAACCGATTTACTGATGCCCGAACCGTGTTTGCCATCACCGGCTACTGTACCCTCTTCATCAGGAGAATTCGATTCTCCGACACCGACGAAGCTCGATCGACCCTTCAAGATCATCGTTCAGGTACATTAGATTGATCTTTGATCTTTGAACTTTGATTTCTCACTTTTGATCTTTATCATCAGTCAGTATAGGTATTGATATTTTACATATATTCTTGAAGGATACAGTTTAATGTTTATATTTCTAGTCGGCGACATTTCTCATCGATTCCGAGTGCATGCGAAAGATGTCTCCCATCTTCAGTATTATGTGCTATGGAAAGGTAATATTTCTCATTTTATTATTATTTTCATTAATATTTAAAAAAATAAATTTAAATTGATTAAATCAGGATTTCGACAAGATGGAGCTGTCTCGAGAGATTGTGGATGAGAAGATGGGAGATGTCGATGTATTCCTCAAAGCGATTAATGATCCTTCCGTTATCTCAGGTATGATAGAGATGATCTTTGATCTATGAACTTTTATATATCCACTGAAAAATCAATTTTTGTACACTCTTTTTTCTACTCTCAGCGATAGCGAAGAACTAAAAAGAATGTGATAGCTGACAACGAGATAATTAATAACTGCCCTAGACTATGAAATAAAGAAATAGATATAGATCAAAATATACATCCAAATGAACTAGTAGAATTGGATTTTAGTGAATCAAAAGTAGTAGTTAGTCGTTACGATATTTACTGTTTCGGCCATTTTGTTCTAGACTGTGAACCTCTACCTCTGGGGTACTGTAACGACAATCTCTATATTCTACCGTAATCTAGAGATCTTCCACTGATATATCCCAACTGTCCCAGCTGTTCATGTTAAGATCAACTTCATCGCTACCGTACCTTTCCAACCCGTACTGATCTATTTATAAATACTCGAATATTTGATCGTTGACGCCGATCTTCTATTATTTGAACTTCTCTCATTGTTATCCAGCATCGAGAGATATGGACAACAAAAGTACTTTGACGATGGGGATAGAAAGAGCCGACACTTTACTTCTTTCTCTGCGAATATGTTCACTTTGTTCTCCCACACTTGCAAACTTCTTTCATTCACGCGTTTACGTAGGTTTCTCTGTCTCTTTCTCTACCACTCTCCTCATTTTCTGTACTCTCTTACTCTCATAGCTTACTGGTATATTTGTATAGAACATTACATAGAAGAAATGAGTGTAGAAACGTTATCGTGCAGACATGCAATATGAGAGGGATGTGGGAGTAGACGGAGACCTTTTTGAAATATTCCCAACCTTTACATATTTTCAGTGTGAGGTGATAGAGTTTCTCGTGCCTACTCAACTTGATACTATGTAGATAGTTTGCAACATTTTCAGAATCATGCAAATATATGTACATTAATTTTGATCAGCATAAACTATATTATTATTGTTATTATTATTAATAGAGCGATCGAGTAAATTTCTACTTTCTACTATAGTTTAGTTATTGTAGTTTGGTATTTCTGTTGAGTTGCCATTAGACGTTGCCTTGTTTACTCTCTTCACAGATTGTTTGTTGAATAACTAGAGAAAGGTTTAGTTTAGAAGAGAAGAGGGTTAGATTTATAAGAAATAAGAGAAGAGTTAGAGGTAATGGACAAAGAAGTAATGGGAAGAAGTTCTGAACAACTGTTCGCTATCTTGGTGAATCCTGTCTCGTGATTATCGTACCTCATTTTCTCTCCCTCTCCCTTTGCCTCTCCCTTTACTCAGACTCCTACGCTTTTTCCTAGTCTACAACTAACATGATTAGCCCTTAGGGCGGGAATGGAAAAAAACAAAACAGGCGACTGTGTGGGCATTGTGAATCGTCATAGAAATCATAACAAACAAGAAGTGGAACATGAGAATAAGAGGGACAATTTGATGAAGTCAGAAATAGAGTGAGAGGACCTCTCAAGTGCCTATGAAGAGGTCACGCAGCACACAGCGTTTCCCCATAAACACAAGGAAAGCGGTCATTGATAACTTGACAAAAAGGCCAAAAATACGGTACGGAGCATTGTGGTGCACTTTAACCATCTACGATCTCTCACTTTTGCGTACACACTAGTAATAGAAGCAAAGGGACTAAAGATCAAAGATCAAAGTATAAGAGGCAAAGATATAAAGTATAATTTATTTTCAGTTCGCAACTTCTCGACGATCCTTCGTCTGGCTAACAAGTATCAAGTGGAAAGATTGATCGAAGAATGTGAACACTTTGTCCTGACTGCCAAGTTATCGTAAGCTTCATACTTGATATAAACTCAAAAATAGACTGTTAGATTAATTTCGATTGTTTCTTGTTGGAAAGATAAATTCTAATGTGGGAAAACAGGAAAACTGTCATATTTTCGAGTTGGAAATACATTTTTTTGCATTCTAAGAAGACAATTTACGGACAATTTGCTATATTTCAGTACACTCAAACCAGATGAAGTCCTCACTCTTCTCATCGCTTGTCACGATCATCATGCCGCCAGAGAAGTACTCGTCGTTTTGATACGGTATGTCCGCTTGTTAGGTTTTAAGGTGTATTAAGTCACTGTACGTTACTACTCACGTAGGCCACCTAAGTGATAGACTTAACAGTAAGGTCATCTAAGTCACTAAGTACTTCAGACGTCTGGCTGAAGAGGATCAAGTGACATTCAATCGACTGAAGCTCTCTCGTTTCCTTCCTGCCACACTCTATGGAGCCGTAGTAGGAGCCAATTTGAATCTGTCACAGCTTAGGTCAGTTAAGGGTCATTGCTTATGGCTAAGGTCAATTCAGGTCCATGGCTTATGCCTTAATACACTTACCATGAGAAGTAAGTCATGAGTAGTAATTTCAGAGAACAAGATCAGATGAACGGTCACTACTTCAAGATGGAGAGGAACAAGACAAAGTGAGAACATATCCTTTATTTAATAAAAAAAAAAGATTATGAAATAATAGTTATTTATTTATTTGTATTATTCTAGATGGCGTCGATCAGCGTGTGATCTTTGTAAGTCTATCACTGAACACACCGCACACTGTGATGGATGTCGGAAGGTGACTTTTGATCTTTGATCTTTGAACTTTGAACTTTCATATCCAATATTCATAGATTTATTCCATCTTTCATCATCACTATTCATTTTCTATAATCTGCACTGTGATTTGATCTTTGACCAATCAATAAATCATATCTTTATAGACTGTGTGCAAACACCACGCTACATCTGTTGCCTGCGCATCTGAATATGGTAGACGAATGGTTCGTGAACTTCGTGCAAATATTGTCGAACTTGACTGGGATTAATCTTTGATCTTTTCGGTCTTTTGATCTCTTGCCACTCTTTACTGATTCTATGACCCGTATAGGTGTGTTTGATCTTTGATCTTTGACCTCTTCTCACACATGTACAAATCAAATCGTGTAGCTTCCGCTTTGTTGTTAGTCAACTTTATTATTACGAGTATATGTCATTACTCTTACATAAACATTGACTACGGTAGAAATGAACCTATTGATTGATCTAATATTTAATATTTTCCTAATCGTGGTAGACTTCAAATCGATACATGTATGACCTACCGTATCCGTTGTTGTTCTTGATTCCCGAATAGATTTATCTAATTGCTTTGATATGACAAAAACTACTTCATTTTGCTGAGCAAAACTCCTCTCATGTATTTCTATGGTAAACAAATGTAAATATTCTTGTAGATTAAAAAATTTTCAATTTTTAACTGTTCTTTGTTATCGCCACAATATAAACACAAGAATAATACGTAAACAAAACTCAACTTTTTTGAGATTAACTCGAACTAGTAAGTTGAAAATAAATAGAATATTCAGTGGACAACAAGTGAGAGCCGTCACTAAGTAGCACAAAACAACGAATAGTTGTGTACACTCGGAAACGTCGCCTAACCACACCACTCTCCCTTTCAATTCAAAATAAGCACAGAGTTCTCGATGAAAAGACGTTCCACGCGGCCAATCATTTTCATCTTCCCCATCTCTTTACTTCTGTTCTTTTTTTCAGTTGTTTTAATGATTTTTTCAATAATTTTCTCACGTATTTATGCTATCAAATCAATTTGAATCTTAAAAACTTGTTCATGCAAATTCTTTCCGGTCAAAAAAGTAAAACGTAATTGATTTCACTCTTTGTTACTTTCAATTCGGTATTCCATCGATCTACTAATCTCTTATCTTATTCATATTGTCCTTTCTGAAACTTCTTTGCTATGTCATCGGGGGAATTGTGAATCATATCATACTGTCTACATGAATGAAATTCCCAATCTGTGATCTTTGATCTTTCATATAGGAAATTCGCTATTGAATTCCCCTGTTCATATGTACTTCGTTTCTTCAAACCCGATGATACTCTCAAAGGCACGGACCATTGCCTCCCATCTCAAGCGTGTATCATAAACGAGAGACGATAGATGGGTAGGGGAAAGATAGATGTGTATGATGATGGTTAGAGTAAAGGTTAGAGAGTACAGAGAGTACATAGAATGAAGAGAGACGCAGACACAACGAGAATGGGTCCTCTTCCTTATCTCATTTGTATACAATGGCCGTGCCCTTGCACGACCGCTGTCCTTGGTTCTGGACGTGGTATGAACACATTGTAGTTTGTAGTGTGATCTTTGAACTTTGGTTTTGCTTGTCACTTTGAATTCAGTGAAAAGTAGCCTACAGAGCGATTAGTGTCCTCTTTCGTTTTCTTTTTGATAGATCGTAGTAACTTTATTTCGCTTCAATCGTACTTCGTTTATCTGTTGCTTGTAGTATGAAATTTTCGTCTTTGATCTTTATTCTCTAATCTTTGATCTCTTCAGTGAAATGTCTGTTCCTTCGGAGAAGTTACCCTCAGGCTATGATATGCCATGGGTTGGACTCGGAACTTGGATGGCCGCTCCCGGTGTTGTAGGGGATTCTGTTGAGAAAGTTCGTTAATGATCTTTGATCTTTGTAGCTTGAACTTTATCATTATTTTAATAACAGTTTGATTACTAGGTTCATATCGCAAAAAAATAATCAAGATGAGAATGAGCTCGACCTTTTGTCTTTTTTATTGATATTTGATCATTGATCTTTGATCTTTGCAGGCTCTCCAAGCAGGATATCGCCATATCGATTGTGCTCATGCTTATCTGAATCAACCAGAGATTGGTACCGTCTTCAAGAAGATCTTTACAGATGAGAAGAGCATCCCGGTACTGTAATTTGATTTTTGAACTCAGGACATTAAGGACTGATCTTTGATCTTTACAGCGTTCAGAAGTCTTCATCACTTCCAAGATCTGGAATACTTTCCATTCTTATGAGAAGGCAAAGGTTGGCGTGATTTTAAGTTCTTTCATTTTTGTTGTTTGATCTCACTATACTTGAATTGTGTAGTTTGATCTCACTAGTTTGAATTGTGTAGTTTGATATCACTATTTTTGAATTGCGTAGTTTGATCTGAGAGTGTATACTTCAGGAAGCCATAACGACAATTCTTCGCGAGCTGTCTCTCGATTACATTGATCTCATGTTGATCCATTGGCCTATGGGATATGAGGAAGGAGGAGAATTCTTCCCCAAGGTGGGTTACGGTATCATTACTGTATTTGTCTTTAATGAAAATTCATTTTTTTGGATATGAACATCATTAATGGCTAAATGTATTTTGAGGAAGGAGAAAAGATGCGCTTCTCGAAAGAAGACTATCTCGGAACATGGAAGGCTATGGAGGAAGCTGTCGCTGATGGTGACATACACTTTATTATATTCATATCGAAAGTAATAAGTTGTCTTCTACTCAATAAGTATCACATATGGTACCTTGGTCATGACGGAAAAAGAAGTCTACAATAAATGTTGAGCCTTGTATGTTATATTTCTCCTGTCTATGCGATATACCAAGTTGGTATTCTTGTATGATATCATACATTAGAGAGATTCAATCAATAATCAGGTCGTATTCGTTCACTCGGAGTGTCAAACTTCAATCACAAACAATTGGAGAGAATCATCGAAACTGGAACGGTCAAGCCATCAATGATTCAGGTAGATCATCTTATCACCGTGATTGATCTTTGATCTTTGATCTTTTCAGGTAGAACTCCACCCTTACTTCCAACAACGCAAGCTACGCGCGTGGTGTAAGGCCAATGGCGTAGCTATCACTGCATACTCCTCACTGGGAAATCCGTCGATGCCTTTCAGGTACGATTAAGGACTGGATTACTGTAATTTGTTTATTGTTACCCTTTTCCAGAAAGGACGGTGACCCGAACATTCTCCACGATGACGTAGTCAAAGCGATTGCTGCTCGTCTTGGCAAGGTATAAAATAATTATTATCGATTGATTGGGACACTGTAATGGATACTACTGTAATCAATCGATATTCAGTCAACTGCTCAAGTCGCACTCAGATGGGCTGTTCAACATGGTATTCATGTCATTCCGAAGTCCACGAATCCCGTCCGAATTCAGGTTCGAGATTACTGTGACTTATCGTAAACTGAATGCGTTCAAAAATATCAGGTCATTTTTCGTTTTAGGAGAACAAGGATCTGTTCAATTTCGAATTGAGTGTGGAAGATATGGCTGAAATCGATGCTCTTGATAAGGTACTGTAATTTTGGGCAATTATTGATTGATGACTATTACTGTAATCAATCGATTGATTATAGAACTGGCGTATTCTCGATTTGTCGTTCCGTGATTCACATCATCCTCACTTCCCATACAAGACCCCAGAGGATTGGTAGATCAAGAACTCCGTAAACTAATAGATATTAATCTACATTCCAATATATGTACTCCGATTGTAATATAAGAATATTTATTTCGATAAATCAATAGTAATCAATATATGTACAGAGTGCACTCGACCATTAAAGCTGATAAATGGCAAATATACAGAGTTCTGGAATTACATGTGTACATCCGGAACGGTTTAATTCCAATGGTCCTGATTGGCAATAACATTAGCGAGTGTGGCAAATACGGCCGCGGTGTACTCTAGATCTCCACTCTCGAAGGCACTCACATAATCAGCTGGTGAATGATGATAGCGGAAGTAGAAATTGTCATCACCTTATAATACTTACTATTAGCTTATTTAGTGTTAATTGTGCATTTTATCGGTTCAAAGCTATCACTACCGGTTATTTTGATGATAGTTCTTTATTTTATCCGTGAAACATATGTTTTCGTCGGCAGAGAACCTAGAAATTTCGGGCAAAAAATATCGCTTTTGTTTTCAGATATGGTGCGAATCGTAAGAATCTAGTTGAAACTTCGTTTCTCACCTTTATCGGGCACAAAACTGACAGCTGGAATGTTTCGAGGCTGAGCGAGATTGAAGATGTCGCCCTGCAATAATTAATGTACGGTTATCGAGCGTGGGTTACGGTAATTACCAATCGATAACTGATTCTACCTGACTATCACTGTACTTGACACTCATTGGAATCCCGTTACCGGATAGCTGTTTTGCTATTTGACTGATGCGATATTGCTGGAACCGTACTGTTATTATATACAGTAATCGATACTTCGTTACTAACTTTATTATAAAGAATATTATTATCTAAAAAAATATTATTTTTAATACACACCTTAGCGGTGTCACCCATGAAATTGAATGAACTATTGGACAGACGAGGACGGAATGCACCCTGATCCGTTTCTGCCACAAAGATTATGTTGTCGTCCTTGTGCGAATCGTCATACGCCCTTAAATACCGCACATATTGCATTAGAAAGATCTTGAACAATTGATTTTTAGGCCGACTTTAATGGAGCACCCAGAGATAATTTCACTATCCACTCTGACAACACTCTCTCGTAAAGAAAGAAAGCGAGAGAGCGTTTCCAGAGGAGTTTCCAATTACCTCGAGGTGCGTCTTTAAGTTGGATGGTTTGACATACCTAGCTCCCAAGTATCCTTGCTCTTCAGCCGTAAAGAAGACTCCTCTGATAGTACGCTCTGGTTTGAATCTCTTGTCGATCTCTCCCAGTTCTTTGATAGCTCTCATGGCTGATCTAATCGCAGCCACTCCACCACCATCATCGATTGCTCCCTACAAGTGGAATGGGTACAGGTACTGGGAGCCAGGAGTGGGTAGCAGGAATGGGTAGTTAAAGTGGGGAATGGGAACGATGATTCCAACCTGTCCAACATCCCATGAATCAATGTGTGCAGAGATAAGAACTACTTCCGTTGGCTTCTTCGATCCTGAATAATCAGGCAAATATTTGTTATCTTGTTTTTATCTTCAAAGCACGGCAATCAGTGCTTTCATGCAAACAAGGTCATTCTTTAAAAAATTAAACATTGGAATATCTTATGTCTTCTTATAAAAAATGATCAGATAGTATTGATACCTTTGATCTCGAAGACAATATTTCTGGAGGTTGTGGTATATGGCATATCTCTGCTTTTCACATCTAGTCTCAAAATGATTCTCTTCTTCCTTTCGTATAATCGAGCCAACATTTCCGCCTCCTCCGTTGTTATGGACAATGAGGGAATGCGGGATCCTGCAAAGATCAGAGATCAGCGATCAAAGATTAAAGATCAAAGTTCAAAGATCAAAGATCACAGACCTCTAGCACCATTGCCGGTGTGTGGAGTGTAGAGTGAGAGTGGAGCAGCAGAGTTGAGTAGAACAGCGACTGCTCCTCGATCAGCGAGTACTCGTGCGGCACTTCTGAAGGTTATTCATTTTCCAACAGAAATAGATCATAAAAGACATGAAAATGCACTCATATAATTAGGAAATAGCAAACCAAAAGTGTTAACTAGTAGGAGCCAGATTCACTGTTCGGTCTTACAGTATAGGTCAAAAGTCATGGGACACTTTTTCATTTTTTTATAACTTTTGAACCAGGAAAGCAATCAAGCTGATCTTTTGAGGCAATGTACAGAATTTATCAAGGAATACAACCATGATGTGGTGGTGTAATTAAATCAGTTCACTGCTGCGTAGTGATGACGCAATCGAGGTACACTTTTTTGAAAATTTTTATTTCTTTAGTAAAAAATCCTGTTCTTCTGAAGCATTGTGAGAGTGGAGACACACACTAGGGCTGCACAGTCACACAATCCGGAATGGCTCCGACTTCGATTTCAGGCTGCAGCAGGGTCGCAACTTGGACCCCGAAAATTTACAACTCAGCTTCTAGATGTGCTAACGACTCGTTCTAAGTGCTGAAATGATGCTAGTGGCGAGTAATGTTTATCCCCAGATTACGGTAGTCATGGCTCGCCATTTGCCCTCAGGGCATAAAATAAATTTTTTTGGGGAGGACCGATTTTGAGACCCTACCGTTCAGAGGGCGGGTCTTCTAAAATTATGGTTCCTGTGCAAGCAGCTTTGTAATGTATCATATATGTATTTCCCTTATTTTGGTTAAGTTCCGATACCTTTCAAACCCGCAGCAAACTTTATGCTGAGGTCTACTCGGTGCGCGCTCTTGCGCTTTTTTCTGTTACTGCCCTCGCCCCTGACCCTCTATTGATGAAATCTCTTAGTTTCAAAGTACCAATGCATGTTAGAGATGTTCACAAAAGTTTTTGCACTAGTTCTGAACTTTGATCTTTGATCTTTGTATTTTGATCTTTAGTCGCTACAACCGAGTAGATCTCAGCAGAGCGTTTGCTGCGGGTCTGAAAGGAATCTGAACTTAACCAAAATAAGGCACATCTAGAAGCTGAGTTATAAATTTTGGGGATCAAAGTTGCGACCCTGCTACAGCTTGAAATCGGAGTCGGAGCCATTCCGGATTGTTTGACTGTACAGCCCTAGTGGGGGTCTCCACTCTCACAGTGTTCCTGAAGAGCAGGGCTTTTCACTAAAGAAATGGGAATTTTCAAAAGAAGTGTACTTCGGTTGCGTCATCACTACGCATCAGTGAACTAATTTAATTACACCAACACATCATGGTATTATTCCTTGATAAATTCTGTACATTGTCTCAAAAGATGAGCTTGATTGCTTTCCTGTTGATCAAAAGTTTTTGATCAAAAGTTATAAAAAGATGAAAAAGTGTCCCATGACTTTTGACCTATACTGTAGGTTCTACAGAGTGAGCCTCTACTCAATTGTTACAAATGCAAACAGCATTCTTACCTCAATTGATGTGATCTTCCGTATCCGTAGTATGGCTCAGCGACCACGACGATTTTGCCAACATAGTTGAGTCTCTGAAAATATCGTCGTTTTGCGTTAGAGAAGATCAAAGATTAAAGATCACATACCGCAAGGTCTCCATAATTCCTCACAACAACAGCTTCTGCCTGAACAAATCCCGACGGTGAACCGTCAACAGCGAGGACGTTCAGTTTATGATGACGAGGTTCTGAAGTTGGTCTTCGAACTTTGATCTTTGAACTTTGATCTTTGAACTCTCATACTCCGCAGTGTCATTGACGTTGTTTACTTTAATTCTCGATACCTTTTATTTGTTGATTTAACAAATTTAACAGATGATTTAACAAAAAAATGAACTTTCCTTTTTTTATCACAGGCGATCATTTTGGGAAACATGTTGAACAATGTAGTGAGTGAGACCGTGACTGAATCTCATCAATTTGTCTAACTCTCACCATTTTAATTCTCTATTTTCGTTTGATTTGTTCCACTCACACGTTCAACAAATTAATGGGCGCTATGTAGGTCGAATGAGAATCGATG
Organism: Parapristionchus giblindavisi; assembly: GCA_943737045.1. NCBI lineage: Eukaryota > Metazoa > Nematoda > Chromadorea > Rhabditida > Diplogasteridae > Parapristionchus > Parapristionchus giblindavisi. The sequence goes on along the minus strand of CALSFV010000287.1, from coordinate 313,654 downwards.
AATAAGAACCGATTGGATGATAACTATTCGCATATGGGAGACAAGCGCAAATGGATAGACAAAATATGCAAGTGGTTATCATACAGTCGGTAATTGTTCATCGATTCTCATTCGAACTAGCGTAAATTAATGCCACACTATCTCTATTTCAATAGAAAATTGCGATGACATAACATTTTGATGACATTTTCTTGTCAAATGGGAAAAAAAATTTCATTCATTGTCAAATTATAATTAATATTAATTACAAAAATAAGGAATTAATACTTGATTAGTCATAATCGGATAGAAATATTGATTACTAAAGATCAAAGATCACTTACCAATCATTTCAACTTTATCATCGCCTCTTATCCAATAGGGAAGATTCTTCACAGTTTCAGTGTGGACATTATCGAATTGATCTTCACGAAGTTTAGAGACTACGAAGTCAATCGCACTGGATTCAAAAGGCACACGTAAATGATCAATCATCAAATTCTATTCAAGTATTGAATTAGAAAACATACATAAAAGAAATTTTTTAAAAATATTAAAAAGAATAAGTTTTGCGAAAGTAGGTAAGCAATATGATAATGACGTCGAAAAGAAAGAGAAAATAAGTGAGCAAATTGTATACCTTTCCAGATTCTTACTTCCCGTCTGTCTGGGTCCATAATCATCACAAAGTTGTTCAAGAAACCTCATTGGTTCTCCAGTTTCTGGTCCATTTGTGAGATGTTCGATTATACGATTTGTCTGCCATCCGAACTGATAATTGGTATACATTATTATTATTTCACTCATTTCTTCTTTTTCTTATTATTATTATCTTTAGATAGTTAGTTATCTGATCTTTGAAGATTTCATAAACTATTGATCATTATAGGAATACCATTAAGAAAAGTAAAAATCTGATAAATGATAAAACTTATATTTAAATGATTATTTTAGAAGAGTATACCTGTGAAACCGAACTATAAGCTGCCGCGTGTAACAACAGCGACAGTAATACAATCGTAGTGAATAACCGAATCATTGATAACTGATTAAACTCCTCTTATCACTTCTTATATATGATTTGGTTCAATTGAAGTGATGGATACAAATGAGTATCATGTGTCATGTCATCAATGCATTCCTCTCTCGTTTTTCACTTGTCTCTATCATTGAGATCATTCTAAATAGGTGATTAACCGTACCCTAACACCTGGTCTAGAGACAAATATAGATATTGTATTTGTCACCTATCTGTCTGATCGAGAGATTAGAGAGGAGATTTATTAGTTGTTTAAAAAAACGATGACGATTCCAATGAGATGAGAGCGATAAGTGTGACCTGTTCGATCGAAATAAGTTCTGTATTATTTGTTCAATGATATTGAACATATTAGCCAACCGTCTCTTGTTTTTAGTTTTTTTTTTTAAATCAGTGTTTCTTCATCCTCTTATTTGTTGATTTCGAAAATCATAATAATAATACTAATATATGGAAAAGATATTTATATTGTGTTGGAAATAAATTAATTATCGTAAGAGTTTTATCACATGCAATGAATATTCTCCATATACGAAATGGAATCGATATGCTGTGAACGATATTGTATTATAAATCATTTGTTGCAATTATTAAAATGAAGATGGCCAACTGGTCCATGAAATATTTGTCTGAAAGTTCACTCCATCTAAATTCTCATTCCAAAGACTAGACATGTCGTCTTTTCGTCTGTTCTTTTCCTTTTTTAGATCTCTTCTATCTCTCTTCTCTATTTCTCTTCTTTCGTATATCACTTGACTTTTCGTCACTCACAGTTTATTCATAGCTTTTCTCATTCTCTCTCTCTCTCTCTCTCTTTCTCTCTCTCTCGCTCTCTCTCTCTCTCTCTCTCTCTCTCTCTCTCTCTCTCTCTCCATTCTCCGAAGTCTACGTTTCGATTCCCGAAAAAAAGACAATGACGATCAAACATTCTAAAATGTAAAAATTACGAAATGTTTGATAAATTAGGCAGAGAAAAAGAGGTTAAGATTGGAATATTGGGAGTGGACAGAGTTAATGAAAGTAGCTACTACAGGAATGGAATAAAAACAGAAGGAAGAAAAGATAAAAATAGAATTGAAAGAGAAAGAGATATATATCTATCTAACAGTATCCTTTCTAGTCCCTACTAAGTTTCGCCTTCTTTCGTCTGTTTAGGAGCCAAGTTGATTAGTTTCTCTATTCCTATCTATCCCTCTCCCTCTCCTTCTCCCTCTATCTCTCTCCCTCTCCCTCTCTCCCTCTCCTTCTCTCCCTCTCCACCCCCTATCCTCGTGTTACTCCAGTCTTGCTTTGTTATTGCTCCCCTTCTCCTATCTCCTTTTATGCGACCGAATCCATCATTTTCTCTTCTTCTTCGCATGCTCATTCTTTTTTTTTTACAACGAACAGAGATACCAACGCTATTTATCTTTTTCCATCCTAATAATTCATAGAATCTGTTTGATGCTTTGTAAAAAAAATATACTGATCATTATCTCGTTTTTTTTTGTTCGCCACCGGATGATAGATGTTGTCCATTCTATAAAGGGACAGACACTCCTACATTTTCCAGCGTTTGAATCCCTCCAGTTCTCGCTCATAGAAATTAGAGTTAAAGTAATGAAAGAATGGTTTTAAAGTAGGTTGTGTTAGAAAAGAAACTATGTAAAGACTGACTATCTAGAGATAAAAAAAACGATCCAGTGTTTCGGCCCTGGTCCTAGACACTGGACCGGCCCGTGTGGGGTGGGCCTCATCAGTAGGATGACCCACACAGGACAGTTTTCAATAATACGATTTTTCAAAAGAAAGAAGAAGAATTTAATAAGGTTAAAGAGTGAACGATTAAAATTGATTGAGATTTAGCTACGCTAACACGGCCGCTCAATGATAGTAACTAAGAAGCTCTTGCCGGAAAAAGAAAGTATCGCAAACTGAGTGATGATAAGCACTAAAACATCTAGGTTCTCCCAGCGCGAAAGTTGACTACGGTGTATCTGGGCGCTCGCTTCTGACCAGACCTATCATCGAGTTTTACGATTCGCGAGACATGCCGATATGGCTTAGTGGGTAGAGCTTTTGTGTATCTATCCGAACCTCGTAGGTTCGAATCCCGCCCAGTGCAAATCAACTTTGCCGATTTTTCGTAATGCAAGAGGCTTCAAGCCAAAGTTAAATGTAGGGATTTCTCTTCATTGAACCGCCGTGGCTAATACTAATATTGTTTACATAAAAGCAAAGATACATAATGAGGGGTGTTAAATAACCTAGAAATGTTAAATAACCAGTAAATTTAGCGGTTTGGATGAACCTGAGGATGTGACAAGAAACTATCACTACTATAGATGGCATTTGTGGAACAAATGGAGGGATACAGTATAAACATATTGATTTAATCTACTTTATGTAAAATGATTGATAAAAATCGGACTGCAAGAAATCCCTTCCTTCTCGCCCTTGGTGCAAAAACGAACTTTCAGCTCGGATAGCGCTATTCCGAGCTTCGATTATTTCAGAAAAAAATTGTATTCAGGGAGATATGATCTATATAGTCCTGCCCTGGCCATTATAGTCACGAAAAGACTCAAGGATTCCTTCTTTGAAGATTATTCTCGATGTTCTCTATGGTCTCTCTCTTGCTGTGGGCGTAAGAAGTACAGGGCTGGGGAACAGTGTAAGCACCATTAAGATTGCCGTTCAGAAATGAATGAATGGATGGCTTCTTTTGTATTCTCCAGTCTGTACTCAATCTGTAGTTACATCACTGTCTGAGTATTTACAGCAGTAGCTCTATCTTTCTATCTTTATCTCTCCCTCTCCCTTTGTCTCCCTCTCCCTCCGTTCCCCTCTCCCTCTCCCTCTTCCCTCTCCCTCTCCCTCCGTTCCCCTCTCTATCTCCCTCTCCCTCTCCCTCTCCCTCCGTTCCCCTCTCCCTCTACCTCTCCCTCTCCCTCTCCCTCCGTTCCCCTCTCCCTCTACCTCTCCCTCTCCCTCTCCCTCCGTTCCCCTCTCTATCTCCCTCTCCCTCTCCCTCTCCCTCCGTTCCCCTCTCCCTCTACCTCAAAAGGCACTCACTCACACTCCTTCATGTCGTAACAAAGTAGTAGAAGAGAATAACAAAACATCTAGGACCCCATCGTTCGTCCCCATTCTCTCTCTCTCTATCTCCTTCTTGTAGTTGACAATATTCTTCCCTATAACCCGTCTTTTTTATGGTGGATCAAATTTTGTAATGCATGCTTTCTTTTCGATTCTGGCAGTTTTATCGTCACATTTTTTTTAAATTGCAGTTCAATTATTGGTTGATTTAAATATGATATTCGCGCCTAAAATGGAGTGATGAATTACAGATATTAAAGGCGCACCTCTAATTCTACTCTCCACTCTCTCGTAGACAAAGAAATCGAGAGAGCATAGTCAGAGCGGAGATTTCAAATGACATCGGGTGTTTTATTCTATTATATGTAATTTGCATTTCACATCAATAATACCTGATTTGAGCGTTATTTCACTGCGTTCTTTCCGTTCTTTCCTAAGTCATCCTACCCAGACGACCATCCATTCTATTGTCCGTCCATTCTCCGTACCCATGTCGGTCCAAAGATTCTCTCCCTCTCCTTTTCTCTCTCTCACTCTACCTCTCTCCCTCTCTCCCTCTCTCCCTCTCCCTCTCCCTCTCCCTCTCCCTCTCCCTCCTCCATCACTAGTAGTTCCATGAATGTGAGAATATCGTCTGTAGATATATAGAAGTCAAAGGGATGGGCAAGGCTATAAACATCTTCTACCTTCCATTCCATTCTAGTTCAGTCTGATGCATTCACTATCTTACGCTCTTCGGCTATCCATCTGTCTGTCGGTCTATTAGTCTCTCTGTCAGTCAGTAATCTTTACTTATCAAAGAAATCAAAGATTAATCAAATATTACTGGTTAGAAGATTAAGATTATTGCTGTTAATCAAAGATTACTGGCTTAGCAGTGATCACCCGCAGGACTTCGTGTGCCTTGAATAACGGGTTGTACCTTTACCATTTACCTGTCAGTTAGTCAGTCTGCATGTCTGTCTGTCAGTTTCTCTGTCACTGTGGCTGTATTTTTTGAATATTTTTGGTTGTTGCATGTAGAAAATTAATGCGTAATTGATATTGAATTATTATTTATGTGATTTTCAAATAAATACAAATTAATTTCTGCCAACCTTGGAATTTTACAAGGAAAAAAGTTATGAACATTTTATCGGTAAACATTCGTTGTCTTTCCATAGAGCGTGCTCGATAATTCAACTGTTAACTGATTCATTCTCAGTATATCTCTACCTCTACCTCTCAATCTCTCCCTCTCCTTTTCTCTCTCTCCCTCTCTCCCATTCATTCTTCCGTTTCCGTCGACCAAAGACCTTTTTATCTGTTAGATAAGTCTTTTTGAAGGATATCCGTCAGTGAATCGGTGAGATGTGTCTTTGTCTATTGTTTACTTCGTTTAATATTATGGAAAAGACTTCGTGTGCCATGAATAACGGGAATTAACTTTACCTTTGAAAAGTATTTGAATCATCTACGATTATCTCAATAATTATATATTATTATTCGATCAACCCCTTTTATTCCATCTTTCGTCTACTTTTACTTCTTCGTTCTTTTATCCTCCAAATCGGGGAGATACTATAGAATGGAAAGGAAGAAGGAGACGAGGATAAAGAAATAAAAAAGAGAGACGAAGAAGGAGTAGAGTCCAGTGAGCATGCAGGGAAATGGCCAATTGAGAGGACCAAGTTGGAGGTGAGAGGGAGAGGGAGGGGTGGAGGGAGAGGGAGAGGGAGAGATTGAAGAGAAGAGGGAGAGGGAGAGAAAAGTGTTTAAGTCCGATCATATACTTCTTCACGATATTTGTTTGCTACACGGCAATTTCAATTCGATCTATTCATTTTCTAAAATATCTCTTTTTTCACACATTATAATGTCAATGAGAAGAGAGCCTTCATTTCTACGATTTCTTTTTTTCTGTTCTGTTCTGTTCTTTTCTTTTCTTTTTATGGGGAAATAGTCATGTTTTGCTCAGAGAAAAGGTTTCCAACCTATTGATCGCCTTTTGATCTTTGATACACAACGAAGTCTATTTACGAGCTGCACATGATCTCCTCAACCTTGCCCAGCTCTCCTTTGTTTTTCCAAATGTTGTCGCAACTTTTTGATGCATGATAAATTAAATTAAAAATTATTCCACTAAATTTTTTTCTACTCTTTCAGTTGTTTCAGTCATTTGACTTTGATCAAACTCCAACTTCATCCATAATCTCCTTACTCTCCACTACTTCTTCATCATTCCCGTTCATTCATCTTCAACTTCTTCATTCTTCTTCTATTCATTGTGCCCTTTGCACTCTTTCAATGGTCTCTATGTTGGAGGGTACAATCACCTCTCGTATTTATACAAACGATATAGTTCAAATCATCCTTGCACATTGTCTGAAGACACTATGCATGTGAGAGAAGATTCTTCGTTGCACCGATACACTGGATCGTTTTAGATTTTGTTTTCCTTTTTGTTTTTCAACATTTTTTTCGCGTATATAGACTGTTTTTCGATGTCTCTGTATGTGTGAAACTGCTAAGGTCAATTGAATGACCTCGTGATTTTCTTATACATCGTTACTTGGCCTTACGTTCCTACACCGTAACCCCCTCCGCCGCATCTCCGTCGTTACGGCGGAGGTTGCGGCGTATGCACGTATGGCAAATGTAACGATGCATTCGAAATTTCTAACACAATCCCTTGTGACTCTCTCTCTTTCTTTTTTTCTTTATAATTCCTATCTAAAAGATTAAGAATATAGTATGAGATTATTTATCAGACATATACTTTCTCGTCTGAGAAAGAATAACATGGGTTATGCACATGCTTCTATTTCTTTGATAAATTGAATTACCGCATATGTTCACTAGGAAAGGGAGACATAAAAATAAACACGCTCTTTTTGCGTTCTTCTGAAGCCTTACTGGTGGGGAAACTAACATCTTTTTTCTTCAAAACTTAAATATGAAATTCGAAATTCGAAATTCCCAGGGGATCGAATATTTTTTCCAGACGAACATTAAACATCGACAAGTTAGTTCTTCCTTTGTTTAAGTACGAGAGAAAACTCTGAAGTAGTCTTCAAACAAAGAAAATTAAAGGAAAGAAAAAAGCGTTGAAAAGACAATTAAACTGCGGACACTTTGAACACTTTCTCTTCTTTTCCTCTTGGGTGTTGAATGGAGAATTATCAGGCCATTTCGTTCGTTTTCTCCCTCCTTCTTATCAAACTTATCGAACACCATGTATCCATATCAGAATCCTTTAGTTATAGTCATCGATGGTATTACTGTTTTTCTTGTCTGCACTATCGAATTTTGGTTCTTTTAAGAAAAAAACTTAAAAGTATTCGAGCATTGAATTTTGGAACTTCCTCTGTTAAAAAAGTAATGTATCCTTTGCTCGTAGGATAAATGTAGCGTTCCAAAACGGAAAGTTCGAATACTGGGTAGTACCATTTTATCTGGGCATGAAAAGCGCCATGCATCTTTAATGACGAAACTTTGATCTGACGAGACGAACAACGATATCGCTCTCAGCTCTCCGATATTTGTTTACTCCGTGATGATGTTCACGATTCGCAGCGTACGACTTCTTCCGTGGCTCTCGCTGCGGGACATGGCATTGTGTACTCACAATTGTGTACTGAGTACTCCGCGAGTATATATATGTAATATGTGAAATTCTGAAATTACTTGCTCGCTTTCCGAAGCAGTGATCACCCGCAGGACTTCGTGTGCCTTGAAGAACGGATTATTACCTTCACCTTTTACTTTTCCCATTGTAATTCGTTTAATTTCTTCTCGTGCACATTTTTCATTTTTTAAATTTCTTTCGTATTTCACTTGCTGAAACATCTTTATGATTTACGGTAAATTAAATTAAAATTGCCGAGTACTTTCAAAATCTCTTTTTTCCTATCACCATATCTGACATCATTTCTCTTTTCTTCTTCATTGAATGATGGATTAGTCTGAGTGGAAGAAGGAAGATGGTCTTATCTTATGCAAGATATATATGACTGAGAGGGAGAGATATATAAGGAGAGAGAGAGGAAGGGAATAAGGAGAGGGAGAGACATAAACATGGCCATGTTTTTCATTCTCTCATTGCGAAGATGGACTTCCGATAACTTTTTGGTGGATAGACCACATCATCGACTTAAATTCTTTTACAATTTATACAGTGTGATTTTGGTTCCTCACTCGCTCTTTTCAACCATCTTTCTCTTTTTTTCTTACATGTTCTCGTGGTTTTCTTTTAAACAAAAGTGACGTCATGTCTGTCCATTCTTTGTTCTATAATGATTGTGTGTGCCATAACCCGGATATAGTCTAAAAATATCCCCATCCATCATGAATAACTCGACCAGAATCTGTTCATATGCTTTCATTCTCTTTTCTCTCTTCTATTCCCCCTTTTGTCTCTCAATCATATTCACTCCTTCCATGTCATGTCAGACGAGCTGTCTGAATGTCTGAAAAAGGAGAGGGAGAGAGGCAGAGGGAGAGGTAGAGATAGAGGGAGAAGCAAAGGGAGAGGGAGAGATAGAGGGAGAGGGAGAGGGGGCCATAGCTCAGGGGGCATCATAACGCTCAATCATCTATCGTGGGAGATCTAAACGTGGAGGAATTCTTCGTTTTAACAATACGGGAAGTGTAAAAACCGTCTCTTTTTCATTATTCTTTGTTTTCTGATTTGAAAGATGATATCGTTGTTGCTAGCCCTTAAAGTATTACCTATGGTAAGAAAGAAAGGAAGTAATAAAATGACCTTAAAGACTATGATCAAACTTTCCTCCTCCATTTTCGAGAGAAATATTTTGGGATATGCATTTATTGTGAGAAAAATCTCTATCTCTCTCACAATAACAGCAAGCAAATACAATATATGCTAAATAAAATTACCATTACGCACTTTTTCAAGTCACTAAAGCTTTTTATACTTTTGTTCATTTCGTTGTCCATGTAGATTTATTGTGTTTTTTTTCATTTTCTTTCGAAAAGGGATGTGACTTTCTACCCGGGATTACTTCTAATGGAAAGTACTATTTAGGATTCCCAATGTTTTATATCCTCAAGATTTCTCTTACGTATATTCGTTTCATTGTTTCATTTTCATGGCCAATTAATTGGTCTGGAAAACACCTTCCTTGTAAGCCTGGAATCAGTAATATACAGCCATTCTTCTGACAATACTAACTAGTGTAACCTACTGGCCAAAATTATATGGTATTTTGATTTTCCTGAAATATTTTATCCACGAACGGAAGAATCTTGCCTAATTATGCAATTAGTCCACGAATAAGACAGTAAGATGAAGAAGAATCGAACATGGAAAATTTTGAGAAATATTACTTACAATTTCCTATTGAACAACAGTCGATCTCTAATTTTTTAAGCGTAAAATTGTTCGCAGTGCTTCAGAGATTCAATTCAATACATTCATCATAACAGAAATAGCTCATATGAATAATGATTTGACTGGCATCATACACGTTGTTTAAACTATCAATATAGTCTTTGTTCTTTAGTCCATCTTTGTTCTTCCATATTGCTCATTTTCGCTCATCTGAATTTTTTTTTGAAATTTTTGCTTCCTTCTCCCATTCTCGAACCCAAGTCTTCCTTCCAATTCTTTCATTTCTCCATCGATTCAGTTTCCTTATTCCATTCGTCGATATGGTCAAAGGCATCGTTTCACAGAACCTAATCATTACTACTCATGTAGCATAGTATGTACAGCAGGGCTGTGCGGAAAACAGTTTTCGGAAAATTTCGGAAAACGGAAATTTACCGAAATTATTTCTCGGAAAATTCGGAAAATCGGAAAACGGAAAATGCACAGTCCTGATGTACAGTACCGCTCAAAAGTCTATCCTCTTTTGTTTTTTTCGGCATATCTTTTTTCAAACACAACCAATCATGTCCTGATTTCCTGAGATTATGTTGAGAGTGTTTTCACGTATTTCATACTAAAATCACAATCTCTCACGATGACACCACGAGCGTTGAATTTGAAAAATTTAAACCGAAAAATACAAAAGTGGATAGACTTTTGACCGGAACTGTACATATATGATCATACTACACTTACTCTTCCCCCCTTCTCCTTCTCCTTCTTCATAACTCTTCGTGGTCACTCTTCCTTGCACCTGTCCCTTGTTCAGTCATCCATAGGACTCCCCTTTCTCGTGGTGCTTGGACCTTACTCTCCCCCTCTCTCTCCTCCTCCTCTCTCCTCCCTCTCCTCCTTCTCCTCCTCTCTCCTCCCTCTCCTCCTTCTCCTCCTCTCTCCTCCCTCTCCTCCTTCTCCTCCTCTCTCCTCCCTCTCCTCCTCCTCCACCTCCTCTTCCTTCCCCTCCCTCTCCTCCTCCTCCTCCCTCCCCTCCACCTCTCCTCCCTCTCCTCCTCCTCCTCCCTCTCCTCCTCCTCCCTCCCCTCCTTCATCTCCGTCTCTCTTCCTCCATTTATACTTCTTTCCATTCCTCCTCTTCCCCTCATTCTCCCCGGGCGAAACCAACGAAAGGAGATCAATCTTACTCCTCCTCCTCCTCCTCCTCCTCTCCCTCCCTCTACCTCTCTCAGTCTCCTCCTCATTCTTCTCCCCCTCTCCCTCTCCCTTCCTCCCTCTCCCTCAATTTCACTCCTTCTTTTCTACTCCTTCTTCTCCTTTACTCAACGCACTTCATCTAAGTGCCTTAGAATGAATCAATGGACGTCTTTTTATTTCGCCTCCCTCTCCCTTTTCCTCCTCTCCCTCTCCCTTTCTCTCCTCCACCCCTCAATTTTGTCGATGGAACACTTCCTATCCTAAAAAGTGAGAACAAAACAGTGTGCAAGAGATAGATGCATGTAATATCATACTCTCGTGACAATCTATGATCTCTTTTCTTTTCTTTTGTTCAATTGATTTCCACAGACGATATTCCTACTGTATTATCTTATTCGTTATGGGACAAAGTGTCTGCTACAATACCAATTCCTTTCCGTAAAACTGTGAACATGTTACTCTTAAAAATATATCTTTAAAATTCAAATTCTTGTAATTTGTGTGAATATTTTTGCGGTAGTAGTTATAAGGTTTGTACGGTATTTTTTATTTTATTTTTTTTATTTTTGATTCTTTTGTCAACATTCAAAAAAATTTCTGTTCCGAGTAGAATCACTTTTGAATCCAGAAAAACTGTGTCTGTCAGTACGAAAATGATCCCCCTCTCGATTAGCATCTCTTTCGTAACGATCAAAATAAGTTTCGTCCTCATCATTTCTTTCTTATTCATCATACATTTTTGATTTTCCTATCTTCTGCTATCTTACAAGATACCATGCTTATTATACTTATCGCTAAGTACCCGGACCTTAATACCTTAAATCTCTAAGTACATAAATCCCTAAGTTAAGAGTGGTCATCATCTCCTAATTCTTCATATCGATGGCATTGGATCGACGACGAACCATACGAGAGACACACAGAGAGTAGGAAGACGAAGAAGAGTTAGGGAGACCAACCGTTAAGTATGTCGATATGTACCGTTAAGTCTTATTGCGAAGTATCACAGTAACTTGTGTAATCCTCTTTTATCAAGTGAATTTAAAACTAACATTTGTAAAAAATAATTTATGTTTATTAAGGATGGATGTGGAGCTAAAGGAGATCGAGGGACTCCTCGAGAATGTTGAGGCTCCTATCAGTACTAGAGGACGAGTGGCTAAGATTAAAAAGGTACGCTAATGAACATCGAAGGATGGATTTTACTGTAGTGCAAAGTAGACAATCAGAAATGTTCAATTGTGCCTAAAAGCCGTTCCAGAATACTTGAATAACTGATGCATAAAATGCTTAGTGCGAGGCTCTAAAATAGATGCTAATTTTACTCTCCACTCTGACATTACTCTTTCGCAGACAAAGAAAGCGAACGAGTGCGGCCAGAGTGGAGAGTTTCAAATTTGTTCTTGGTGTGCTTTAAAAACCCTTTGAGATTTTTTGTTCATTAGAACACGCAACACTTCGTGTCTATTAATCTTTCAAGAATCTCAGTATTACGAATTCCGTACTTTTCATGCGAAGCCTTAGCTGACCTTAGCTCTTAAGAACCTTAGGTATTCATGACCTTAACGAAGTCTCGTTAAGTATGTCAAATTGATCGCTCCTCATGTCGCTCTCGTTCTCGTTGTTTGTATCTACGCATCAGTTGGAGCTCTCATATTCTACGAATTAGAATCACCCCACGAGGATAAGGTTTGACATTTTGTTGTCATAAACATATTTAGTCCTTTGTACACATATTTGGTGCTTTGTTTGTAAGTTCGTTACTTTTTATAAGTCTTTTTATTTTTATAAAATGATAGGATAGAAAGGGCGAGAAAGTTGAGAATTTTCTCTTCTTTTCCCCCTTTTCAGCGTTTGATAATTGACTGGACTTGTTCTCTGATAAAGTCAAAAATTATGTCAAAGTAACGTTGTAACATATCTTATACAAACCCAACCCCACTTAATTTCAGTCGAAATATGAAGGAACTCTGCTAATCTCACAGAGGAAAAACCTATTGATTCACTCGATGAGAGAACGATCGGTAATAATTCAAATATATTTTTTTAAATATGCTATTAATTAGCTATATATTTTGTTTTCAAATATCTTTAAAGGCGCACCTCGAGATACTTTTACTCTCCACTCTGGCAACACTCTCTCGTAGATAAAAAAAGCGAGAGATTAAATTGCCAGAGCAATGAGTTTCTAATTAGCTCGGGTTGCCTTTAGACAGTTCATTTTATGTTAACTTTTGCATACTGTTTTTGTCGTGTTTACGTCATGTGTTGCAGAGGAGACGAATGCATTTCTTTCTTTCTTTCTAATGAAATTGGGCTGAGTAGAAGGGTAGAAGGGTACACTACGTTCTAGTCAATTCTTTCTAGAGAAAAGTAAAATAGAAAGAGCGTCTGCTACAAAGACTGTAAAATAGAAAGACAAGGGAAATATATAAGAAGAGTTACAAATTGATTGATTTCAGATAAAATTTGATACACAGGACGTCTTTCGACAAAGTTTAGAACATCAATTGAGAGACTACAATAAGATATTGTATAAAGCTTATAAGGAACAGTATGTTAGGTAGGGACATCTTTAGTTTTCAATCAATCTTACATGTGTATATTTATTTATTTTATTTGGATTGAGGAAATTCAAATGACTTATTGAAATGATGATTGATATAATATGAACTCTTATTTATCAAAACTTGATATGATAGCGTTAAGAACGTATCCATTCAGATATCACGATACGAAAAACGGAACGAATATAGCAAGTAAGGATGGGAGAGAGAAGCGACATCGGTAGGTTTTTCCTTCTTAATCTTTTACATTCTTTTGATGATATTTGATAGTCGATTGCAAAGGGGAAAAATCGTTCACGAGTAAATAATGGTGCTTTTAATTTTTCATATGGCACGAGAACCGATGAATAATATCCGACTGGATGATAACTATTATATTTACATACGTTGTCTATTCATTAGCGCTTGTCTCTAATATGCAGATAGTTTGCATCCAGTCGGTTTTTATTCATCGGTTCTTATTCGACCTAGTGCCTTTCATCTTCATAACTATTATATCATTATTATAATTTTTCTGATAGTCCTGTCGTTGATCGATGAATTATTTATTCTTGGAAAGTCTCACTCAAAAGTCAGAAAAAGTTTTTCGTCACAAATGATCATGTTACAGAAAAGGCAAATCTCGCAATGAGAAAGGAGGAAAGCTATGGACAGCCAGTTCTGCTCTGTTCTTCGCTGCGACTACTATGGCTACTATCGGTAAGATTCACTTGAAATGATTTGCTGTTCTTATTAAATAGTAGATAATAATATGTGCAGTAGATTTCAACCGTATCTCTTTGTAGTAAACAATCTACCCCATATTACTTTTTGGTTCTTTTTTACCTTTTGTGTAGTGACTACTTATTATCCATGAAATTAGAAAGGACTAAATATGATTTGATACAACATTCTTCGTACTATGATACTAGTCTTCGTATACGTGTACTTCTTCGTATGACTGCATCTTCGACGATATTTTACGACCACAAAGATATTGTTCACGACTTGGTCAGAGTCCCTAAAAATGGAAAGGAAGAGGGAGAGGGAGAAAGGAGAGGGAGAGGGAGAGGGAGAGGGAGAGGGAGAGGAAGAGGGAGAGGGAGAGTCCCAAATTAACGTCTGCCTCTATCCGCTCTCTTTCGTGGCTTTATATGGGTACTAATTCTGGAGTATTTCGACCCTCTTTCTATTCGAAGTAACTAATCAATAGACAGAAAAGTATTCGAAGGGAGGAGGAAGAGGAAGAGGGAGGATGAGAAGGGAGAGGTAGAGGGAGGATGAGGAGGGAGAGGTAGAGGGAGAGGGAGAGGGAGAGGTAGAGGGAGAGGGAGAGGGAGAGGTAGAGGGAGAGGGAGAGGGAGAGGTAGAGGGAGAGGTAGAGGGAGAGGGAGAGGGAGAGGGAGAGGGAGAGGGAGAGGGAGAGGGAGAGGGAGAGGGAGAGGGAGAGGGAGAGGGAGAGGGAGAGGGAGAGGGAGAGGGAGAGGGAGAGGGAGAGGGAGAGGGAGAGGGAGAGGGAGAGGGAGAGGGAGAGGGAGAGGGAGAGGGAGAGGGGAATTACGTATGTTGCAAAGAATGGGGTGTACTTCTAACTAAAGGAATTTCTTCTTCTTCTATTGGGAAGGGATTAAAGAGAGAGTGAAGAAAAGGGAAATTCTGTCTCTTTATAACATATTGATTCATATTTAGAGTTCATAGAAGACAAAAAGAATGTATCAAAAGACAAACAATAATGATAATTACACGAAAGTAGGATTACAGTATACTACAGTATCCTTAGATGATACCTACCGTACTCTATCCAATATGTGTACAGGTTACGGTAACATCGTACCGGCCACAGCCGCTGGTCGTATCGCTTGTGTCATCTTTGCACTCTTTGGAGCTCCATTGGCCATCATCACTATCGGAGGTACGATCTTTGCTATTTGTAGTTTGATGTTTAACATCTGTAGTTTGATCTATGATCGTAATTACACCTTCTTGAGCACAAATTGATGATGTAATGATATCGCTCGCTGTAGTTTGATCTTTGATCTCTTTCAGATTTGGGTAAATTCCTATCGGAGTGTACGATATGGCTTTACAAGAGAATGAAACGATTGAAACGAAAGTTGAGACAGAAGCTATGCTCAATGACAAAAGGTGACCAACTGCTCAATTTTTTTCCATTTTAAGACTGAGATTTATAAATATGTTTCTCCCGTTTTAATGCATTCATAAAGTTCTATCAGCTTCTTCAAATTTAAAATCAAAGATTATCGATCAAAGATTATCGACTGAAAATGACGAAATATTAAAATAATTAAGGTGAATTAGTGGACGTGGAGGCAGATTCCGATGCTTCCTCTCGTTCTACACTAGATTGGGATGGATTTGTTATGGATAAAAGTCAAGTTCCTGTATTGTTGGTATTCGCCATATTATTAGTAAGTTAACATTGATTGATTGATTGATTGATTGATTGAAGTATAATAGATCATGATTTAATTAAATACATACCACTGCGGCTTGTGTGTCTCTCTTTAGCGTTAATGATTCGTTTTCACTTACAAATATGCATAATTTCATATAGGATAAGAACAACGGTCATCAAAATTGCTGTTTACAATTCTCATAAGACACAAAACATACTGGGGTTGATCAAGGCATCATCGATGTATTCGATATATCTTTTCAGATGTACATAGCATTCGGTGGTGTTCTCTTCGCTTTTCTCGAAGGATGGACATATATGGACGCATTCTATTACTGTAAGTGCAGTTTCTTTATTCTTTCTTTAAAAGGGATACATTTTCCGTTTTTGCCATAGACAACTTTAGCACCGAAACATTATCGAAATTTACTGTGATGAATTCCCTATGAAACATGAAACAAAGGGGTTTGAAAGGAAATGTTAATGCGAACTTCCCAGTTTTCCTAGGTCACCTCTAATTGTATTATCTCTTCTATTTAGCATTTTATTCTTTATCTTCACTATAAAATACGTCAGAAGTTCATTGTACCTTCCTAGTACTTCCTCCTCATCATCTCTACCTCTCTCCCTCTCTCTTTCTCCTCTCTCTCTCCCTATCGTCCCCCAGGGTATCGTATAGGTGGCCTAAGGCAGTCATTCCATTCTCTCCATCTCTATCTCTCAGTAATCTTTTCTTTTACTATTTTTCATCGACATGAATATAAACAACGAAACCATAAGAATTAGTGCTAAAGATGAAGTTGAACTTTGGACTTAAACAGATCCATGTTTTTCTACTATTTTGCCGCACAAAGCATATTTTTTGTCCATAAATTGAATCCCTTACAAGCTGTTCCTCTTTTTGTTCTTCTCTCATCTTCATTCACATCACTCATAGGGAGTAATCGACTCTTTCGGAAGAAATGATTCCTAAAAGAAAAAAGAAAAGAAGGAACTAAAAGTACAGAAAGATTGATAGAAAAGGGAATTGAGATTGTGGGGGGTTTGAAGGAAGAAAGAAATGGTTACAGGGGTTAGAATGTTAATCCCAACGAACAAGTACTTCATGATATTGCGAATAAATAAGTTGAAGCGCATTTTTGAAGAAGACAAAAGTGTAATATGGAATTCAATTGCAGCATTCATCTCTCTCACAACTATTGGATTCGGAGATATCGTGCCTGAGAATCATGAGTAAGAATATTGATTGAAATGAGAATGTATTTCGCTCTTTATCCAAAAATATTTATGTGTAATCAATAGAGGAGATATTGAAAAAAGGCTAATACTGTAACATTTATGAGACTAAATATTGAATGATTATAACTATTAATATGATATTACTATTAGTGACGACGACTGACGAACTCAGCCAAATCGTTTTCGATCTAATCAGAAACTAATTGTAATTTAATTCGAGAAATTTTGGGACTAATCCGTTTCCAAATAAGATTAAGACTTAGTCTAATAATAGGACAACCAGGAACTAGCCATATTCTGGGGTTGGAGACATCTTCTCATGACGTCACACCGCATTTATTTTATCCCTCATTGTCAGAGACCGATCGTTTGGGCAGAAGAGATGATATATGACGAAAAATGAAGTGATAGAATGCGAAACACCGCTTATAATACTGTACTCCACCCACATTGTTATGTTAATTACATATACAGCACTCAAATTGAAATGTCGTGAACAACAACCATAATTATGAAGACCATCTATACAATGTTTTCAGTTACATCATTCTAATGTTAGTCTATCTCGGAGTGGGTCTGGCTGTCACCACCATGTGTATCGATCTCGTAGGCATTCAGTACATTCAGAAGATTCACTACTTTGGACGAAAGGTAAACCATGCTTTTTATCCATTTTCATAAGGATGGCAACCATGAAACGTAATTGAGCAGTAGAGTAAAAGCTTTATGATGATAGTGAAATATATTTCATCGATATGAAAGAGATGTGTAGGGAATATAGAGAGAATGTATTGTAGGAATTATAAAAATGACTCAATTACCCAATTCTTATCCACAAGGTCTACTCTGGTATTGCAAAACTTAAAGTCTACTCTGTGTTTTGGCACACCTCTATGTTGAAAAGGATGAATATTATATTTACCATTCGCCAATTTTCAGTTCCGAGGAACAGATCTTCTCCATCTACTAAAGAGGAAACGTATGATCGAGCGAAGGTAATTTAAATATTATTTTTAAAATCTTTCATGTTTAATATTTCCGTTAATGTGAATAATTGAATTAAGATTGGCAATGGGTCAAGGCGAGGAGATTCTTCAAATGTACATTCATCATATTCAACAACAAGTAATTATCATTTCCTCTTATTATATGAATTTAATTTTTTATTTTAAACTCTTGTTTATCTCTTATGCCGACAACTTTGGGGGTGTAATAATGTAATAATTGAAAGCCACAGCCGAGCTAATTCTACTCTCCGCTCTTCCAATGCTCTCTCGTAGACAAAGAGAGTGAGAGAGTGTTGTTAATGGAGAGTTTCAAATTTGTTCGGATCTTATCTTTTAAAACCTTTTTTTCTTGGTTCTTTCAGATCCCTGAGGCAATGGTCGAGGATCGAAGATATGAAGAAGATGAGAAACAGTCCAAGTGTTCCAAGTACTTTTTCCCTCACTTTAAAAATAAATTCCCATATTGCTAAAATCCTAATTATCTACATATTAGGTTTTTAATCAGTTAAAAAAGACAGCCAACATTTCCAAAATCATCAAAATTTATCAACTACATTTTCAGTTCGAATTGGCTAATCGATGATGAGATCATTCGATCGATATTCAAGATAGATCAAGCTGAGATGCATCGGATACCCACACCCTCCATTCGATCCATTAGAAGGTACAATTTATTATACTATTTGTTTTTGTTTTGATGAGTTTTACACAAATCCTTCCTAAAAATTTTGCAGTTACTGTTTCAGATATTTTTTTCTTGTTTTTGTTTTGATGAGTTTTACACAAATCCTTCCTAAAAATTTTGCAGTTACTGTTTCAGATCTTTTTTTCGATAATTGTTATTTCTTTTTGTTGGATCTGAAAACTTGCTAGGAGTATTCTGGTTTCAGTCATAATTCTAGATGATCACATGAGAGTTTAGCGTGATATACTTGTATTCAACTCTAAAGAGACACAAATTAGTATTTTTCTACCTTCAGTTATCGTCCTCCCTCTATCTACTCCAATTCGTCTGCCTCGGCACGATCAATGATGTATGCACGAATGGCATCCAGAGGTACAATCAAATTATTGATTTATTGATTTTTTTCTGATCATTCTAGTAATTGATTTATGTGATTCATCTGGTCCTTTTTTGCAAATTTATGTTGGATCTTGTACATCGCCGTATTCTGACATAACCCATTTTCTTTTAAAACCAGTTTCTATGTTGAGCTCTCGTTTTGAATTTCAAAGTAAAGATAACTCTGTTAGGAAGGAATGAATTTGTTTCGTAAAGGTTATGAAATTACAACGTCAATTTCGATTTCAGGTGGAAGTTTCGCAGAATCGGGCCCAGCTCTCTCTGAGCACTGCTCATTATCGACCGAACCCAGTGTTCATATGCGAGAAGTCAGCTTTTTCATCATTAATTTTGTGCATAGTTGATTTGCAGTTTTTGGTCTGATGATTATGACAGATCAATATCATTTTAAGTTAGAAAGTGATCAGAATCAGATTCACATCATTACAAACCCCAATTTCTTACAATTAGAGCATCACTATAAAGGAAACTAGGGGTTTTCCTTGCGGATATTGAATTAGCATACTACATATTCTTTTCTTCAGGCTTACTACGAACGATGGCGATCACCCGATCCCTCCATACAATCATTTTTATTTGAATTCCCGCCTGACTATGCTGCTATAGGTACGGTATAAATCTATCACATTAAGATGAACAACAAGTTGTTCCACTAGTGGCAGTAGAAGCTCATTCCATAGATTTCCTAGTATGAACACATGGAGAAAAAAGTGTTATCCATCATAAGACCTGAGAAATATTATATTTAACACTTTTTGAGTTGATAGCACATTTTTCTGTGTGTAAGAAACGATGAAACAATAGATTTGAATAACTTAATAATCAATATTGAATAATTTTAGCAGCAGCAGCGAAGTCCTCTCGTACAGTTCGTTCGTGTCCTCCAACAATCTTCGTTCCTTCAGTTCCTCCATCAGTAAGATCTCATCGTCTATCATCTCGTCGTTCTCATTCTAATCATCGTATCAATCTATGTTCATCATCTTCTCCACCTTCCGATCCTCTTTCTCTTCCACCTCCATCATCATTCACTCTTTCTTCTCCATTCATGCTTTCTAAGCTTGCCGCTCAGTGTGAGCTCATTGAACGCTTCGAAGATGCATGCTACCACTTCGAACAACCGCCCACCGCCATGCAAGATGCCAAGAATGATCTTGAACCGGAAGTCGAGCGTGACCGGGTCCACATCCGCAAAGAAGAACCGATTCTGCTCTACTCGGAGCCCGTCGTGCCGAAACTGCGGCTTTCACCTTTGATGCTGAAGCGAAAAGCGGCTGAGACTGCGCATGTTCCGCTACTAAAGCGGAAGAAGGCGGAGCGAGCCGCGCGTAGAGCGGATCCACTTAATCATGTTGCATGGCTTAATGTGAGTCCTCGTGCACAGATTCTAGATGAAGTGAGGAAGGATCTACCGAGACTATTTCAACATGTGAGAAAGAAGAAAAGAAGACAGAAGGTTACTGATGATAATGGAGAATCTGTCGTTCTCGTTTCGCCAAGGAATGTTCGTGAGACCTTTTCTTTAACGGTTCGGTACCACAACCGACTCGGTTCTGGTACCGACCATTTCGGTAACGAATAAGCTTTGTGTAATGTCATGTAACGCCTTTCGAGTCCGCGTCAATGCACGTTTACTACTTATCTTTACTGTCTCTGCATCATGCTTTTCTATTGCTGATTAAGCTTTAAAGTATTTGGAATTATGCTATTAAGATTTTGGCTATTTATGTAGAGCTATTGTATTTCGCTTTGCTATATTTAGCTTTTCTATTCGTGACTTAGTCTATCCTCAAAGATTGGAAAACAATATCATTAGTACAGACAAATAGGTAGTCTAGACCATCCAAAAAGTTCATTAATCATAATAATTTTTAATGACGTCTGGACAAAACAATATATTTTCAGCCTGTTGGTTTAGCGTGTATGGAGGATTGGGATTCATATATCAGAATGTTGGATGAATACCACAAGCCGTATGTCAGGTACGCTTCTTTCCTTATATTTAATCAAAATATTATTTTACAAGAACGAATTTTTTAGAAGAGTAGTTCGTGTTACCTTTATCCTCTGTTCTAGAAACGAAAACTAGTTATTATCCTTGATTCAGAGATTTTTTAAAAAATCAATAATATTTCTTAATTCACCTTCTGTCTCTCCTGCAATATCGATCTTCTGCACGTTTTCTCTTTACATTTTTAGCAACCACAATTGTTCCCCTTTTACCATTGTTTGGAAACTCTTCTCAGGCCGAAAAATACCCACGAGCTTTTCAAGAGCACGTAGTGTTTTAAATCTTTCCACAATCACTTCACTTATCGATCGATAAATCACCTTTATCTGTATTGAAGTACTGTAGACTATGGTGATTTATCGATCGTAAACTGATTTTCAATGCACATTTTGTCACTCTAGAAGAGTTACACCACCGGATGTTCTCGTTACACCGGAAGATGAGATCATTGAAGAAGAAGAGGAAGAAGAAGAGATCTCCGAACCACTGCCTGAACCCATTCCCGAGCCGGAACCAGAACCAGAACCAGAACCAGAACCGGAACCTGAGCCTGAACCGGAACCTGAACCGAAGCCAGAACTAGAACCAGAGCCAGAACCAGAGCCAGAGTCAGTACCAGAAACAAGTCCAGAACCGGAACCTGAACCAGTGAAGTTGCCTTCACCTATACCTGAGCCAGAGATCATTCAAAGAGTGCCTGAACCTGAACCTGAAATGCAAGCATTACTGGAACTCGAGCCGGAGCCGGAACCAGAGCCTGAGCCGGAGCCACCGGTTCCAATAAAGCTGCCTTCACCTGTATCAGAACCGATGCCAATTCCGGTGCTTGTGCCAGAGCCGGTACCGGAACCGATACCCTATTTGGATCCGGAACCGGAGACGCCGGTATTTATGGAAGAAGAAGAAGATGAGGAGCTGATAACGGAGCACCCTCTCAGGTAATTTAGAGTGTTTTATTTTCGTGAATGATTCAATTTATTTGTGTTCGTTTATAAATACTAACTAAATCGATTGATCGATTAAAATATGTTTCGCGACTTTAAATAGTTCGGAAGCATACTTTGATTAAATCAATCAATAAACTATCGTGTACTTTATAGTGTGTATTGTTTTTTGCACTTTTCGCACTGTATCACTTACTTCTCTGTGCTGTTTTCTGTGCACTAACACTAAATGTGTCATGATCTTTGATATCTAATCTTTGATCTTTGATCTTTGTCCGTTTTCACTTTTCACTGTCGAGTGCACGCTTTCTCACTATCACTAACAACGTTTCACATGTGTTCTGTCTGTCTGTGAGTGTTTCTGTCCGTTTTCTGCACTTTCTTTTTGTTCGTTTGACTAATATCAATCGATAATCATTACCGTACTTTGTCTTCTAATAACATGGTGCTACTTAATTACGTTAATTATTTAACTAATCAATTCCTCGGTTCGTGTTTCGGGTTTCTAACACACCACTGATCTGAGCAATTGTAAACGTCGCCTTTCCAAATCACTGAAATGTTCTCATAGAAATTCTTCGGAAAATCTGTTTTGAGTGGGCGACGTTTTCAAATTGTAAAATCAGATCACCGTGTTTATTTTCGTTTAATGTTTTTTTTATGTTGACGACAATATAAAGCAAATAGAAATATCGTTTTTTAGTCCATTAGTGGAATCGTCGTCTGAAGATTCTGATGCTGCTACAGGATTTGATATCGATTTGGGAGCATTTGAATTAGTCGATTCGGGTTTGTCAGCGGAGACGTTACTATCGGCAGAAGATCCGGTCATATTCCATCATGTTAGTCATTACTCATACATTAGTATTACCATAACATACATTGCTTGCAATATTTTACTGGTGATAATAATCCAATGATTGCTTATAATTATGATGAATCATTTCGTTATCTTTTATCTTCCAGGAACTCCCAGTGCACTCCGTCCATCATGACACAGTACAGACTGAAGCAGCACTTGAAAATCTCATGGCTGCACCTCAGTCAATGCTCTCTGATTCTGTGCCACCCGCTATGGTACGTCTATAACGTGATAATGATAATATATTTATCACATACTTGGAGAAACAGAGATATGTAGTAACCATTATTGTCATAACGGTTTTCATTAAAGTCACCCGAGCTAATTTGAAACTCTTTGCTCTTATTGTTATTTTTTTCTTTCTAAACGAGAGACTTTTTGCCAGAGCGGAGAATAAATTTAATTCGGGGTGTGTCTTTATAATATGTATTTGTCGATCGTATACTTGTCAGTTTCACTTGTTGATCTTTGATCTTTCAGGTTGATGACAACTATTGTTTCGTAGTCGACGGTGATAAGATCAGAATGGGAGATATAATGGGAGATGATCAATGGTGGAGACATACTTCTAGACCGACCAAGTATCATTCAATAGATTTTTATTTATTTTATTTTATTTATCGCACACTACTAGGGTGTTTCATCAAGTACAAGGTGTACGATTTTGAAAATCGTTATATTCACCATTTCAGATATTTCTATTCCGATGATCTCCGAAAGTTTCATCGTGTGAATTGTATAACAGCTAAAGGAAAGGTAGTCAACTTCTCATCATAGTCTACATCATCATTCTCCGTTCAAAAATATATACGTTATTCTCGAAATTGATTTAATCCCTGATTATCAGGTAATCTCTGCCAAGATGGCCGCACCATCATATCCTCCAGTGAGTCCTTCTGGATATGCCACAGCTGCTTCTGTCTCTTCTACTCCTCGAAGTTCCGTCAGTGGGGCATCTTCAAGCAGGTACTTTATCATGGATTTAATGATCCTTCTTATTCTCATTCATTTTGCTTCTTCTTTAAAAAATTATTTTCATTCCTTCTTATTATATTTGATGTAATAAATCAATAAATGGATTCAACGATTAGTGTATAGTTTTGTCGGGTAGCTAGGGCAAGAATGGATATGAATCTTTTGAGTGCATTCTACCCATGAATGAAACTACAATCTTCCAGGTTATCAAGTCGACATGGTGGATCGAGCGAACGCGGAGATAAAGTACCATTATCGAATGTTTATAAGGTCAGTCACTTCATTTAGCTCTTATGATACCTTATTAAGCCATTAAATTATTAAGTGTTTAAATCATTAAGTCAGTATTTAAGGTCATCCGATTCTATTCCTTCTGGAAGACTTGCACTTCATTCCATAGGATAGTCACTATGATCGATAAGGTAAGAGTTAATTCTTAATTAGTTTATCAATTTTCGAAGCCGCTTAAAGGTGGACTCCCGCGAATATTTTCGTGAACAAACTGTGAAGACAGAAAGTTAGCAAAAGCTATTCTACATACCCTACATCATTTAGTTTATGCTAATTCAGCTTATTGATCGCTAGAATCATGAAGGAATCATGCTTGCAATCGCAGGCAAAGGCGCGCTTTTTGAAAATAGGAAAGTTTGACAATAGGATTCGAACCCGCGGCCATGCGATATCTAGTCAGAAGTTTTACCACTGCGCTAAGGGATTGATGAGTGATCACTCTGTCTAATTGCATATCAAGTGATACTTGCATAAGCGAGATGAAACATATTGTGTCTCAGCATTCACCATGTAAGATAATTGAAAAACATCATAATGATTACAGGTAACGGAAGAGCCAATTCGACCGCCTGGTTCTGCCGGATCTTCCGCTTCTTCTTCCACTTTCCCTGAATTCAAGAAGCGATTATTTGTACAGTACGCTGTCCTTTGCTATTCTATCATGAATCGTTCGTACTAAAAAGAGTCTTCAGGTATTTATGGCGTAATGCGAAAGCAATGGAAAAGGCTCGTGTACAGAAAGAATTCGATCCTCGTCGACAACGACTTCTACGATTCGTAGCTGATTCCAAGACGAAGAAGAAGATTTACGCCGGACAAATAACTACAAACTCTAAATGATCTTTGATCTTTGATCAATGATCTTTGTCTGTACTTTGATCTTTTCATTATTTATCATTACTGACTATCGAGCTTTATCCTATACTCACTTTCATGTCTATGTTATTATCTATCACGGGTTTGACTTGGACAATGAGTCGATTGTTCTTATTGATTATGTACTTATCATTGATTTGTTCCTCTTGTTAGGTACCACGAATCATTCAATATAATTTCTCAATCACATTTGCTTTCTCTTCCTTTCTCATCTGCTGCCGGTTATTTCTACATTGATCTGTGTCTTTCCCCATCCGCTTCAACCTGTGCTCTAATTATGATCTTTGATCTTTGATCTTTGATCTTTTGATTTCTCTCCTTTCGCAAGACTGCCCCACAAAACAACACAAACACATACAACTTTTACTGACATTTCACGACCAAAATATCTCCTGAAGACCTCTTTCCAACATATAATCGCTAGAAGATAAAACATTCAAATAAGACCTGACAATGAAAACTATCATAACTTACTTACAATTCAATCAATACATATAGTTACAACTTCCAATTCAATTAAAAATTACTTCATTTAAATGAGTATTATCAGGCTCATAAATGTATTTGTGATAATAACTATTATTCTATTCATTAATCGTATTCATTCTATTGTAATTGGTCTGTAGTTTGTGGGTATATTATTGTACTTCTTTTTATTCTTTATCAAGCAATAAATTATTGCACCATTATCAACACAATCCAACTATACAAACACCTAGAAAATGAAATAAAAGCCTTTAGTTGGTTTCTTGAAGCATATTTGAATTCAATGGAAACATTATTTTTATTTTGTTTCCATTGATTTCCATTCAAACTAACGAACAGGTCAGAATCACTATTCAATTTTTTCAGAGATGAAGAATGTTCGGAAAGTGGATCAACCATCGATTTTCCCTGTAGAATCAACGCTGAAGGTATCTTTTGTAATTAAAAAAAATAATATTCTATACCACAAAATATTCGAAGAGGTCGTGACTTCAGAAAAAAAGATATTACTCTAAGAGGTTTTGACTTAGGGAAAAAACTAAACAAATAAATTGAAATGAAAATACGTGTAAATCGATTTTGAAAGACAAAGTAAGTAGTATGACATTGTTATGCTACTAATGTATCGTCAAAATGTCAATCAATCCCCTAATCGTTTTCAGAAGACGATCTGATTATGCACTATGGTAATTCATCCACTCCTCTTCCCATTTTCTCGATCGACAAACCTCCTATGGACTCGTCTTCTGCACTCAACAACACTCTTTACTGTCCCGTCAAATTTATCAGCAAAGCTCCGCCCACAATGGTTGTCGATAATCTCAGTTTTATCGTTGATGGAGATCAGGTATACGGTAGACAATCGATAATTCAAACCAATCGATATCAGGTATCACCAGATGAAATATTATCGGATACACGGTGGTGGAAACAGACTAGTGCATCGACGAGATTCTATGTATCTGACACATTGAGAGTATTCCATCCGGTAAGGGGATACTGTAGATCATTGGTTCCTACCACGAGGTTTTCGGCTACTGTAGTATAACAACAAACCAGTCACACTTTTTGTCTGTGAGATAGTGTGAACACAGCGGGAGATATTTCAATTAGATTGGGGTGCTCCATTTTTGATTGTACCTTCATTGCGAGAAATCGAAATTAACTACCCTAATCAGGTGACAATGCTAATTTGTCGTGGTGAGATGAGAGGAGCTTATCGATCGAGACAACAAAGAGGAGGAGGAGTTCATTCTGTACCCATGGAGACTGTTTACAAAGTTGCACGACATTTTGGGTAAGAATATTCTACCGTAGTCTATGACAGAATTACTGTAATGATTATTGATTGAATCTACCGTATTCGTATGTTTCATTAAAGTTATCGATCTCGTAAACTAATTTATAAATAAACGAGTGAAACTTGAGATATCAACCAAATTTATCCATTTTTGTAGTTATTGGCACTCCTGCCACGCTTTCCACCGTATCGTCTCAGTCATCTCTCCGGTTACGGTAGAAGGACAAATGCAATGCGGATTCAAACAACGGATCTTTGTACAGTACTTCTGGAGGAATCAAAAGGTTTTACACAGAGAAGAATTCCATAAAAGAATCCCTGATGGAATTATTCTCTAACATGTGAAGCAATATTTTCATATTACAAATGAAATGATATTAGGGAAAGATTTATGTGATCGAATAATTCCATCAGGAGACAATTTTAATTGATTTTTTGTGAGTGTATCACATATAAATTCCAATAATTTGCATATCAGTTGATATCTAAAAATGAGCCGCAAATTTAATGTTTCACTCTTCCTATAGTCCATAGTTCTGACAATGAATCGAATTTACGATATTAACTTCGTATCTAGTTAGCACTTTTGATTTACCAATATATAATTATATGAGTATATATTCATGACTTTTATTACAATTTTAATTTACCTACCGTAACCCTTTCATTCCTTGCAGGACACAGATCGTGCTCGTGTACAGAAAGAATACGATGATAGCAAGGGTAAACTCTCAGCGACTCCACTATCGATTGAACCCAAAGCCAGATATAACGGAACGAGGAACAATTCACGTTAGAGTTTTCGTTCCACTCATATTTTTTGATTCCAAACTCTGTGTACTTTTTGGTAGAACTGCTACAGTATATCTCATACAGTATTCTATCGTCACCATACCGTAACCCTACAGTATCCATTTCAGGTGAAGACATTCTGAGTTCTCATTCGTCTACACCAGACAGTACTCCAATCTCTCCACCACTTCGTCATCATTCACAACCACGTCGTCCTCATCTTCCTCATCTTCCACCTCTACGTGATCGCGCCATGTCACTCACTCCCAATGCTAAATCTCTATCCAAACCACGATTATCGATTGATGGCTCAACTATGAAACGAAAATTCCAATAAATCCATGTAATTGATTGATTAATCTTCTAATACTAGGCCTTTCCCCACTATCCTACGGTTGTCTTTCACTCTTCACACTTCATAGTTACAACGTGTACATTTTCTCGAATAAATATAGAATTTGTGTAATTTTATTTTTGATCTGTTCTGCTTTTCGATGGTTGAATTCGTGCTTAGACCGTTTATCGACGTTAAACAAAGGCAGGTGAAGGGAAAAGAAACAACAAATCAATCGATACATCGTACTGTCACTACGAATGAGAGAAAGATATTATTGATCGGACCTTGTATACAAATATTAGAACAATCTGCACAATTTCAATTGGGGGGAGGGAGTGACTCCCATCACTACAACACTAGAGATGAATGATATCTGAGAATAAGTGAACAAGGAAAGAGAAAGGAGGGAGACATTGACAAACAAACACTGCTAGCCCATGTGTGCGTGTAGATGCTATCACAGGCAATCACTAGAGTATACGGTAGGTGGTACGGTAAGAGTCAGATGTATGACATCGTGAGTCTAGAGGATACTGTATCTCAGAGTGAGAGCAAACCATAGGCCCTAAACAGCTACAAAACAAAAAAAGGAAAAATAGTATATGTACAGATGGTGAAATCGGAAGGATGGAGGGGATAGGGGAGGGAGTGGATGGTAATATACCAAACATTAGTGAGAAACATATAATTAGAATAAGGCGGGAGTTGGAATGATTTAATCTATATAGAATGTGTAGTTGACAGCTGTAGTAGTTAGAAGAATGGAAGGGGCGGGGCTTAATTGTTGAATTGATAATCTAGAGGCAAATGGAGGGACATAAAGAGACTTGACTCGTCTTGAATAAGATTGGATGCAACCGGTGTGAGCCATATTGAGAGAAGAAAAGAGAAGAGAGAGAACACGAACAGTGATAAAACAAGAATGGGGGAAGGGATACGGTAAAGGGGGGGATAAGATCAGGGATCAGGAAAGGGGGAGTGTACGGTAGCATATACCTACTGCAAACTTGGTCACGTATCACATATATTGCAGATATTAAGAAAACGTGGGAGATAGGACATGGTATTACGAACTAAGATAAAGTGAAATACGATATGGAAAGAATATTGATTGATGGACAGATACAATCAATACAATTAATAAAATCGGGACAAATTGTGGACAGAATGATACGTCAGAGGGGTGGTATGTTGTACGCATATTGCAATCCTAAAAGATGAACGATAACTGAGAATGGAGATTGGATACTGTAGAAAAGAGACGGAGCTTAAATGAAAACTAGAAAAAAAGGATTGATGTAGCACAGGAATAAATGGATGAATAAACGGGGACGGCGTCATATAGGTCACAGGAGGAGAAGATTGTATATCATAAGAGTAGTATTATAATGTATACCGGATACAAAAGATAAAGTAAAAGGGGCGGAGCCTAACTATAAAAGTGGACGAAACTATTGAAGAAACTACGACAAACAAGAGCAGTATGTATATGTATAGATATATTGGATGCTATGTATTATCTACCGGATGTAATTGAGGAGAAGAAACGGAGTAATCAATCGATAATCGGTAGATCAATCAATAGATCGAATACACCGAGTCAAGAAGGCACCGAAGAAGATACATGAGCAAGAAAAGAGGAAAAAAGAAAGAAAAGAAAAAAAGGAAATAACAAACAAATGATATAAACTCAACTAACCTACTACAATATGGATGGATGGGACAAGGCAGTTATGGAAGACACAAACGATAACACATACAAGTATGTATGAGTGAAGATTATGCTCTGATTACAATGCCAAGACCTAAATGAAAACGGGGGAACATAATAAACATATAAGGACTATCGATTGATTGGTAGATCAATCGATAGTGAGAGGGACAAATCAACAACAGGTTAACAATAATACTCAGAATACACATGCTCTGTTAGATAAAATGAGAAATAGAAAGGGGATGGGGATCGATAAAATCGATAAGGAGGGGCGGAGCTTAGCAATAAACCGGTGGTCAAGACCATCTCTAGGCTGCACTTCTGTCACATGCGCTTGAGCGTATGCGCGTACGGGTTACGGTGGGAAGGCGGATCTCGTCTCATACAGAAAAGATTGGGTATACGGTAGGAGCAAAGAGATTGAGACTCGAGATCGCTCGACGTACGCGATACATGCAGCTGCACAGTGACCGGAGCAAAAGGACGGGTCGAGAACTAAAGGGGGGAGGAACTATGAGGGAGTTAATACAGAGAAGAAATGAGATGAGAAAGTACAGCAATACTAGTTCTAAACTAGACGCCGTGTTCTACGGTAAAATATGCATATATATGGAAAGAGGAAACATGGAAATAAGCCATAGGAAGAGAAGATAGATATCGGCTAGAACAAATCGATATCGATTGCAATCGCATGGCGAGCAAATGTACGAAAAATTTGAGAGAACAACAAGGGAGCTGGTGAGATGGGAGGGATGCGGAGTGGATGATTGAATCAATCAATCAATACATGATCTTTGATCTCTCTTCTTAATGAGCCATCTTGACTGGACACTCATCGAGGAACGAGGAGACATTACGGTACTGACCACAGCAAGTCTGAGCGAATCCATGACCTGCAAGAAAGCAATAAATCAATAATCTCCGAAATCAATCAATAGTTGCACGCTACAGTACCTCCGGCATTGGTATCGATGGTGATGTTAGAGTTGCCCATGAGGTAGCAAGGAGGCTTGAAGTTGGTCTCCTGCAACAATTCCGATTTTACAATAAATCGATAATCAGGATCGTAAATTACCGTACCCTCATCTCGACGATTCCGAGATAAGTGGACACCATACCACCAGAGATAGCAACGACTGAAATAAAAGGATTAATAAACTAAAATTAAATCATTTGGATATTAGCCGATAATATATGGTATAATAATAGAATAGAATAGAATATAATAATATAATATATGGTCAATTGATATTCGACAAAACTTACAGAGGATGAAAGCGTTCAACAGAAGAGTGGTCTTCTTGGTACGACGGATGACACTAAACAACATAATCAATAATTAATTTTCTGCTTAACTACAGTAATCCCTCGCCAACTACAGTACAGTACTCCATCGACATCCTACAGTATGACTACTCACTCAGTGAATCGGGGTATGACATTCTTCTGCCATTCGTATTCCTCAGCAGCATTGATGTAGAGATAGAAGAGTGATGGAAGAACGACACAGCCAAGAGGAATCGTAGATGCTCCTACTACACCCATCACCTGCAATACAGTAATCATCATGGATAATCGATAATTGACAGAATACGGTAGGTAATCAATCGATATTGTCCTCGTACCGGCAAGAAATCAGGTACGGTAAGGGCGACGAAGATGACGAGAAGGAGTACGACGGAACGGAGAAGGAAACGGCCCCAGCCAAAGTCTGCAACGGGAATCATTGATTATCGATTCATTGATTAGGATCTAAACAATCAATAAATAACGTACGATGAGGTACTTTGAAGAGATGTTCGAGTTCCTGATTGACGGGATTTATCACGATAACCTAAAATAAAGGAATAAATAAATAAATATTGATTGGACTTTAGTTCTAATTCCTATCGTTTCAATCATCAAACGTGAAATAACCAGTGCGATTCATGTTTCATTATCTCTCAACGCACCAGAGTAAGAATGCAGTGGACGGCGATCATAAAGTTGGCAAAGCACTGCATCCAGTATGTCTGAACGGAGTAGATGACTGATGATTCCATTGATGCTCCATACACCCAGAATGAGATGGTGGAGAGGGGCATGTAGAGAAGGACGACCACTAGAATATGATATTGATTGATTGATTGAATATACAGTAACCCCATACAGTAATCGATATGAATCAATCAATACTTACAAAGGAATCCAAGAGATACACTCCATGTGAACTTCTTAGGCTCTTTCATGTCGTGCTGAATGGTGGGGAAGACATAGTGGCCAGAGAATGCGAAGAGGAACGTTCCTGCAATAAAACATATATCGATCCATTTAGATGATGAAAACAATTATTATATTATAATATTATTGATTGACTGATGCAACAAATCACTGAGATGATATCACAATTGAATCTTCTTTTTTCCTAATCAATTTTTTCTTCGAAAACTTTCTCGATACGACAAACGTCGCATTGCTCACGTAGCCTTGATCTCTCTTCACACCATTTCTCACTGCTCATTGAAAGAGGCGAGAGATAGATAGAAGTGAAATAAGATCGTTCATCATTATTCTCTCTCAATCTCAATAGGAGAGAGACTAGTGACCATATCTACCGTACCCAGTCACAATACTCTTGACTATTCTTTGGATAAACCCACGTGACATGGGGGAGACAAGGTCACAATCAAGGTTCGATCGTTCCCAAGAGGCGATATGATAGATAGATGAATACACCCATCATTCTCACAATTCCAATCATTTTTTAATTAATAAAAAGGGCAGTTTTTTTCTCTCTCTCGTTTCCACGTGGGACGCGCTGCACTACAGTAATCGGAACGGAAGAGAGTATAGATCGTAGAGCAAGATATGCAGTGAGACAGATAGAGATCAAATGACCAACCATTCATCATCGTCTATTCATTCCTCGTAGTCTCAAACTCACTGTCACTCCGTATTAGCATCCAATAACACAATTTCTACACTACCACATTCAACACCAATAAAAAGAGTGACTGTACTGATAATGAGAACATGCTATATACAAGTCATGAACTGATTCAGAAACAATTCGACAATGCGCTCTCGCTTTCTTTGTCTGCGAGAGTGTTACCAGAGCGGAGACTTTCAAATTATTTCGGGATCGTGAATTTAAGTAACATTCATTTAGATCACAATAAATTCATCCATTGTGCATACGTGCTTATCATCTAAACTCGTGTTCGCTTTCTTCTTTACGATCTAACCATTAATGGTCCATCAACTTCACTGAACAGCCCAACAACGTGCTTAGCTCTGTTCAGGTCAAAAACCATGTGCGCAACAATAGTAGTAGACATAAAGACTACCGACTATACCGTAATCAATCAATAAATCAATCGATACCGTACCAATGCTAGTGATGACCTTCTCAGTTTGGATCTCGGGGAAGTAGGCAACGGGTCCACAAGTGGGATAGTCACGGAATACTCCAGTCACGATGGCAATGACGGCAAGAGTGGTTGTAACCATGGCGAGCACGATTACGGGCCTTAAAATAATAATAATAATAATAATAATAATAATAATAATAATAATAATAATAATAATGGTGATGAAAACATGTGTATGACATCGCTTAATATCATATTTGCCGATATATTTAAACATTATGAGACAAGGAACGAATGGGTTTCATTGCTCATTAATCAATCAAACAATAACTTAAATCAATAATTCCATGATCAATACGGGCATAAATCCATACCAGAAATCAGCCGGACTCTTGAGGTAAGTGAAGGGAGCAAGCATGAAAGCGAGAACGATGATCGTCTGAAACCAAGACCATAATTATTTATTTATTCATCTTTTCTTATACAGAAAATATTGATCAACTTTGTTCTTCAATAGTCAAACTACAAACTACAAAGTACAGTATACTTACGTAGCAATACGAGATCTGGTACTGTTGGGGGAAGAAGTTGGTAATGAAGTATGAGGCGATGTTAGCTGATAGAAGGAGATAGACGACACATATACCGAAGAGGGTAGTGTTCACAAGAATTGATGTCATCTTCCTAGAACCAATATACAGAGATAAACCACTATTTTAGATTATGTTAAAATAGAATAAAGTAATCACTGTTCAATGTGTTAAATCATTCTTCAATCCATGACAAGTATCATTTTTTACACTTAAAATAGAGAAGATAGTTGATTATGATACAATGAGTGCTTACTTGGCCTTTGGTCCCATACTCCTCTTTGCAATCTCAGGGAAGGGCTTGCGGCAGTGGTCATGGTATTCGGGCCAACGATCCTGTATTATTATTATTATTATTATTATTATTATATTTGACTATTTAAATAACAAAAATGAAAAGTTTCACACATAGATGGGCACGCTGGGGGAAAGGCTGTGCGCAAACCAGGGGAAGGGGGAGGCAAGGCTGTGCGCACAGCAATTTTTTTGGCAATTTTGACTGGAAATTTTCCAATTTTTGCGATGCAAGGCTATGCGCAAAAAAAATTCGTTTTCACGCGCCCACCTATGGTTTCACATCATACAAAGTTAGCTAAATACAAAACTATCATTACAATCATTACAATATTTCACAGCCTTCGGCCATTACTACCTTATCCAACCATCTACCGTACACTACCGTACCTGCATGATGTTCCATACGACTCCGAGTTGGTATCCAGTGTAGAGGAAAACGGACGCGATCACGATCATGAACGTCACACCATATCGGAGACCTGCAATTCCCCATTCATTTATTGATTGATTAGGCTACAGTAATCATTTATTCTACAATAACTACCGTAATCCACATATTCAATTATTGACCGTTCAAATGAACATTGACTCTTTGTTGATTGATCATTTCTTCCATAATCCTCCTCTACATCAAGTACATTTCATTCTAATCCCATTACAGTATCCCATTTAAATAATTCCCTCTCGTCATTTAATCTTTTCAACATCAGCGCCTATACATAGTATCACTCTTTCTCTCTATGTTATCAAATTTATCCCATCTAAATCTTTTAAAAAGTAGGATATTTTAAGAGGGAATGATAAAGCATCAGACAGAGTAAAATAGTGTAACAAATCATCTCTGCATCCTTCTTTTCCCCTTCCACTTCCTCAATTTTCTAATTTTACTCATCTCCACTCCATTCCATCACAAAGATGCCATTCAGGCCAAAGAACCATCCTCAATTCCCTATCAATCCATCACATAATCACATTTACCCATTACTATTCTATAACTAAATTCGCCAATGGAAGAATACGACAGTCTAATTGATCTGACTCAACTCGATCGGCCACTTAACTCTAGACAAATCCTTGTTTTTCCACTCAATCAATCACTTCAAATCTTCGAGTTCACCATTAATCTAATGGCTCTTTCCATTTCGAATCCTTAACACTCAAAACACGAACACTTCCTCGTTAGCCCAATATATTGTTCACTCTGTCCAGTATGTTCACCTGCCCCCAAAGATTCCACCCATGTACCCGAACACTACCAAAAGAGAACAAATCAAAAAGTGGTTGAGGTTAAACCATTTAACCATGCTAAACCCCGACGCACCAAATGGAACAAAGTGAATTGCCAAGAAAATCCCCCTCTCCCTCTCACCCAGTTCAAGAGGCCACCACTTTCAATCTGCTTATTTGATCAAACGGCATTTCCCTTCTGCATACTCGCACGTATCCCCATAAATAAATAAATGATATTTAAGCATTAAAAGCACACCCGAGCTAATTTTATTCTACGCTCTGGCAACGCTCTCTCACAGACAAAGACAGCGAGAGAGCATTGTCAGAGCGAAGAGTCAAATTAGTTTAGGTATGCTTTAAACCACGCTTCTTCTCCGTGGGTACAACCTCAGCAGAGAACAACAGACAACAGAGACACATATCCCCGTGTATCTTCTTCTTCTCTTTTCTTCCTTCTCTTCTTCTTTCCATGTTATGCCCTCTCCATCCATTTCCACATTTTCTCCCCTCCACTCTTCTTCCCCTCTCACGAGTCAGCCGATCGAGCTAACAAATGAGCAGCAACAGTCAGAAGTGAGAGAGAGAAAGGGATTGAAGGAGAACAAAACAACAGGGAAGAGAGGAATACACGACATTGTACCCATTTCCATTTGTTATTCTACTCTATCTTCTCAAGTCCACTGTGTATGTGCAACCCAATCCCCTTTTCTCCATGACTCCATTCTTTGTCCCCTCATCTCATTCCATTTCTCCTCTGTTGCTACAACACAGACAGACAGACACCCCATCTCCCATGATTCGTCTAGTCTCATCAAGCGTAGACACATCAACCAGGAAGCATACCCAAAATTGGAATCCGTGTTTCAAAAACTAATTGTGGCTTCAAGTCATCCCCAGTGCAATCCATCTCCTTCAATGTCGCTTTGATCGATATTACAATTGCGATGATTGGAGGGAGGAGAGATTCAGACTAGAGTCCTTGCTTCATAAATGCAACACAAGATGGATCAACTCAGAGATAGAGACAAGCGAGAGTGATAGAGGGGAGAGAGAGAAAGATAGAGGAAGAGAAAGAGCGAGAGACACATTACATTGGTTTACATAGATCATCATAAAGATACGCCATCGAGTGAGAGAGGACGAGAGAGCACTAGCCCCAAGGGAGACTGGTCAGACAATCAGAGAACCGAACGAGATAGCACTGATCGTAGAAGAGACCAAGGGACTGTCTGGAGATTCTTCACAGACATTACAGTATCCCATGCCCTTTCATCACATACTTGCACTTTGCTTGACATCTTTGATAATGGAAGAGATAAAGACCATCCATGTCTTCGTTTATTCTCATCTCTATAATCCTCTACAGTCTCCCCATCCATGCACTCTACCCCCAGTACACTCCCACTCATAGGTCAAATTGCTACATTACAGATTTGCAAAATGCGGTCAGGTTTTCACAAAAAAAGCTAGTTTTTTTTCACAAAAAATTACAAAATGCGGTCTGGTTTTAAACAAACCCAAAATACGGTCAGGCTTCGTAGTTTGCAACGTACTTGTCGACCTATGCATCGCTACCCCCAGTACTATCTCACTCCCCCTTGTCTCTGTCAGTATCCGTCCGATCCCTCAATTCCATTCAGACTGGCCATTTCTTTTTGCCCCTTCTCCTCTCCTTCTACTACTTCTCTAACATCCCTTCATACTCTCTCCAATCCACACACTCTATCATCCTCCCTCCATCGCTCGCTTTTGTATGCTTCCCCCCATCAAAAAGTCCCTCCTCTCTCCGTGTTCGGAACCCTCTCCAGTTCGCACACTCTCTACTCGCTTACTTTGACCAGTCTCTTCACTCTCCACACTCTCATTTCCCTCTAACCGTCTGTACTCTCCCCATGTCTTCCCTCCCTCATCATGTCTCTAACAGTCTGTCCTCTCTGTCTCTCTCCTTTGCCCGTGACTCGTTAAAGGGCGTCGTTCGTACAGCTGCGCAGTGGAGACGACTCGCTGCCCGGCTAAACACAGAAGAAGAAGAGGGAGAGGAGAGGGGAAGAGGGAGAGATGGAGGGGGATGCGAAATAAAGAAGAGGGGCGACTGAAGTTAGAGATGGTAGGGGAGACACAGGGCAGGGAATGGAATGGGAAAGAAATAGGTAGTGGGGGGGGGGATAGAAGACGAAGAAGAAAATAGTGGATAGTGGGAGATGAGTGAATGTGAGTCAGCGCGATAAATACCGTAACTTTACTGGTTACGGTATTGATCTTCACACGAGTTCACATTTTTCTCTTCATTTCCGATATTTTTATCGTCCTTTGTTATACTGCTTTTTGAACAGTGTTTTCTTGCTCGGTTTTTTTTCCAAAAAGAATATGCTCAAGATGTCGATATCATGGGATAAAGTAAGATAGGGTAGGAGAAGTAGATAGAGAGATTGATAGGGTGAAAAAGAGTGAGAGGAGAGAGAGCGAATGCTATGATCACAGGTCAGTTCCGTCATCTCTCTCTATCATCATTTATCAAGTAAGAGAGAGTGAGAGGGAGAGAGGAAGAGAGGGAGAAAGAGAGAGAGAGAGAGAGAGAAAGAGAGAGAGAGAGAGAGAGAGAAGGAAGAGGAAGGAACGAAAGATGGAGCATCTCTCTCTTTATCTCTCTCTCTATCGTTCATTCCACGAATGAACAGCTACGATAGATATCACTTATCAAACAATCAATCTAATCATAAGATATAATCAATCTATACACAAAAAATCATCTTATTCGCTATGTCCGCGCTTCAGCGCACAAAGTACAGGAACCCCCGGTACACCATTAAAGACTACAGTAATCCGCAATCAATCAATCAATAATCAATGTGTGTCTACCGTACCCGAATTGACGAATGCGACAGGCATGGCAACGACGCCACCTCCCACCATATCAGCCACTATGAAGAGTGCTGAGACGATCCAGCCAAGCTTGTGACCGTGATCCGATGCTGAAACATAACGAATAAGGGTTAATGTGACCAATAAATTATTCGATATCAAACAGTTCAGGATCACAAAAAAAGGTTAACTGTAGCTCTGATTGAAGAATCAATAAGTTATAGTACTACTGCAAAAATAAATCAATAAATGTACAGTACCCGAGCTTCGGGGCGATCCATTCTCTCCCATATCGGAATCGGAACCACCCTTGCCCGTGCCTAGGGTAAGCGCACTCCGCGATCCCTCTGACATGAGAGGTCGGGCTGACGACGTCATCCTCTGGTCCTGCAGCGTCACCTGAACGATCAAAGATTACGGTATATGATCAATCGATCGATCAGAGTGCGCTACCGTACCATGTTTCAAATGGGAGTTCAGCAGGAGTTAGATCGGTTGACTGTCGTTAGGGGTAATGTGAAGCTCCGTTGTGAGTGACCACGCGATGTGTCTCTGGAATGAGAAAGAAATACTCCATTGGTCAGTTACTTTAACATGGAGCAAAAACAGAATCGATGAAACACAAAATCAACTTGCGAATATGAAGCACGACTATATTACAATGATAATAAACATATGCAATAAATCGAGTACGGGGAAGTACCGTGGTATGTACATTATATCGGCAATACAATATACTATCATCATCATCATCATGATCGATACTCAATACATTCCAGAGAGCACTAACATATTATTATTCTACCCAATATCAAACTATCCCACCATCTTATTACACAAACGTATACCCCCCCCCTACCTCCACCTACAATACATACAGAGTGCAATGAAAATACTGGAGTAAGACGAAGAAGGTGGAGGGAGAGGGAGAGACTGTGGAAGGAAAGGGAGAGGGAGGTAGAGGTAGAGAGAGAGGCGACGAATGCACTATTAGATCGACATGGGACAATATTAGGGGACAAAGTGTGGTCGAAAGATCAGATAGAAGCAGAAGAAATCTGGGTACAGTAAAGGTACAAGTAGACATGGTAGGATTAGCAGAGGCATATGAGAGGTAGAGAGTATACTCTACTCGGTACATGTACAAGCAGAATTAGATCATAGTATCTAGAAATAGGGGAAAGAGAGAGAACTAAAGCTATGTAACTACATAAAACATCTCTCAGAGTTGATAACCCCCCCCCCTGATCGTATAACACATAATCCACTGTGTACATCATATCATCATCTTTTCTCTCTCTCTATCAATCTCTCCCCTCCCTCTCCATTTCTCGATCGCTCATTTCTCAAAATATCCGCAGGACAAACATTGCAAAACGATCCACGTGGCGATGAAGCTGGGAGGAGGAGGGTAGAGGGAGAAAGAAAAGAAGGAGAGGGAGAGTGAAAGAGGTAGATGGAAACAATATGAGGACTGTGGGTGCAGTTCTAGCCTCGGGGTAGTTCAAAATAGAAAATAGAACGAAAAAGAGAACATCAGAGATCAATATAGTCTCAAATGTCAAAAGAGATCTGCATCTTGCGTGGGCCAGACCATATCTGGAACAGCTCACTGTAAAAAGTACGTGTTTTTTGATCCACCCACCCATATTATACCTACGAACACAATATTTCCATTAGTAATTCAGTAGTGATAATGGTGGTGCACGATAGGGATGGAAAAGTAATGAATAGAATCACTATGGGATATAATTAGGAAAGGGAGCAAGGGAAGGTGGGAGAAAATCTGAATGTTGAGTGGTAGAGGAAGGGAAAGGAAGGAGAGGGAGAGATATTCGAAAACGGAGGGGATAGAGTGAAAGAGAGTGAGAGGTGTTTCTGTTTGATTCAGAAGCCAGAGATTGATGAAAAGAGATGAGAGAAACAAACTTTGATAGGATAGAGTGATAGAAGGAGAGGGAGAGGGAGAGGTAGAGAGGGAGAGAGTGCATCCGTCACCTAATCCCAACAGCTAATCATATCATCGTGATATTCTCATAATCATCATCATCATCATGATAAAGATGATCAAAGGCACACATACAAAACTGCTAGACTGTGTCGTTGAATAGATGAACACAAAAGGGGAGGAGCTATGAGAGATAGAGAGATGGTTAGATCAAGAAGGGACGATAGTGATAGAAAGATGAGAAGCTCATCGATGTAGACTGTATAGAGACGATATGATATAAGCGAGAGATAGAGGGATAGTGGGAGAGAGAGAGAGAGAGGGAGATAGAGACAGCCAGTCAGAGAAAGGAAAACTACTAAATGTGAACAGGCGAGAAGAAGAATAAGAAGAAGAAAAGACGAACGAATAAAAAGGAACGAAATAAAGAGAGAAGGAACGAGGAGACGATAGATTGATATAGATAGAGAACTAGAGAAAGAAGCGAGAGAGATAGTGATAAAGATAAGAGTGATAGCTAAGGGATATCTGCAAAAACATACATCGACCAACTTTGCAGGAGATAGCGGACCAATAAATCAATCGCAAAATAGACTGATCTAGGGTGTGCAGAAGTATAGAGGGGTAGAGGGCATCAGTGATCTTCTCGTGCTTTTTCTAACACCGAGTGTTAGAAAAAAATCTGGAGAGGTTTCTAGAGATATGGGGGAAAAGGCATTTCTCGATGGAAGGAAGAGGGAGAAGTAGAAGGCCACCACTCAGTCGGCCCATCTCCACTACGACTAAGCGGCCATTCCGATCTGAAGACCACGGCAAGGGGCGGGGCTTAGCGTCCAATCATAGAGAACACGGAACATTAGGAGAGTGCAGAGGGATAGAGGGAGAGGGAGAAGGCGAGGTAGAGGTAGAGAGTGAGTCAGAAAGAAGAAGAAGGAGAACAAGACGAAGAAGAGAAGAAGAAGGAGGAAGAAGAGTATGAATTAAAAGAATGAATCTGAAAGAGAGAGGGAGAGACACGTAGTGTAGGAGAGAGAGAAGGGCAGTTGGAGGAGAAGTATGAAAAGAATGAAGCAATTTGAGATGAGAACTGAAACACGAGGATACATTCAAATTAAGTGAAGCATGATGCAATCATGTCTCCAATTAGGGATCAACTCATCATAGACATCACTAATAATAACAAGCTACCGTAATCCCATCTCATCTTTTCTCGTGATCCAAAGACCATGCGACCAAGAAAAGGCTCAAAGCACGTCGGGAATAAAGTATGCAAGTTAATGTAATACGATATCGCTGACGTACGTACATATTGAGGCATACATCAGGCGTTTCAAATTCCTTCGTGATATATACTCACTTTGAACGGACGTAATTATTGTTCACTTTAGTTTCAAAAGAGTAGAAAAGCAAAGTAATCCTGCACGTACTCCAGTATAGAGCAAGTATGAAACATAGAAACAGCAGGTGATATAACCGAGATCAAATGCCTTCTTAATCTTAAAGGTAGACAAACATCAGACAATTTTCTTCTCTTATAATCAGAGAACAAAAGTTGTCTCCTTCAGAACTATTTCGAATATCCTAGAATGAATTAGTGCCCAGGGCGCACATTCAACACCTTGTCTGTTCCCCAAACATGTTATCACTCCCTAATAAATCTGACGAATCGATAAAAAACCAGTGCACTCATACGCCAAATGAAGAGTTACCAACCCGATCACTGAATCACACTGAATAGTGGTCAAATTCCTCATTTTCCATGTTTCTTGTCTCTGTTTCAGCTGATTTTCTTATCAATCTCATCATTCCATATGGATTGGATGGAGCCTATGGCGTTGTTATCATGAGAGTACTCTTATCTCGCATCATCACTTCCATTCTTCTTTACCTTATTGTCCAATAACCATAGGTACACTCTTATCTTCAATCATAAAACGCCCACCGCATACATAGATCACCATCAGCTTCATCATAATTTTCTTAATTTTTATAATTTTATTTATTCTAATTATTTAAACCTTGTTATCCAGCAGCAAAAATTGCTTGACATCACTAATAGTAAGCTCATGACTATAATCGCCCCGAGGCAGCATAAATCTCCAAGACTAGGCTCCTTTTTCTTCTTCCACGGCAGACTGCCAGTGGTCTTAAACACCACGGCGGTTCAATGAAGAGAAATCCCTACATTTAACTTTGGCTTGAAGCCTCTTGCATTACGAAAAATCGGCAAAGTTGGTTTGCACTGGGCGGGATTCGAACCTACGAGGTTCGGATAGATACACAAAAGCTCTACCCACTAAGCCATATCGGCATGTCTCGCGAATCGTAAAGCTCGATGATAGGTCTAGTCAGAAGCGAGCGCCCAGATATACCGTAGTCAACTTTCGCGCTGGGAGATCCTAGATGTTTTAGTGCTTATCATCACTCAGTTTGCGATACTTTCTTTCTCCGGCAAGAGCTTCTTAGTTACTATCATTGAGCCGCCGTGAACACACATAATACCCTCGCGGACGTTTTAAAAAGTATGCAAAGTATTACTTCTACTATATTACTTTTCTGGCCACTTCTCTCCTTCTTCTTTGAGTATTTGCCCTTTGATTTTCAAATATCATCCTCAATCCCAGACGTGCAATATTA
This sequence comes from Parapristionchus giblindavisi, assembly GCA_943737045.1. Classification (NCBI taxonomy): domain Eukaryota; kingdom Metazoa; phylum Nematoda; class Chromadorea; order Rhabditida; family Diplogasteridae; genus Parapristionchus; species Parapristionchus giblindavisi. Next base: position 271,241 of record CALSFV010000287.1, on the reverse strand, counting down.
AACAAACTCTGGATTGAGATAGAAAGCAGCACCGCTGATCCTTAACTTTGATAAGATTCCAACTACTATTTCTTCGTGTTTCTCAATTTTTCGCAAAGTGCAAATCATTTTTGCAATACAAAAGGTTATTGCATCAATATTACGGAGCATAGTATGGATGGAAATAACACTGGAGGGCGTTTTATGAATCGTCGACGATGATAAAGGAGGAGTATGAATGAAGAAGGGAGCAGGGGGAGCAGCCATATAGTCAAAATATGATAGAAGAGATGAATCAGCTAAAGATAGAAAGATACGATAGGAAGAGAAGAAAAGAGGAAGAACCAATTTAAACTTCTACTGTTGAAGAGTGAGAGAAGAGAAGAGGTCAGACAGTCCAACTCTGAAAGCAGTGGATGAATTCCAAAATCGATACCATCTCCTGCATTTACTAAATTTCTTTTCTTTTTCTAAAGTTTTAATTTGAGCCAATGATAAAGAAAGTATTAAGAATTGCATCCGATGGAATAGAAGGGAACGTGAAACATAGAATAGTGCAAGAGTAGACATGGAGAGGGACTGAAAATTGGCGCGAATTGATCGTGTCTCTGTGTCTGAAAGGAAAGCTGAGGGGTTTGATTCCACTTCGAAGCCATCTGTCAAATCTGACTACCTCGTCTATATTCAGTCATTCATCGCGTTCTACAAATCTTGATCTTTATTCCCCTCAGACCACTCTCTTATTCTCTTTCTATCGAGTAGTTCTTGCTGCAGTTATCTTGATTCATTCATCTAAACCAACTTTGTCTGTCTGCGTCTCTCATACTGCTTATCTCTCTTATCTTATTCTTTCACGTGGCGCGAGAACTCTAGCAGTTTAGGCAGTGCAAGTTACACCCGATGTGAGATAGTTTGAGAGAGTAAAAAGGGCCAATAGACCAAGTGACAACCTTTACTCGCCTATTCATTTTAGAGTTGACAGAAAAATCGGTAAAAGAAAACGGAAACAAAAATGGAAATTTATAAGATCTAGCAACACGTACCCGTAATAGCTTCGATGCGAACAACTCGAGTAATCACTCATCAATCATTCATCATTGAAGAGTCAAAGAATGACATCAGATTACACAGAAGCTACATTTCCATATACTGTTGAATGCCAATTAGAGAGTAGAAGCACGAGCCAATTATTTCCAATATTTAAATGAAATAAGCAAATTGGAATTATAGGAAGTTCATACTGCTATGGATACAGGGCTAGAGAGAAATGAGTGATATAAGGAAATTATCGATCAATGTGGCAACAACGAATGACGACCTCATCTGTAGTAGCAGGCGTACGATCAGCTACTAACCAGCAAGAGTGATATCAGTACTCGACAAAGAGAGCATAAACTTCGATGCTCCATCTTACTCTCTCTCTCTCTCTACTGCTAGAGGTGACGAAGAAACGGTCGAAAATCGAAAGAGAAAGTGATAGCTAACTGCGGTTCGAAGTGGAGTGAGCAAGAATGCGAAAAGTCTGATGCAATGGAACGTATCTAGCAATTATGTACTTGGTTTATGTCGTATATTAAAAGATAAGAGCTGCAGGTGCACGAATGCAGATCACAACAAATTGCATCACGAGAACAGATCAATAATAAACGCATATAAGTGTTCCGAAGTATGACGAATTCATGATTTAAGTGATACGATAGTGCTATATAATAATGATCGTATGAATGAATAAAAGTAGCAAGTGAACAATCGATAAACGGTGGCAAAAGAAAGTCAATAAGTTCACGTCGACGTGTGGTCGATGAATCGAGAGCGGTGCTGCACAGAATTTAGAAAGAACGCACGCGTTTCAAATACCTCAGTGCGTAATTTCTTAAATCCTCGGAACTGATAATATTCAGATTTTTTAAATTTTGAATTTTTTTCTAAAATATTGATTATTCCTGGAAAATGATATTTCACAACGTTATCCTTGCATTGCGAATATTCTTATCAGTTGCTGTGAGATGTAACAAATAGATAAAAGAAGAGAAGAGAGAAGGAAAGTGTTTTTTCTCGATAATCTGAAATTTGCAGATACAAACAATAGCAGAATAATACGAACAAATAAACGCTATCGGCAATAAAAATTTGTTGTTCATTAACTGAGTAAGGCTCTCTTTATTATGCGTAAATTTATCACCCACATCTAGATGTACAGTAGCGCCCAAAAGTCTGAATACACTTTTTATTTCTGTTGTAATTTTTGGGTCAGTTGAGATATCAAGCTGTAATGTGGACATTATGTACCCAATGTATGTATGTATTCGATACCCTTATAAGGCCTCACGGGCCTTTCTGGTTATTGCATAGTGATGACGCAACCGAACAACACTTTTTCGAAAATTCATTATTCTTTCAGGGATTTTTTCGTACTTGTCAAACTTCGTGAGCATTGAGAGAACTACAAGGCCTATCCAGAAAAAAAGTTTCAGGTTGCTGCGAATTCGGGTATTGGCTGCAGACTTGCTGCAATATCGCGGTCGCAAAATAATATCTCGGCTTCTAGAAGAGATTTAAAGGAGTTCAAAGCTGCAAACTGATTCTCTTGGTCATTCCTGATAATCCTGTAAGTTTGGCAGCGGTAGCTCATCATTCATCCTCATGGATCGAAAAAGTCACTTTTTTACAAGAACCAACTTTGAGGGTTCACAATTCTGAGGGCGGACCTTGTAAAAATCTGGTTTTTGGATAGGAATGTAGAAAATATATTAATTAATCGATTCCCCGCTTTTTAGAGCGATTGCTAATCTTTCTTGCCTGCGGCAGTCGATTATCTGAAGGATAGTCGTTTAGGCCGCGCTCCCTTCTCATCTCGCGACCCGTACACATCTCTAGGCTTTTCACACTGCTCAATGACGATTTAGCCGCTTTTAGTGATTTGATTAGTCAGAATAGAGAGACACTGTATGAATCCAGTATTTGGTCTGTGATCTTTGTGTTTTCGATATTTGATCTTTGATCTTTGCTCATTTTTCGTCAAATTTTGCTCAAAATCATAATGAAAAGTTGTTTCATTCGAGCAAAGAAGATCAAAAACGCTTTCTTTTATAGACTATGATGTTCAGGATTAGCGACAATACGTTTTAGAATGATTTCATCTATCAAAGCTCGTTGAGCAGTGTGAAAAGCCTAGAGATGTGTACGGGTCGCGAGATGAGAAGGGAGCGCGGCCTAAACGACTATCCTTCAGATAATCGACTGCCGCAGGCAAGAAAGATTAGCAATCGCTCTAAAAAGCGGGGAATCGATTAATTAATATATTTTCTACATTCCTATCCAAAAACCAGATTTTTACAAGGTCCGCCCTCAGAATTGTGAACCCTCAAAGTTGGTTCTTGTAAAAAAGTGACTTTTTCGATCCATGAGGATGAATGATGAGCTACCGCTACCAAACTTACAGGATTATCAGGAATGACCAAGAGAATCAGTTTGCAGCTTTGAACTCCTTTAAATCTCTTCTAGAAGCCGAGATATTATTTTGCGACCGCGATATTGCAGCAAGTCTGCAGCCAATACCCGAATTCGCAGCAACCTGAAACTTTTTTTCTGGATAGGCCTTGTAGTTCTCTCAATGCTCACGAAGTTTGACAAGTACGAAAAAATCCCTGAAAGAATAATGAATTTTCGAAAAAGTGTTGTTCGGTTGCGTCATCACTATGCAATAACCAGAAAGGCCCGTGAGACCTTATGAGAGACTATTTGGCTCAAGTGACATTCTCTTGGCACTTGGCCAAAAAGTGATATGAACCGATCGGGCCCAAACCGTACACAGTTGTAGTATGGGCTGACATGAGCTCACAGACGGAGTTTGGGTTCGTCATATCTGCACCCTCGCTAAATATCGTAAGTTCGACGAAGTGTCATCAAAATTTCAAAGTTTACGGATTCGTTCGATATGTGTATATGACGAAGGGCAATAGTAAGCAGGTAAATTCCACCAAGTATCATCCCGATCCAAAACCGTGAGACCCAGAAAAAAAATTTAAAAAGACATAAAAAATATTTTTCAATTTTATTTTATTTTTCCTACAATTACCTATCGGTGAGGGTCATTTTTTATTCCTTCAATTTGACGAGTATTCATTAGTGTAACTATTGTATGAAAATGAATTAAAACAAATTGGGAAAAAGTTGCCTTATTCCCGAAAAACCACGATTAATTTGCCTTTTTATCGCCAACTGTGCGAATAAGCATTTACCGGCTACGGTTATGCAAATTCAAATCTTCAAAATTGATATTTTTTTCCGAAAAATAGTGTGATATTACTATTCAAATATTCAGATAACTAACAAATGATAAAAGAAAACAATAATATAATACCGAAATCGAATGAAAACAAACAGTTATTGCAGAATTTTGAATTTCCGCATTTGCATTACCGTATCCGGCACACGCTTAATCGGCTCAGTTTGCAATAAAAAGGCGAATTAATCGTGGTTTTTCGGGAATAAGGCAACTTTTTCCCAATTTGTTTTAATTCATTTTCATACAGTAGTTACACTAATGAATACTCGTCAAATTGAAGGAATAAAAAATGACCCTCACCGATAGGCAATTGTAGGAAAAATAAAATAAAATTGAAAATTTTTTTTATGTCTTTTTAAATTTTTTTCTGGGTCTCACGGTTTTGGATCAGGATGATACTTGGTGGAATTTACCTGCTTACTATTGCCCTTCGTCATATACACATATCGAACGAATCCGTAAACTTTGAAATTTTGATGACACTTCATCGAACTTACGATATTTAGCGAGGGTGCAGATATGACGAACCCAAACTCCGTCTGTGAGCTCATGTCAGCCCATACTACAACTGTGCACGGTTTGGGCCCGATCGGTTCGTATCACTTTTTGGCCAAGTGCCAAGCCATAAGCAAAATATGTTCACTGAGTCAGATAGTCTCTCTTATAAGGGTATCGAATACATACATACATTGGGTACATAATGTCCACATTACAGCTTGATATCTCAACTGACCCAAAAATTACAACAGAAATAAAAAGTGTATTCAGACTTTTGGGCGCTACAGTATGTTACATACAGTATGTATTGTATTTTTTAGATAAGATTTTAGATTTAATTTAAACAAACGAGATTACAAAGAATCAAGAATGGTATTAATGTTCAATACAATACGTCATCGATTGGTACAATTTATGGCATAGAAAATGTTTTCCGATAGATAATTCTCATCTACACTTCGCACGTTGGGTTATATATATATATATATATTATCAACGTGCGTATGCACGAAACGAAACACATAGAAGTGACTAGTGAAAATTCATGAAATTTAAATGTGATATATTGGGGGGGGGGTCAGGGTTTGATATCTCAGGGTGGAAAGGGGGATCTCTCATAGGATACAGTGGTCCCTCTCTTGGACGAAGACAGAGGGTGACAGTGCAAGTGAGCGAGGAGTGTGTGGTGGTGAACTCAGTTGTGGACCATGAGAACTTGCGGAGGTAACAGCATCTTCAGTGAGAAAGGCCAGGACCAAAGATCAACTATGAGAGATATCGACGACTACAGAAGGGGGTGATGGTGGGACCTACCAGAAAAAAATAATAAAAAAATCTCTGTAAGATGTGTGTGTTGGTTATCACCAAACATGTTAACATACAATATTCTAGAGAAAAATAATTTATAAAAAAAATCATAATGTCGTCGAGTGCTGCGGAACTTAAAACTACCGATAAGTTGTTTACATGTTTAGTGAAATCATAAAAATTGTTTATGCAATAAAAACAATAAAAATTTGCAGACTGGGCGATCATTTAAATTTGAGAGATTGAGATTTGATTATGAAATTGTTGGTATAAAAATATGAAAAGTATAATGATCCATTATTCATTCTTCATAGTCTTCCCATATGCCTCCAATAGTACCACGGAAGAAGGCGTCTAATTATAAGAGCACTAATAAACAGTGTAAGTTGCTTGGGGATATCTTACAATAAGATTACGGTTGGAATCCTAGAGATTACGGTATCTATAGAGTACGGTATCCATGATTAATTGATTACAGTAGAGGATGATGGAACGCAAGTCGAGAGAGAGAGAGAGCAATCTGGTAAAGCAAAGGCAAAGAAGAGAAGTGTAACAAAGAGAAAGAGAGGAGGTACTGTCAATGTAAGATATTGATTGATCGACCGATTGATCTACCGTATTCTATTTCTAGGAAGGACCCGACTACAAGATAAAGTTCAAGGAATTCGTTCTGAATCATGTCAAGGTTTTGATCTTTAATCGTTAATCTATAATTTATAATATTTTAATATAATTATTTATAATATTAATTATTATTATGTTTGTTTGAGATCGGAGTCCCTGGCCTTCTCTCTGAATTCGATGAAATAAAGAAGCAGACGCAACCTATTGGAAGTACTCCTAAAGTGGCATTCGACAGCGCTCCTGAAAAAAATCGATACAAAGGTTTGAACTTTGATCTTGGTCTTGATTGATCTTTGATCTTTGCATTGATTGATCTTTGACGTTTGTCTTGATCGATCTTTGATCTCTGTGTAGACCGATCTTTGATCTTTATCTAGATTGATCTTCTATACTTGATCTTTGCCGTGACTGATCTTTGATCTTTGCCTTGACTGATCTTTGATCTTTGCCTTGACTGATCTTTGATCTTTGATCTTTGCCTTGATTGATCTTTGATCTTTGATCATTGCCTTGATTGATCTTTGATCTCTTTCAGATGTCTACTGTGTCGATGAGTCACGTGTCATTCTAACAGGGAGTCATGACTACATTCACGCTAATTGGGTTGAAGTATGCGATAGTCGAAAGTACATCTGCACGCAGGTAAATGATCTTTAATCTTGGATTTTGTGAACTTTTGATCTTTGATCTCAGGGTCCAATCGTTGCCACTATCGATGACTTCTGGAGAATGATATGGCAAGAGAAAATCAAATTAGTCTCCAATCTTTGATCATTGATTATGAATCTTTCCATCCTAACTCTTCAGATCGATCGTTATGCTATGTAACATTGTTGAATGTGGAAAGAAGAAATGTGAGCAGTATTGGTCGGAGAACATAGGAGGAGAGGTACTGTAACTGTTACAGTATCGGAATCATAGAGCGTATACTGTAATGGTTACCGTATCCTAATAATAGATCATATTTACAGCAGAAGAATGGACCACTCACAGTCAAAGCTACAAAGCAGCAAGAATTCGAGAGGCTGATGACTCTTACGAATATCACAGTGACTCATGGAGTGGTAGGGTATTTGCCTCTTTGATTGAATCATGAAGTGACTTTATTTCAAGGAATCACACGAAGTTGAACATATTCAATGGAATAATTGGCCAGATCGAGGTGTCACACTTGATAATACTACCTGCTTCAAACTTCTTCATTATCTCAAGAAGTTATCGCCTACAGTTATCCATTGTTCTGCAGGTACAGTAATCTACCATAATCATGGCCCTCAGTACTCATTCTTCAGGTATCGGTAGGACCGGGACTATCGTAGGACTAGAACTTCTCTTATCTAGATTGAAAGCAGGAGAATACAGGACCCTCAAAGAGGTAAATTGATTCATGATGTTTAGAAATCTTTGATCTTTGATCTTTAAGTTGTCATGGAGCTCCGATCTAAGCGTCACGGATCTGTTCAGATGGATATACAGTACCTGTACATGGTACGTGTAATGATTGCATACGGAGTGCAGAAGAAGGTAAATGACAGAATGAGTGAATGCACTCTATGCACCATCTACAGTAATCATTCAGGTCGTCAAAGAAAGTGAAGTCAAAAGCTTCGTCGACGCTTACGAAACACTTTGTAAACAAAGAGGATTTATGTGAAAATAAAGACGAAGATGAATATTGATTGATATCCTTATCAATATGAATAAACGAGTGGATACTCTTGGATATTATAGATATTGTTGATGTCGTTATTCACATTGTTAAGCACAGTAAATAATAATTTAATAACAAAGTATATATTCCATTTCGAGATAATAAAAAATTAGTACATAAGATGTACATGAATCTACATAAATAATCGTATTTTAATTCAATTGGTACGTGGTATTTTAATGGCAACATGATCTGAAATGAATCTAAATTTTAATATTTGGAACAGTCTGGGAACAATGAGATGACGTGGATATGACATCCATTGATCTTTCATTTTTCTCCATTCATTTACTATTACTTCATCTCTTGCGATTGGTCGTCAAATTGTAGGGGTGAGTTGCTTAGGTCTTTAAAATCTTAGATTTCCAGATCTCTGATATCATACTCGAAGGTCACGATCAAGGGTCAAAGATCAAAGATCAAAGATAATTGGATGTTCAGGATGGCAAAGTCGGCAGAATCTGGGACTAAGTCGTTTGAAGATAAGAAAAAGGATAAGAAGAATAAGAGGAAGAGTGAACCAAGTGTTGAAGAGAAGGGACCTGTAATGAGAATAATCAATATTGATGTAGATCATATAAATCAATATTTAGGATGATGAATCATCAATTACTGACAATGTGAGACATGTCGATTATTATCACGGTCTCATCCCAAAGTAAGTGGTCTACCGTAATTTAATAGAGTAATCCAAACAATCCATTCAGGACCGATGCAGAACTTGTTCTCAAGAAGGAAGGTGATTATTTACTCAGGAAGACAGAGCATTTGTCAGGTTGATGATATATAATCTGACCTGATTGAACTACCGTATTCAGGAGTCATTGTATTGTGTGTCTCTGTTCGCACATCTGAATCGAGTGTCAAACACTTCGTGCTCAATACTGTGAGTTACCGTAACCTGGGCAGATGATTATTGATTTGTTATAGGATGATAAAAAGATGTTTTTCATCAATCAAGATCATAAAGAGAAATCTGTCGCTAATCTCATCCAGTGGTACAAGTAAGTGCTATAGTAATCTTTGATCTCTCGCAATCTTTGATCTACCGTAATCGTTGATCTACCGCACTATCAGATCTACCGTAATATTTGACCAACAGCAGTCATTGTAATATTATCTTTTTGATCGCATCAATTTTTTTAGGAATACTAAGACTCCATTGTCGAAGGCATCAAATGCTGTTCTCAAACGATGTAAGTATCATTCCTATTGTGATCCAATTGAACTACCGTAATCATTTGAGCTGTCGAGCGTGCTCCCTGGACACTTAATCATGATGCCATCTTCATCGTTAAGAAGCTCGGTCACGGTGCTTTTGGAGAGGTATACGGTAGTTGTGATAGTGACCACGTTGAACTACAGTACCTCTAGGTATATCTGGCCGAGTATGTAACAACGAAGGGAGCTGAGAAGGTCGCAGTCAAGACTATGAAGGGCGAAGTAAGTTAATCGTGAATGTGCTCCGATTGAACTACAGTATTCAGGCCAGCCGCGAATCTCGCAACAAATTCTTGAAAGAAGCAAGAATGATGAGAAAGTACGACCATCGTAATGTAGTGAAGGTTTGACATGATTGAACTACCGTAATCTTTATATTATTAATAGATTCTCGGTGTCGCAGTACACGAACATCCGCTCATGATCGTTATGGAATGTTGTGAAGGTTAAAAAGATCAAAGATCAAAGATCAAAGATCAATCTTTCTGTTCTAGGTGGAGCTCTTCTCTCGTATCTCAAGAAGAACGGAAAGACTATGCCTCTGACGGGAAAGCTTCGATTTGCAACTGAGGTCAGAGATCAAAGATCAAAGATCAAAGACCAAATATTACATTTCTAGTCGGCTGAAGGTCTAGCATATCTCGAGAAACAACAATGTATTCATCGTGATATTGCTGCACGAAATGTTCTTCTATCATCAAAGAATGTTTGTAAGATCTCAGATTTTGGAATGAGTGATGATAAAGCTATCCTACACGATGACACTCTTGATAAGGTACCGTAATCTCATTACAGTATCTACAAATGGTTACTGTAACTGTTTGAGGTTCCTGTGAAATGGCTTGCACCTGAGACTCTTCAAGAGAAAATTTACTCACTCAAAAGTGATGTATGGTCCTATGGTGTCATGGTGAGATACTGTAGTGGAATACCGGAATCATCGATTATTGATTGATTGTAGGTTTGGGAAATCTACTCAAATGGCGCAGAGCCATATCCAGGACTAACTCGTCTACAGACTCGAGCTAAGATTGTCCTGACTGATTACCGTATGCCGATGCCTGATGTGAGGGAAGATACTGTAGATTACGGTAGATCAATTAATCGATTGTAGGAGACACCTGCTGAAGTGACCAAAGTAGTGGCTGAGTGTTGGAATAAGGCTCCTGAGAAGAGGCCAACCATGACTGCTGTTCATGCGTAAGATATCGATCTCCATTCAAATTCTAATACATTATATTTGAAGTTCACTGAAGAAGTTGTATGGTGATTAACGAAGAGATTTGTTGATTCTTCTACCGATCCTCATTTCTCTGAATAAACCGTGATCGGTATTATATATTGATACTTAACACATTGCAAACAGAACATTGCATTTTATTGAACAAGAGAGAGATCAACGCAACAGATGACTATGTAAACTAAAGTTTAATAAACGTTTCATATCAGATATTTTGAAGAAAAAAAAACTAAACACGGTTTTGGCATTTGTTCCTTTCAAATTTGCTTCTGAAATCCGAGTTGAAATGATAGATAATAAAGATAATAGGATAGATAGATAAATGATAGATGGATGATAGATGATAGGATAGATGTCTTTGGTCTTGGAATGAACAAGGAGGAAAGTGTTCAGAGAAATAAGAGAATATAATTTCGTCTTCCCGTTTCGTGTTCCATGTAGCCGAGAGCAAGCTCCGCTCCTTAACACTTATAGCTCTACTCTTTCACTCTTCACGTTTCAGAGCTTATGACAAAAATTATTCTATCCTTTGCAATTTGAGAAGTTGTTGATTTTTAGGCCAAGAATTTAACCATTTAGCTATGAGTTTTAGGCAATTTTTTACAGTTTTGTTTTGTTATTGGTGTATATGGATACGCAAAAAGGGTTGAGAAGATTTAGGACGATTTTGAAGAGTCTCATAGGAAAAGATGAAAAGATGTAACGGACACACAAACAGACAGACACAGAGATAGAGAGACGTGTCTTATAATTTTATAGAATAAAGAAATAAAAATATTATAAAAATATACATAAAAGTTTGTGAAAAGAGTTGTACATGGCTGGAATCGAATCAGCTAAGCACTATACTACGTTGGACAATACCTATTGCTACTATATATAGAGTATAATTAGATTTCTTGATGATCCGCGCTGATTCTTTCAAATACATTATCTCTAATCTTTGATCTTTATCTCATTACATAACCTTTATTTCATCAAGGTTTGATAGGTATACTGCGTGCGAATATTTGGCATAATTTTACTTCTGTCATTCCACTCCCTCGTCTTCCTCTTAACAATATAGACATCAATCGATAAGAAGTACATACGTCTCGCAAATGCATCAAGATACAGACTAAACATAGGGGTTGCTGGCCTGCCATCGGGTCGTAAAATCATTGCGGGCCTGCAGCCCCCGAATAGCCAACTCTAATAGAAACGTCGATCGATATCACTTATCCTGTCTTTGTCTCTGTATTCATCCAATTGTGTGATGGTTCTTTGATCAGAGTCGAGAGATATAAGAGAGACAAAAGACATACAGACAGAGCGAGAGAGTATGCATTAGGAAGAGAGTACAAGGAAAGAAAAGATGGTGAGAGTAAAGTGATCTACCATCGATAGTGTTTATCATCATTGCCTCCCTTTGTTATCGCTCATTTTTCCGCTCAGAATATTTCGATTTCACGTCTTTTTCTTCGTGTTTTAGTATGAATTTTGTTAATCTCCCCTTCTTCATCTCTCTCACCCTCATCCTGTCTCTTTGCTTCCCTTCTCTCAAACTCCTTTAGTGATTTTCAATCAACGATATCATTAATCGATCCTTCTAAACTGATTTGCATATATTATGACTATTGTTGTCTAATCCTTCACCTATTCCATTCTAATTTGCACATAATCCACCAAATTATCATACACTACGTGTCCCCATTTTCATTCCATTCGTTTTTCAGTTTTCGGCCTTATATCTTCTTTCTCACACTATTCTATTTTCTCCCCTGTTAAAGTTGATCATTGATCTTTTTTCCCTCTCCATCTCCATTTCTATATCTCTTCCCTCTCTCTATTCCATCATATTCTTTTTTCTCGTTATAAATCAGTTTTGAGGCGCGTACTATTTGCTACTTTCGCACTGTTCTGACATTTTGAGCCCTCGAACTTATCATTCACAAGTTCTAATCCTCTTCAGCTGTGTTCGTCTTGGATACCCATTGTGGACGTCGTTGTTCAAGGATACTGGATAGGATTTGTGATCAATAAAAGAGAATGGACTGAGTGAGTACTTCTAATATAACTTGTGGTCACTACCCCATTCTTGAACTTGACATTCTGGAACAAATAATATTTTTTGAACTACTGTTACTGCAAAAAACGATAAATGGTCCTTGCTCCAGAATGGGGAGCTTGAGGAACATGGCGTGGTCATGGTACCCAAGTGATTGCTACGAAGTGTTTCGGTGTTCATGCAGAATAATTATCGATTTATTCAGATTTCCTCCAGTGATTTCTCCGTCTCTCTTACGCTCATTCTGACGACTCAATTCACTAATCGGAGAGTGCTCCAGGAGGATCATCATCTCTACACTCAATAGTGTCTGATAGGTATGTCCATCATTTGTTTTCAAATTGTGTAATGGGAACTGAAAACGCCCCTTTTATACTTTGCATTCTGTTGGTATTGATTGTTTATTTCACACAAATTTGATGGTAGTATGAAGGTGATAAGGATATCGGAAGAGGTGTCTGTAGCTCTATTCTTGTCTTTTCTGTTGTTTAAAAGTTGCGAAAGGAAAGTAAATAAGACGCGCATACTCCCAGTTGTTCGGTCTCCGTTCATCACTATTGAAAACTGCATGACTTATCATAAAGTTCAAATCTCTGAATTTATGATATTTTCTCTTTTCACATTCCGAATGGCCGTTTCACCTTCATCATCAGACAATTGGTGTCTACAACGAGGATGGGCGACTTGACGAGCATATACTCCTCCATCTGCTGATGAACGAAGACGTCACTCGAACGCCATCTAGGTGATGACAACTTTAAATGCATCGTTCTCGTTTCAAAAGTGAGAAAAATTTAAGACGACTCCACATATATAGCGAACTATCTAATCGTTTTTCGTTTCTTTTCGTCACTTTTGAACTAAACATTAGTTGGAACACGTTGTTGTCCAAAAGGTCAATCCGCTGATTCTATCGTAATCCTTTGTTGTGCAGATTGAATTCCGTTCGACACTGAGGTATTCAACCTCGAGGAGAACATGGACATCGTTAAGGCGTCATCAGTCACCCTTCTTCGGTATCACATCGGATATCTACAGAAGCAGGATGATGAACGGATCTTCTGGCTTCGTCTTCGTCTGGTGGTCTTCTTTTTCGAATGAATAAAGATATTTGGGTGTGTAAATGTTTGAAATCGGTGTCTAAGCCCGCGAAGTTAAATGGGCGGAGCCATAATCGCTATATATGTAGGGTAAACCAGAAAGGGGCGGAGCTATGTATCGGCATATAAGCGCGGTAGTGCCCGAGTATATGTAGTCTATTTGCCATGTCTACGAATAGGGACCCATGGTCTAGCGGATAACAGGTCGAACTATCAATCCGATAGGTTGGTCGGCAGGAAAGTTCAAATCCCCGAAGAGGAAAGAGAAAGTATGAATTGTTCCATATTAACGCAGCTCTTTTGTCATTTTTCCTTGACTTTTCGATGTTTAATTTTAGCGAGTAGAAGCTCATTACAATTAAAATAATGATGAATCTTGAACTTACTTTTTGCCAAATAAAATTGCACTGTGTATAGTTTTAAAATACAATTAATTTCTATGTTTATTCGTTAACTAACAAAAAAGGAAAGATTACGGTCGCTTGATAAGGCTATTGTATTGTGGATGTTCTTTCTCATCGATTTATTTTTTTCATCTTTAGCTTTATATCAGCATAATCAAATTTTTCATCAAACCAAATCACGAATTAATCGATTGTCGGTGGCTCAACGTAGAATGGAGCGTTGGATGATCGGCTGTACCTTACTTGATCATGTCTCCAATGAGCGGCTGCGAGATTCTACTAGAGTGCGGGATTTTGTCCACACTGCTCAGATGAGGAAATGGTCTTGGTTACTCAAGATTGCGAAGGACAACTGCTGGAAGTGGAGCCGATCTGTAATCGAATGGTTCCCACGAAGGAAAAGAAGAAAGAGCCGGCCTATCACGCGATGGAGCGATTCCTTCCGCAACGCAATCGGTGTCAACTTTCTCAGCGAGGCGAGGAGTAAGATGTGGAGCGCTATGCATATCAGAGCTCTCATCCCTTGACCTCTAGATAAATGTGTTCAAATCGTAAAATCGTAAAAAAATGTATATCATCGATCATTCTCATGTATTTACGCTTTACTCATATTGTACGAAACAGCTTTAAAATATGAGCAATTAAAATAAAACAAAGAGTATTTTTATGTGAAACTGGTAACATTTTGAATGCTCTGGGTCGGATGAGAATCGATGAATAAGAATCGACTGGACGATAACCATTGCATACTTTCTCTATTCATTAGCGTTTGTCTCTCAAATAGTTTTCATCCAGTCGGTTATTGTTCATCAATTCTCATCCGATCTAGTGGCCATTTTGAAGAAGACGTGATAGATATTCCATCGTACAGAATATTGAAAAAGACAATGGTTAACTTTCTAATGCCTATTTTCTTAGATTTGTTTTAAGTGTATGAACAATATTTACTGATGAGTAGAATCCGATTCGAACTAATTTATTCCTGTGAGAAAATTGCGATTCGAACTAATATATTCGAACTAATTTATTCCTGTGAGAAAATTGAAATTTCCGAGACCCATGAAATTATGAAAAAATGTCATAACTATATTTTCAGTGATAATTCAAGGTCGATTCAGTTGGGAGGTTCTAATCTATTCATCTCACCTATTTTACGATGATTATTGGTATGATCATCACATCATTATACTCAGCTTTATCTATTTAACTAATTTTTTTTCAATATGGAACAGTATTCTTTGGTTATATTAATCGACTTTTCCATGCGATATCTGTACCAGGCGCACTATTACAGTCATTTAGCGTCTTTATTTTATCAAAATTACTATTTTTTTTAAATTTTGTATTTTTTTTCAGTGAAGTTATCCCGCCCGTCACCCGTCTCAACAGTGATGCTAAATTGAGTTCAGTGCGCGCGCGATGATTCTCTGCGTCTCTGCCCATCGATCTCGTCTAATCAACTGGCCACTCTATCATTGATCTAACATCGATAGGGAACCACTTCCTATCTTGACATCATTACTATACGCTTTTCTAGAGACATTTAGGCAAATTGTCATAACTTATCATTCAATTGTGCATGCGTAAAACTATTGAATCTTTTTCAACAGAATTCAACAGCTAAGAAAACTATCGAAAACTTTTCTTATTTTCGCTAATTGTTTGAAAAAATTGTGGACAATGATAAAAGATCAAATTACAAAGATAATTTTGATAAAATAAAGACGCTAAATGACTGTAATAGTGCGCCTGGTACAGATATCGCATGGAAAAGTCGATTAATATAACCAAAGAATACTGTTCCATATTGAAAAAAATTTAGTTAAATAGATAAAGCTGAGTATAATGATGTGATGATCATACCAATAATCATCGTAAAATAGGTGAGATGAATAGATTAGAACCTCCCAACTGAATCGACCTTGAATTATCACTGAAAATATAGTTATGACATTTTTTCATAATTTCATGGGTCTCGGAAATTTCAATTTTCTCACAGGAATAAATTAGTTCGAATCGGATTCTACTCATCAGTAAATATTGTTCATACACTTAAAACAAATCTAAGAAAATAGGCATTAGAAAGTTAACCATTGTCTTTTTCAATATTCTGTACGATGGAATATCTATCACGTCTTCCTCAAAATGGCCACTAGATCGGATGAGAATTGATGAACAATAACCGACTGGATGAAAACTATTTGAGAGACAAACGCTAATGAATAGAGAAAGTATGCAATGGTTATCGTCCAGTCGATTCTTATTCATCGATTCTCATCCGACCCAGAGCATTCAAAATGTTACCAGTTTCACATAAAAATACTCTTTGTTTTATTTTAATTGCTCATATTTTAAAGCTGTTTCGTACAATATGAGTAAAGCGTAAATACATGAGAATGATCGATGATATACATTTTTTTACGATTTTACGATTTGAACACATTTATCTAGAGGTCAAGGGATGAGAGCTCTGATATGCATAGCGCTCCACGTCTTACTCCTCGCCTCGCTGAGAAAGTTGACACCGATTGCGTTGCGGAAGGAATCGCTCCATCGCGTGATAGGCCGGCTCTTTCTTCTTTTCCTTCGTGGGAACCATTCGATTACAGATCGGCTCCACTTCCAGCAGTTGTCCTTCGCAATCTTGTGTAACCAAGACCATTTCCTCATCTGAGCAGTGTGGACAAAATCCCGCACTCTAGTAGAATCTCGCAGCCGCTCATTGGAGACATGATCAAGTAAGGTACAGCCGATCATCCAACGCTCCATTCTACGTTGATCGATTAATTCGTGATTTGGTTTGATGAAAAATTTGATTATGCTGATATAAAGCTAAAGATGAAAAAAATAAATCGATGAGAAAGAACATCCATCTACAATAGCCTTATCAAGCGACCGTAATCTTTCCTTTTTTGTTAGTTAACGAATAAACATAGAAATTAATTGTATTTTAAAACTATACACAGTGCAATTTTATTTGGCAAAAAGTAAGTTCAAGATTCATCATTATTTTAATTGTAATGAGCTTCTACTCGCTAAAATTAAACATCGAAAAGTCAAGGAAAAATGACAAAAGAGCTGCGCTAATATGGAACAATTCATACTTTCTCTTTCCTCTTCTGGGAATCGAACTTTCCTGCCGACCAACCTATCGGAATGATAGTTCGACCTGTTATCCGCTAGACCATGGGTCCCTATTCGTAGACATGGCAAATAGACTACATATACTCGGGCACTACCGCGCTTATATGCCGATACATAGCTCCGCCCCTTTCTGGTTTACCCTACATATATAGCGATTATGGCTCCGCCCATTTAACTTCGCGGGCTTAGACACCGATTTCAAACATTTACACACCCAAATATCTTTATTCATTCGAAAAAGAAGACCACCAGACGAAGACGAAGCCAGAAGATCCGTTCATCATCCTGCTTCTGTAGATATCCGATGTGATACCGAAGAAGGGTGACTGATGACGCCTTAACGATGTCCATGTTCTCCTCGAGGTTGAATACCTCAGTGTCGAACGGAATTCAATCTGCACAACAAAGGATTACGATAGAATCAGCGGATTGACCTTTTGGACAACAACGTGTTCCAACTAATGTTTAGTTCAAAAGTGACGAAAAGAAACGAAAAACGATTAGATAGTTCGCTATATATGTGGAGTCGTCTTAAATTTTTCTCACTTTTGAAACGAGAATGATGCATTTAAAGTTGTCATCACCTAGATGGCGTTCGAGTGACGTCTTCGTTCATCAGCAGATGGAGGAGTATATGCTCGTCAAGTCGCCCATCCTCGTTGTAGACACCAATTGTCTGATGATGAAGGTGAAACGGCCATTCGGAATGTGAAAAGAGAAAATATCATAAATTCAGAGATTTGAACTTTATGATAAGTCATGCAGTTTTCAATAGTGATGAACGGAGACCGAACAACTGGGAGTATGCGCGTCTTATTTACTTTCCTTTCACAACTTTTAAACAACAGAAAAGACATGAATAGAGCTAGAGACACCTCTTCCGATATCCTTATCACCTTCATACTACCATCAAATATGTGTGAAATAAACAATCAATACCAACAGAATGCAAAGTATAAAAGGGGCGTTTTCAGTTCCCATTACACAATTTGAAAACAAATGATGGACATACCTATCATGCACAATTGAGTGTAGAGATGATGATCCTCCTGGAGAACTCCCCGATTAGTGAAGGGAGTCGCCAGAATGAGCGTAAGATTGACGGAGAATTCGCTGGGGGAAATCTGAATCAATCGATAATTACTCTGTATGAATAACGAAACACTTCGTAGCAATGACTTGGGTACCATGACCACGCTATGTTCCTCAATCTCCCCATTCTGGAGCAAGGACCATTTATCGTTGTTTGCAGTGACCGTAGTTCAAAACATAGTATTTGTTCCAGAATGTCAAGTTCAAGAATGGGGTAGTGACCACAAGTTATATTAGAAGTACTCACTCAATCCATTCTCTTTTATTGATCGCAAGTCCTATCCGGTATCCTTGAACAACGACGTCCACAATAGGTATCGAAGACGAACGCAGATGAAGAGGATTAGAACTTGTGAATGATAAGTTATAGGGCTCAAAATGTCAGAACAGTGCGAAAGTAGCAAGTAGTACGCGCCTCAAAACTGATTTATAACGAGAAAAAAGAATATGATAGAATAGAGAAAAGGAGGAGATATAGAGACATGGACATGGAGAGGGAAAAAGTAAAGATCATAGATCAACTTTAACAGGGGTGAAAATAGAATAGTGTGAGAGAGAGAAGAGAGGAGACGTAGTGTATGATAATTTGGTGGATTATGTGCAAAATAGAATGGAACAGGTGAAGGATTAGACAACAATAGTCATAATAGATGCAAAGCAGTTTAGAAGGATCGATTAACGATATCGTTGATTGAAAATCACTAAAGGAGTTTGAGAGAGTGGAAGCAAAGAGACAGGGTGAGGGAGAGAGATGAAGAAGGGGAGATTAACAAAATTCATACTAAAACACGAAGAAAAAGACGTGAAATCGAAATATTCTGAGGGGGAAAATGAGCGATAACAAAGGGAGGCAATGATGATAAACACTATCGATGGTAGATCACTTTACTCTCACCATCTTTTCTTTCCTTGTACTCTCTTCCTAATGCGTACTCTCTCGCTCTGTCTGTAAGTCTTTTGACTCTCTTATGTCTCTCGAGTCTGATCAAAGAACCATTGGAGTTGTTATGAATACAGAGACAAAGACAGGATAATTGATATCGATCGACGTTTCTATTAGAGTTGGCTATTCGGGGGCTGCAGGCCCGCAATGATTTTACGACCCGATGGCAGGCCAGCAACCCCTATGTTTAGTCTGTATCTTGATGCATTTGCGAGACGTATGTACTTCTTATCGATTGATGTCTCTATTGTGAGAGTGGAATGATAGAAGCTCAATTATGCCAAATCTTCACGTCGCGGTATTCCAATCAAAAACATGATGAAATAAAGACTATGTAATGAGATAAATCAAAGATTAAAGATAATGTATTTGAAAGAATCGGCGCGGATCATCAAGAAATCTAATTATAGGAGCAACCGCCCATTTGGATAGTTTCCAGAAATTTCCAGACTCCAGGGCATTCGCATTGTAGGAGGAGGTTGGTTCTCTCACAGATATAATTGGCCTTGAAGACGAAAAATTAAATTAAATTAGCATAAATACGAAATTGCTTAATATTCCACATTCGTGATCATTTCATTCATTCTTCTTCTTCATTCATTCATTTTCTACTTTCTCGTCAATCGAGGACGGTTCCTCCTTCTCCTCTCCATTATCCTCATATCAGTCTACTCTACCTTACACTCCAATACTATGTCCAAGGACACTAAATATGGTCGGTTATGATGTCCACTCTTAAACTAATCCATACATGCTACTGTAACCGTACAGCATGCATAATTTATAATCCATATTATAGAGGATGGTCCAGTTGAGCTACCCAACGGTACGGTAGTTGGTAAGGTATGGAGAGTGCAAAGGAAACTTGGTGAAGGAGGATGTGGTGCTGTGTATCTTGTAAGCGCTGATCTTTGATCTTTACAAATTGATCTTTAATTTTTAGGTCGAGAATTCGCTGACGAAAAAGCAAGCAGCGATGAAAGCTGAATCGAACTTTGTTGAGGGAGGAGCTGTACTGAAAGTGGAAGTGGATGTGAGAGTCGGACCTTCGATGATGATTTTTGATCTTTGATCTTTTTAGATTCTCGCTCGTCTCAGAGGCAAGAAACATGTCGCTGAACTAATTCAAGCTGGCAAAAAGAAGAAATTTCAATATATGGTCATGAGCTTACTTGGAGACTCCTTGAATTCTCTTTTGAGGTTGGAGATCAAAGATCAAAGACCAAAGATCAAATGATGTTTCAGGAAGTGTGGTAAACAATGCTCACAATCAACTCAAATTCGAGTTGGCATTCATGTACTCCACGGTTTGAAGCAAGTTCATGATGTAAGATCAAAGATCATTTCGATACCGTAATCTACCATATTCCTTCCACAGTCAGGTTTCATTCATCGAGATGTAAAACCAGCCAATCTTGCAATGGGAAATCGTAACGGAGGAACGGATCCAAATGTTGTTCATATTCTTGACTTTGGACTCTCCAGAGAATTCGTTGTGACGGTACGAAACTATGTCATTCTTTAACCTAATCGATACCTCTTAAGGATAGTGATGGAGGATACAAGATGCGTAAGCCACGAAAACGAGCATTGTTCAGGTATCACGATTACAGTAATTCGGTTCAATGAAGTCAGATTTATGATTTGAGAGGCACAACTCGTTATTGTTCCATGTCTACGCATGAGAAGAATGAACAGGGAAGGGGTGATGATCTTTGGTCTCTTCTATATGTTATGGTCGAATTGAGAGGACCATTACCATGGTGTAAAATAAAGTAAGTCAAGGTTCTTGAATCTCCATCATCTATTCATTGTCTATAGAGAGAAAAAGGATCTATTGGAAGCAAAGAAAGCCCAGAAAGACTCTGATCTTCTATGTAATTCACCCTCTGTTCTCATCAAATTCTGTGATCATCTACGGTAATACAGTAATTCATTCATTCATTCTATTATTGAATAACTTAAAGAACTCTTGATTATTGGACACGTCCGGACTATCTACTTCTATATAAGATTCTACTAGAAGCAATGGATGCTGAAGGATATCGGTTATCATTTTTTGAACTTTGGTCTTTGATCTTTGATCTTTGATCTTTTTTCAGATTCAGTGATCCATGGGGATGGGAGGAGAAAAGTTTGGCCGCGAAGTTGAAGAGTGAGATGAAGAGTGCTGAGAGGATGGTTAGAATATAAATGATCTTTGATCTTTGATCTTTGATGTTTGATCTTTCTCAGGACGATGGTCTAGTGAAGACTCAGGTGGATGAAATAGAAGAGAAGAAAGAGAATCCCTTCACAGATGAAGATTTCATAAAGAATCCTCTTGGATT
Source organism: Parapristionchus giblindavisi (assembly GCA_943737045.1). NCBI lineage: Eukaryota > Metazoa > Nematoda > Chromadorea > Rhabditida > Diplogasteridae > Parapristionchus > Parapristionchus giblindavisi. Next base: position 249,813 of record CALSFV010000287.1, on the reverse strand, counting down.
TTGAATCTTCTTCAATCGATTGATAATGAAGAGAATGCGAGTGATTTGTGTATGATATATCATCACAATTGCCTCCTCTCCATCCAAATTAAAGCTGAATAAAACAGCATCTTTATTGATTTGTTCGCCACTGCTTTATATGCATTACATTTCACAAGTACAAGTAACAATTAAATGCAATATTGGATCGATAAATCGAAATATCGTTTAAAAAACTGAGAAACAACTAAAGAGTTCTAATAATAATTTCAGAAAGTTAGAAAAAACCTCGGCAACTCAATTTTTTCGGTTAGTCTATTTTATTATTTCCTAGAAGCCATTACCGAATTTCGTCATCTAACATTAAGGGTGGAAAATATATTACGTCTACGTTGGCAAGAAACTAGCTATTTCGAAAACTTTTAATATGTCGAATAGATCACATATCTTCTCCTAAAACTCATCTTAATCTTACATATTGTTTAGGAGGTTCGTTTAACTTTCCTTGGCGGAAATGTTTACACATTTGATGAACAAGTAAATCATATGTCTACTGTCGAATAGTATTACCACCCATACTAGTCTGTCACCGGATATGTTCAAATCGGTTTGAACTTTTCTACCTCTCCCCTCAACACTATATCTCAATAACACCACTCAAGATCGAAAAACATTTTCACCATGACCCTCCCTCGCCCAGCTGATTACTCACTCTTTGTTCTCCCCTTCTAAAAGAGTGAATCGAGGGACTCCAATCGCAGTTCGAATTGGATCTGTGTATAAGCAGTTTGTGTATTGAAAGGAAAGTGTGAATGGACTGTCGATACAATAGATTTATCACCATTGAAATGAATACGTAACAGATGTTGAACGACCGAGAATACTGTAAAGGATATAAGGCAATTCAATCGAGATGATAATACGATTGTGGATATGATCCAAGCTCTACTTTTTCCTTGTCAAGTTTTGAATCTATTTAAAATTCGATAAGTACGATTGTTCAATCTATCTCTACACAGGCGTCAATCGCATTAATCGATTTCTATTTTGAGAAAAACTTTGTCTCGTGATCTTTATCTTTGTTCTCGGTCTACTCAATGAAGATATCTTTGAAAATAAACTTTGCTCTTTCTATGTTGCATAACTGTCGAAATATAATCTAACTCGATGGGCGTTCTACTGGATATGACCTGTCTCATTTAGTAGGGGCCGATACAGTGCAGCTCATCCCTACTAATTAAAAGTAAAAGTAAAGGTACAACCCGTCATTCAAAGCACACGAAGTCCTGCGGGTGATCACAGTTTGAATCGTCCGAAACATTCTACTGTATTTTCTCCATTTATAGAAAGACCTAACAAATAAGGCCAGAGCACTCTGCTCTGGCCATACTCTCTCGCTGACAAAAAAGCGGGAGGGCGTTGTGAGAGCGGAAAGTTATAAAGTAGTTAGGGATGGGCCTTTAAGATAATGATTAATGGCTGCTAGAGAGATGTGATCAGAGGTCAGACTACCATATTTATAGAACCAAATAGTTATACTGTTTATAAACAATGTAGAGATCTTCGATATTTAAAACAGTTGTGAATGAGAACAGAGAACTTCTGGTCACATGACATAAGCGAGAGTTTTCCATGTCATAAGTCACCATAGATTAGATGGAATAACCCGTACCATGACACCTAAGAGTCATTTCGTCATTGAGTTATGGTAAGATAGATAAGATCAGTTCCACTACAGGAACGAACGATGTTCATCGATGAGAGATAGGTTACGTCGAATATTTTCTTATATATGACAGAAAACCTTGATTTGGTATCTCTTTGAAAGTACAGAGAGTACAAGAAATTGGCGAGAAATTTCTTACAATTAGACTTTCATAAATGGTCTTTACTCGTTCTCTCGGCTTTTGAACTTATCGTCTACGAAAATTTAACGTTTCATTTATTCCTATCGAATTTTACCTTATCACGGGTCTCCTGCAAAAGTGTAGCAAAAACGGCCGGGCCTGCCACTAGGAAAATTTTTTGTCTTCGATTTCGATGAAAGTTGGTCAGTGGGTGTGGTTGGGCGTCATAAGAAGTCCAAGCCACTTCATTTAGCAAAAATTACAAATTATCGATTTTTTGTGATCTACCCTGGAAATGATCATAACTCGGTTCATTTTCATCGTACAGCGAGCTGACAGGTGTCATTCTAACCGCATTCTAATGCTCTCCAATAAAGTACTTCATGACCCTTCCGCTGCAAAGTCGTCTTCAGGGCGAAAAACGCGAAAAACACATTTCTTGAACAAAAATGTGATCTGTTCTCGAACATTTTCTCTTGAGTACACGCGTATTATTGCAGAGAAAGAGTTATCAGATGACGTACAAAGTCGGTATGTTGTTCATTTACCGTATCTCTGTCCCCTCAATACCGTTTAATAGAGTACACGGGACGTAGTCATTTTTTTCCGCCTCAACAGTTTTTCGCTCGTATCTGCTTTCAAAATGGTCTAATCGACTATTCGAAAAAAGGAAAAAGATGCTCTCGGAAAGGAAATTAAAAAGTTCTATCACGATCGAATAGCTATGACAACTCATTTTCGAGTTATTCGAGGAAAATCACTACACTTTCTCCTTTTTCATCGATTCTAATGAATGAGCAGCAAGGAAATTATTCTTTGCACCGCTAAAAACTAAACAACCGATATTATTTTATATTATACATGAGAAAATATTATAAAAGCAAGCACTCAATATGTAATTATCAACAACACTGATCGAAAACGAGGGATGTAGCTAAGTCAGGGCCTCATACTTGAACAGAGTGTTCATCTCGGTTTTCATCCAGTTGTAGATTGCATCGGAGGAGATAGTCAGATCATCCTCATGTACTTTAACTTCTTCCTCAATTCCTCCTACCTCCTCATTGTAGTCCTTCTCCCAGTTGTTGATGAAATCCATATCCAGTGCCACATATCATATCTCATGATCGAATAGCTATGACAATTCATTTTCGAGTTATTCGAGGAAAACCTTATCAACATCGATTTAGTCGGCTGTTTCGTGCCAGTTATGGAAAAATTGTTGCAGAAATTACTTATTTCATTTACTGATCTCATCATCTAATGCACACTTTAGTGTCTCTTTTCCCCTTTTTCTTCTCCTTTTCGCCTCACCAATTTACATAGCGAGAGCCACTTTACTCCGTCATTGGAATCTTGAACGTAACTGGACAGAGGAGAGCACAAGATCAGACCGAAGTATCAATGGTAGATTTCACCCTTGGACTGTAAAAGAGAATGCTGGAGGTTCAGTAAGGAGTCGGAACCGGTTCACTTTCCGAGTCATTCAAGGAATACGAGAAGGCACCGAAGCATCCGAGACCAATAGGCACTTCGCATTCGGAAGAAGAGTGCCCCACAGGGTTGGGCGGAAAAAATTTCCGTTACCGATTTTTTACCGGTTTTTTCCGGTCCCTGACTGTAAAATTTACAGACCGGTAAATTTTACGGTTTCTTATCGGTAATTACCGAAATTTACACAAGATATTCAGTATTTTTGGTAACATTACGTTCGATATCTCGAGATAGACGATATCCCGTCACCGAAATGTCTTCACAGACAGTTACTCTTTCAATAAATAACAATTGCCAAATATATATTAATATAACAGAAGAAATTGAATTAATTTTTTGTTGTAACTATTTTTTCCGTTTTACCGATTTTACCGTTACCGATTTTTCTACGGGCCACCTTTTTCCGCCCAACCTTGGTGCCCCATACGACTCTGTTGCCAAGCAGATAGATGGTGGTCGATCAATTCGAGGAATTCTACGCAGCCAGGAACAGGAACAGTCGAGAAGAGAATGAAGGCCAGAACGGATATCATGCCCTCTAACCGAATGTCACACGATCAGATCAAGAACTGCATTCGGACTCTGCTAGCGAAGAAGAAGGAGGAGACAGAGAAGAAGCTGAGCACCACAAGAGCCAAGAGATATGTGGCACTGGATATGGATTTCATCAACAACTGGGAGAAGGACTACAATGAGGAGGGAGGAGGAATTGAGGAAGAAGTTAAAGTACATGAGGATGATCTGACTATCTCCTCCGATGCAATCTACAACTGGATGAAAACCGAGATGAACACTCTGTTCAAGTATGAGGCCCTGACTTAGCTACATCCCTCGTTTTCGATCAGTGTTGTTGATAATTACATATTGAGTGCTTGCTTTTATAATATTTTCTCATGTATAATATAAAATAATATCGGTTGTTTAGTTTTTAGCGGTGCAAAGAATAATTTCCTTGCTGCTCATTTATTAGAATCGATGAAAAAGGAGAAAGTGTAGTGATTTTCCTCGAATAACTCGAAAATGAGTTGTCATAGCTATTCGATCGTGATAGAACTTTTTAATTTCCTTTCCGAGAGCATCTTTTTCCTTTTTTCGAATAGTCGATTAGACCATTTTGAAAGCAGATACGAGCGAAAAACTGTTGAGGCGGAAAAAAATGACTAAGTCCCGTGTACTCTATTAAACGGTATTGAGGGGACAGAGATACGGTAAATGAACAACATACCGACTTTGTACGTCATCTGATAACTCTTTCTCTGCAATAATACGCGTGTACTCAAGAGAAAATGTTCGAGAACAGATCACATTTTTGTTCAAGAAATGTGTTTTTCGCGTTTTTCGCCCTGAAGACGACTTTGCAGCGGAAGGGTCATGAAGTACTTTATTGGAGAGCATTAGAATGCGGTTAGAATGACACCTGTCAGCTCGCTGTACGATGAAAATGAACCGAGTTATGATCATTTCCAGGGTAGATCACAAAAAATCGATAATTTGTAATTTTTGCTAAATGAAGTGGCTTGGACTTCTTATGACGCCCAACCACACCCACTGACCAACTTTCATCGAAATCGAAGACAAAAAATTTTCCTAGTGGCAGGCGTTGCTACACTATTACCGGAGACCCGTGTTATGCCCCTGATGTAACGTCTATACAGGCATTCTCCCTCTTCCTCTCCCTCCCTCCATCACTCCCTCTCCTTCTCCCTCTTCCTCTCCCTCCCTCCATCACTCCCTCTCCTTCTCCCTCTCCCTCTCCCTCCCTCCATCACTCCCTCTCCTTCTCCCTCTTCCTCTCCCTCCCTCCATCACTCCCTCTCCTTCTCCCTCTCCCTCTCCTTCCCTCCATAGATACTTTCTATTCATCACAAGTCCTATTCAATGTCTATATAGACTGATAAAAGATAGTGTAGAGAAGCATGAAGCGTGTCATATCATTCATATCCATAGAATATAGTAGAGATCTTCACTGTCTCATATATCTTGTGACATCAGGCCCTACTACTCCACATGGAAATTGTAAGTTTTAATCCTTAAGATAAGTTAAGGTTAGGTAAATGTTCCCTTAGATAAGTCATGTTAGTAAATCAAGTTTTCCCTAACAAGGGAAGTCAGGTTGGGCGGTCCCGGACTTCGGGATGGGACATATACCATTCGATAGGTATCCGAAAAAGAAGATTTTTCATGTTGGTCATTTGGCAGAATGCCCCTGGGCGCAGAGTTATTTGCATATTTCTCCGGATTTTCGCCCTACAATGAAACACATTCTTTGTGGGATAGCTTGTGCGGGAATCGAACTTGTAAGCAAAAGATACATAGACCATCCTCTTTAAGTAAATATAAAAATAAATAAATTCATTTTAGCCATTGCTTGTGTTGTTTACCACTCTTATTCACCACTGCTTCCTTTCGATCTCACAGAGAATGTGTTTCATTGTAGGGCGAAAATCCGGAGAAATATGCAAATAACTCTGCGCCCAGGGGCATTCTGCCAAAATGACCAACATGAAAAATCTTCTTTTTCGGATACCTATCGAATGGTATATGTCCCATCCTGAAGTCCGGGACCGCCCAACCTGACTTCCCTTGTAAGTTAGACTAGGCAAGTTGAATAAGGTACCTAAGTATCGAAACTCGATAAGAACCCATTGTCTTCTTTTCAACAACGTTCGAAAGCGAAAGTTATTCGCGATAAAATTGAGCGTACGATAGCCTAATTAACTAGGGGCGATTGTTCCAGAACGGTGGATTAACATTGGAGGGGATAAGGAAAATGAATGATAGTGGGCGTTACTTTCCATTGTTTCCTAATACACACACGTATAAGCGTTTCATGAGTGAACAATGATGATAGACCACCAGTGATAGATAGAGACAATGTAGGAGGATATACTGAAAATGGACAATTGGTGAGAGAGAGGGAGAGGGAGAGGGAGAGGGAGAGGGAGAGAAATCAGCACAACGGAACGAAAACGAGTTGGATCGGATCTCCGGGTCGAAATCTCTCCTTACCAATTGGCTATCTGCCCCTTCTTTCGCTTTCACTCACGACCCTTCCATGTCCTCTAACCCTAATTCTAGTTTGTCGAACATTTCATGATCATTTTTTGGACATCACCCTAATATGTTGTGACTCTCTAACTTATTTTGGTGTTATTATGATGATTGTTTTCGATTGTGACGTCATAGATCATCATTTTCAAGTGATAAGAAAGTGGGGGAATCCCGACTACCTAGTCTCTCTACCTCTCTATCTCTGTGTTCCTCTCTCAACACTCTATAAATAGTCTCAATCACTCGTCATTTTCTTCTCCAAATGTATCTGTCTACTCCTCTGTTACCTTTTTCATTCTCACTCTCCACCTGATTTGTGATTCGCTCAATCTGCTTGTTTTCCAATGACAAAGTCGCCATTAACTCTCTCGTCTTATGTTCTTTGCATTATTTTGTTGATCAGTTGGCGCTGGTGGTCCATTTATAACGCGTCTCCTCAATTGTCTCCTCCATTTGCATGGTGGCCTCTCGCTGATTCCTACCGTAGATCCATGACGAAATAGCTACCGTATGCCTCTGTCTGTCTATATTTATATGTCTGTCCCATGTTCTATTCATATAGGACTACGTTTATTTATGTGATGTTTGTACCATAAAATGATTGCGCTAGAATTAATGTCTGTCCCCATATGTAATCGGCATTCTGAGAAAGTCGAATGAAAATATCGGAAATGTGGCGAAAATGTTTTTTAATCCTTTCAAATGCGTTATTTTGTGTACAGTCTGTAGGTCGGATATCCGATTGATTTTGCAAACCTTTGATATATAGTCTATAAGCCGATTTATTTCTTCTAACCTTTTTTCAAACTCCCTGGTATTCCAGAGATTCCAGCATAATTGTTTTTGCGCATTTATCGCTCTGAACTGTGCCACGATTTTTCTAAATTCATAACAATCCTATGGGACCTCAGTACGCCCAGACTAAACAGTCATTTAGTGGCAAGCATTCCTTGTTGGCTCTGTGCTTGACAAAGGCCATTTAATAGTAATAACAATCCTATGGCAAACACACGAATTATTGTTAGTAAATACAACGCACTTAGTCACTTTAATCCTCCAAACGACATGTTATCTTTCCATTATGCTCTGTTTGCACAGTTTCAATCTCTTTCATTTCCGTCAACAACAAATCGTACAAAGGCTTGTTGCTATACGCTGATAAATCCCGAGTGTGAGCAATTGATAGAGGGAATTTATACCTGTAATACTTTGTTTACAAATTTTATTTTTATGTTTTATAAGAATAATTTAGACCGTTGAGAAGAGGATAAGTACGAAGGAAGTCCTGCGATGGCGAAGTGAGTGTATCCCATCGAATATGAAGATGACTTATTACCTATGGATGAGCCAGGACTTGCGTCATCATGATAAAGCTTGAGAGGTATTAGATATTCATCTTTCTGAATTACATATATTATTTTAAAATGCCTTTTCCCTGTTGTGTATGTAGTTTGAACCTTCAACATCTCCTTCGCTCTTCCATATATCAAACCATCTCTCACAGTTTCAAATCTTCCATTATTATTATCCTTTGATGTGAGAGCGTCTAACACCTGAAACGCAAAATATTTTTTTAAAATTCCTTGTTTGAAAATATGTAATAATTTTGGTTTAATGTTAAGTCAAACTTAGAGATATGGACTTAAGGACTAAGTCCATATAATACTTAGGGATAAGTTAGGGATAAGACGTTAAGGTTAGAGTAAGTGAGGGATAAGACGTTAAGGTTAGAGTAAGTGAGGGATAAGACGTTAAGGTTAGAGTAAGTTAGGGATAAGACGTTAAGGTTAGAGTAAGTGAGGGATAAGATGTTAAGGTCAGACTAAATTAGGGATAAGACGTTAAGGTCAGAGTAAGTGAGGGATAAGACGTTAAGGTCAGACTAAGTTAGGGATAAGACGTTAAGGTTAGAGTAAGTTAGGGATAAGATGTTAAGGTCAGACTAAGTTAGGGATAAGACGTTAAGGTTAGAGTAAGTGAGGGATAAGACGTTAAGGTCAGACTAAGTTAGGGATAAGACGTTAAGGTCAGACTAAGTTAGGGATAAGACGTTAAGGTCAGAGTAAGTGAGGGATAAGACGTTAAGGTCAGACTAAGTTAGGGATAAGACGTTAAGGTTAGAGTAAGTGAGGGATAAGACGTTAAGGTTAGAGTAAGTGAGGGATAAGACGTTAAGGTCAGAGTAAGTTAGGGATAAGACGTTAAGGTCAGACTAAGTTAGGGATAAGACGTTAAGGTTAGAGTAAGTTAGGGATAAGATGTTAAGGTCAGACTAAGTTAGGGATAAGACGTTAAGGTTAGAGTAAGTGAGGGATAAGATGTTAAGGTCAGACTAAGTTAGGGATAAGACGTTAAGGTTAGAGTAAGTGAGGGATAAGACGTTAAGGTCAGACTAAGTTAGGGATAAGACGTTAAGGTCAGACTAAGTTAGGGATAAGACGTTAAGGTCAGAGTAAGTGAGGGATAAGACGTTAAGGTCAGACCACGGACACCTAAAACAGCCCGAGAGGACGAGTGCAAACTTTCCGAAAATAAATTATAGTATGCTAACATTCGCTACGAGACACAATGAGCACGAATGAACAGCATACCGTATGACATTTTCCGAGTATAACAAGGGCCGGCCGCGAAAATGAAAAATTATTCCATATACTTTAGCATAATGTAAAGGGTTTTCGTGGTAGGACTCAACACGCACCAATATTTGGCAATTAGCCAACTTTTCGCCACGCGACCGCAACGCGAACTAAACTCGTCCTCTATGTTTCCGTGCAGACTAAGTTAGGGATAAGACGTTAAGGTCAGACTAAGTTAGGGATAAGATGTTAAGGTCAGACTAAGTTAGGGATAAGACGTTAAGGTTAGAGTAAGTGAGGCATATGAAGTACAGAGCAACTTATGTCTATCTGTTTCTTTAAAATAAATATATTATTTGTCTTCGCACACCTCTGGCATTGTCAAAGCCCATTTGATATTCTCTTTCATAGAAAACGAATAGAATTTGATAGGCTCATTGATATTCTCAACAATACCCTGCTGAAGTTAATAAATTTTTTTTTAATTTGCATGAAAAATTAGCTCACTTTATTGATCTTTTGGACTGTCATTGTCCCCATTTGATGCTCTTTAGGTTTAATATAATAAGGAACATCCTCCAATAATCTTCTCCTTCTATATGTTGAATCATACTCAGCTATTCTTTCATCAATACTGGCTAGTATTAACAAAAGTTTCTCTTTTGGGTTCTCTTCAACCAAATCAGTAATCAGACTCATGAGTTGATGCAGAGTATTAATCGATAAATCGATATCACTTTCAATCATCCCAATTGATCGATTGATTATGAGAGATCTCATGATACTATCAATCGATGATAACTCAAACCGGTCTTCTTGTAGGTGAGACAGATCAGGTGCTGGTGATGGAATCGATATGTCCATGGCTTCAATCTCATCATCCATCTCTACATCAGGTTCTTCATGAACTTCAACTACTTCTAAAATTTACATTTAATTGTATATATTCTCATATTGATTTATATTTATATAAATATATTTAAAATATTTATACTAATATGTTCCAGCCAATCTATTTGATATTTTCCACTTCAACTACATAATATGAATTAGTTGTGTGACTGCATTATTGGATAAGACGTTCGTTATTGTAAGTATTTTATACTTATAATAATAATAATAATAATAATAATAATAATAATAATAATTATTATTATTATTATTATTATTATTATTATTATTATTATTAGTGTATATAATATATAGTGTATAGTGTATAGTGTAATATATAGTGTGATCTTTCGGTCATGATTGTACATGCTCACATTCGTACATGCATACATAAACTACATGAATATATTCACATTTATGTATTCTTGCAGATACTCGGTGGCCTCATATTTACTGTGATGTTTCATATCTAATCTATTCCTTATAAAGGATCATACTTTATCCTCGACAAATGTTGTACTGTTAGTTTCTTCACGAATATGTTATTTTTTGCACCCATGCTTGTATATTTTTTTTGATTAGATCCCATTCTGATCCCAGGCAGATAAAGATAATCGTATAAGAATAATTTGTAAAAGACATGCCTGTTGATGAATCATCAGAATGAAACGTGAGGTGGTGCCTCTTCCATGTTCCCATTGATGAAAATGTTGGCAGATGAATACAATGCTTGCACACAATCACATCACATTCAACATGCAGGGTATTGTAATGCACCCTCACCGCCTTCATATCTACCAGTTTAAGGTCGCAATCTTCACTTGGACAACAAATAGACATCTGATATTGAATTATTATATGGTTATCATATTATTATTTCCAAAGAGTAGTGGTCACGAAATATCGCGTATCGTTTGTCTTAATAATAATAATAATTTATCGATAAAGAGTATTAAAATCACGTAATATTAGAATGACTTTATCTAAGTGGATCAATGCGGTCCAAGAGCACTGAATATAGAATGTGTAGGATGAATATATTCTAAGATTCATTTGTAATCATATGATGGATAAGTATTGAACATATCGTAATTTATTGAGCTCATACGTAGATTTTGCATAACAATTCTCGACATTAATCGTTTATTACAGAAAGAACAAAGGAACATTAATACGTAATTCGAAATTAGATTCAAGACAAAGATAAGTGAATAATGAGAGTAACAATGCAACAAGGTAAAAGTGAACCACGAGTGAGTTCGCAATACATCTCACTAACTAGAAATTGCAGAAAATATCAAATATAATAGGAAAAGGGCGAAGATATAAATCGAAGTACCGAACTCACACTTCTATCGTGTCACTCCACTCACGGTGAAACGCGCCCACGAAATACTGCTTGCGCGTTACTCGAACAACACCCGTTTGTGTGCTCTACAGCACACTCAAAAATGTATTCTTTTTAGAACACGATGGGTGTTCTTTTTAACACCCACCGTGTCGCAAATCAATTTACAGCTTTTTTTTCTGTGTTCGATTCGGAAAACCAATCAATAAATTAAATAATTATCTAATTAAATAATTAATGTTAAAATGAATATAATAAATAGTGATGTACCATAATATTATTTTTATTTAGAACACAATAATTCAATGACGATTGGATTAATTAGGATTAGGATTACGATTGTACTGATTGCATAGTGTAATCATTCTCTTCTCAACTTCCGTTTCGAGACACACCCAAATCTCCAGAAATCGACGAAATGGGCCATCAGCGTATTCATCACGTATGCCATCACAGCGGGCAGCAGCACGCGCATGAACGCTATTCTTCATTAGCAGCACAGCATATCGATCTCCCGTATTCTCCTCTTGTTCTTCATGGAGAAAACGAATTGTTAAGCCTAAATATAAATTAAATAAATAAATACTTATGTATGTAGTCCCAAATACAGATTACAATAATGCTAACAGTAATATTAATTACTAAAAATGTTACAAATACAATAATAAAAATAAAATTAATACCAGTTAACGTTTTGGCCATATCCCGATGCAGATCTTCAACAGTCGCACGATATGTGTATCCTCTAACGACGACAACAGAGGTCACAGTACGCAGTTGCAAATTTGCATGAGAGCCTGCAGGATAACCTGAATATAAAAACATTACAATCTAATCAATTAATCATTTAAAATCAGATGGTAATCAGTAAAAAATATGACAAAAAAAAACTCTTACATTCCACATGTCGATACTCCGGTTGTCCTTGTCTCCTTTTGCATACAGGAAATAGATGTAACGATAATAGAGCTCTCTTAGACTTATCATCTCGACATTTTACATAGAAAGAACCAGACTTCGATCCTCTCTTGAATAGATTTGGACACGTTCTATTAGGAAGGCATACGATTTCTTTCACTTCTACTGAAATAAAGATAATTAAATAATGGATAAGGTTAAACGAAATATCGTATATATATCAATGTACAATCCACAGTGAACTTGTAATCTACAATAATCAGACGTCTAAAGTGATATGATACAGTAGGTTGTCTATATAAAGTAGTGTACCAGTGATAAGCTAATAAACTACACACACAGAGAAAAAGCTGTAAATTGAAAAGCTGTAAATTGATTTGCGACACGGTGGGTGTTAAAAATAACACTCATCGTGTTCACTTCTAAACACTTTTATGAGTATACTGTAGAGCAGTCAAAAAGCTGTTGCTCGCAGAATGCGCAAGTGGGTATGCGTTGGCGCGTTCGATAGTTCCTGACGTGCTTTGTGCGCACTTATTTCGAAATTTCAATTTCCATTTTCGTTGTATTTCCTGATATATTTGTGTTTTTCCTTGATGTCTACATTAAGTAAGTTGTGTTACATTTTCGAAACGTGCGCACGCCGTAACCCCTCTCCACCGCGTCTCCGTCGTTACGGCGTGCGCACGTTTTGAAAAATGTAACACCACCTAAAACTTGATCGTTTACGTTTTAGTGATTGCAGTGGCCGTATGCTTTGTCGCGTTTTCCTTGGAATTCCGCCACAGATGACTTTGACACCGATTTTGTCAACCGATGCACTAGATTTAGCGCTAATTAGCCAAAATTTATTCAAAAAATGATATTTTTGCGTCCCTCCTACTTGATTTTAATTTCCAGCGATAATAGTTTCACTCCTAACTTTATTATTTACAGGATCCCCTGGCGCCCGCCCAAGTCACCTTTCGCCCAGTCGCCACACTGCACACAGTTCAGGTACTCTAGTTTGCGAATTATCGATTGATTTTATAATTTGTTGAATTAACGTATGAGCCATCTAACAATAGTCGTAATTTATCGATCGACAATCGACTTTGAATCCGTGTTTCGTTGCCTACAAAACTTTATCCGTTCAGCCGTCGGCGATCGTGCACGACACGGTGTGCATCGCGTGCTGCTACAACACGACCGATGTCAAGTGCAAGCGGAAGATGGCGTGGGAATGAAGAGGAGAATTGAGTACGGTAGTTTGGGATGGGATTACGGTAGAAATACGGTTACGGTACAGTAGGGAGTGGAGAGGAGAATTGTGTACGGTTGACTGGGATGGGATTACGGTGGAATTACGGTGACGGTACTGTAGCTGTAATATTGGAGAGAATTGGTAGTCTAGCAAGGGTATAAAGCGAGAGCTCGAAATTAATGGAATTTCAGTGATTTAGTTGTTGCCATTTATATTAATATAAAATTTATAATAATATAAAATCCAAAATAATACAAATACAAAGTATTCATTTTTTTATCCCTTCATACCTGCCCACCATCGATTATGCTCTGTTCAACGTGACGAAAAGAGAAGGCAAGCGGAGAAAACTCCTCATTTTGCACACTCTTTTTCATTTCGTTACTTTTGAACCCCACATTAGATTGCAGTACCGTGCTCAGCTATTGGCTTACTCTTTTTACAATATCCCTTATTACAGTACCTCTTTACAGTACCCTGTTCCCGAGGCTAGTACGAGCGGCTGCAACGACAACTGGAGGGCGAATCGTTCGGCAAGCTACCCCGACCATTTCACACCTTCAAGAAGGATGAACGACAGAAGATGGAGAAGAAGCGAGTGCAAGGTACGGTGGTCAGTTTCACACATTTTCGGTGCCCTCGCCGTTTATTCTTATATAGTGGGCCAATTCTCGAAATAGAGTGGGTTTATTCAGAAAATTCGTTATTTTTCGCTTAAAAACCCGCAATTATTAGCTTTGTTTCGCATCAAGTGGCCTAAAATGGGCCATATATAGTGGTCAATCCTCGCATAGTAATGGCCTGTAGTCATAATGTATTCATATAATGGGTTGATTATTTATTGATTTATTAACATTTAGCTCAAGTCGGAGGCGATCAAGAATGAAGGAGCTGCGGGTGAACTGGAACCTGCGGAAGCTCACGCTCGGACAGGTACGGTAGTCTGTCGAGTCAAGAACCTCATTATCGATTGATGTTAGAATTATTAATTGATATTATTGATTGGTAGCGGTAGTATGACTTTGTAATTATCGATTGATTTATAGTTTTGGCCCTATTGTGATTGATCTGTGTCCCTGAATATCGATTGCCTATCCAGGTCTGGGACGCGGACATCCAACGTCATGAGCACTCGATCAAGCAGATTCTGCTCGTTACCCAGGGAGAGCTCGCACTGGAAGAGTTCCTCAAGCAGGTACAGTAGGATTGATTGATCGCGAACTAACTTTTCGTCAATTTTCGTCGCCCATTCACATTGCTCTAGTTGCGCTCTCGGGCGTAAATATAATATAATATATAAGTACGATCATGCATTGCCATACCCTCGCAGTGCGAGGATTGACCCACTATATAAGACCCATTTTAGGCCACTTGATAAAAAATAAAGCTGAAAATGACTATTTTTATGCGAAAATAACGAATTTTGTGAATCAACCCACTCTATTTCGAGAATTGACACACTGTATAAAAAAAGACGGCGAGGGTACCGAAAATGTATGAAGTACGATTCATTTCCGGGAGAGTAGTTGCAAACTACATAGTGGTTAAATAAAACCAATATATAGTTTGAGTAGTAAATTCGCGAAAAGAAAAAATCCGAGAGTTGAAAATTTGGAGTTTTCTCTAATTTTCTTTTCGTAACAGCGCAATTTTCCAGACAGTTCCTCTCCCGAAGTGCCTCTCGTGTGTGGTGGCTACAGTATGCCCACATCGGAAGAGTTTCTACCCCATATCGATTAGTATTCTTCATTCTCCATCGAGGGTACGGTACTTGATATTTATTGCTTGATTTATGCGAAAGATGAGCTAATACTTCGAACCCGTTTGTAATGACAAATACGGTTAGTGATAATGGACAGAACGAGGCATATCCAACCATTTTCTTTCTGAGTTGATGGTAGATCAACAGTAGATATTCAGTTGTATGTTCAGAGTGGAGGCAGAGTCCCTATTTTGTGAAATTGAAATATGAATAATGTGGTGTGCAATATGAGTAAATTCGCTAAAAGAAAATAAAAATGTCGAAAGAGTGTGCAAAATAAGGAGTTTTCTCCTATTTTCTTTAATGCAAAGCTACTCATGATTATGTTTAGGTGCACAATACTTTCGATCTATATTTTTATTATTCTTGATTGGAATATAATATGAGAACACACCGATTGAGGTAAGTGCGTTGCACTCTAATAGATTTCATTATCACTGTTTTTAGAATGTATAATGAATGTATAATATGGAATGGAATATATTATTGAAGAAGATGGTTACATTAATTTATTATCTTAGATTTGATCATGACCTGGATTCACTCAAGGTATGTAATTTGCATTGCTTATTGTGCATAATCTTTGACAGTTTGCAGGATCCAACTGGTGGATATATCGAAGAAGCTTTGTAGATCTTCAATCAATTATTTCCCCCCATCGTTTTCTATTTTTCTCGTGAATTATCATGCATGTTATAGCCTGTATTCTCGTGTGGTGTTCTGATTTTTTTGAGCTAATAAGCATCAAATAAAGTATTTGTATTCATGATTACAATTACTATTACAAAGATACTGAACTGAATGGAGGTTAAATGAGTGGAAGGGGGGGGCGGAGCTAGCTGCCCTAGGCTGGAGGGGGGGGGGGGGGCGTTTAATACCCATTTGAGTGTTAAATACAGCGCGCCGCGTGTGCTTTTAAAAGCACTCATTTTGTGTGTTCCTACGAACACCCGGGTGATTCAATGCGCCCTCGGGAGACACGAACGTGTGCTCCCAAAAACACACATTTCTCTGTGTGCAGTCATACGTTAACAATATTCTTTAAATCTGCAGTAATCCTAAGATTACAGTATTCATATAAATTACTGTACTACCATTCATACAGTATTCTTATAATCTAAAGTCAACTTACCCGAATCACCGGTTTTGACTCGTGCTTGACGAAGAAATTCGTCAAGCTTCATTTGGAAGAATAGTCCTCTCACGTATACACATTCCGAAAATGAATGTTCAATCCAATCCTGAAATTAAAAAGATTAAGATAACAACATAACTATTTACTTATATATTTTAAAAATTAATATAATAATATAGGCAAATAATCAATAATATCTAATAATGTACCGTCGCATTGATTGGTATAGCTTGTTCGAAAGAATGTGGATTAACTGGATTCCCTCCCACAATTACTGCTTCTGTTTGAATGTACATGAAGAATTTATAGTAGAGAGGATGAGTAGAGAAAGTCTGAACAATGTAAAACTTGTGATTAATTATTGTTATACAACACTTACACGAATGTTAGTGAGAATGATAAGAGCACATCGGCATCTACTCACGGCTACATTCAATCGACGTTTGTCTAACATAAATCCAATATCACACGATAAATTCGAACGAGTAGATATCAAAACAACAATGTCTGCCTCGGAGCCCTAAATGTCTTATATAATAAAACTGTTAGTTCTCAAATCACAAACTTGAGAGGCGTCGACAGTTTGAATCCTCACTTTACTATATAACTCTCCATCTTGATCTTTCTTCATCTGATCTAATCGATTAATACAATCTTGCTTCTGCTGATCATAACTGCATATCACAAGAACGGATTGACCATCTCTCAGTTGAACAATCAGATTACGAAGAACCGACTCCATACAATCTGTCTAAATGACATAATAATGTTTAACAATGTTATTTGGATATTGTAAAATAAAAATTTATGAAATATTGATAATTAATCAACTTACTTGGCCACAATTAGTCGTTGAAAGGGAATCCATTTTTCCTTTCGTCTCCGGACTCTCTATATCCCATAAGATCACAGGTTTATCCGAATGATAATGAGGGAATGACGATTGAAGCACACGATCATCGCACACTGCATTCGCAGTCAACGATCCTTCATAGCTTTCATCAGACATCCATTTTGAGATGATCCTATGCATCCGACGTTGATCCTGAAACACATTCCTATATTAGTCTATTACATTCCACATTATATATACTTTTGATAATATATTCATTATATGGTCAAGTCATATTATACACTACATTTTATATATTATACATTTGCGCATA
The DNA here is from genome assembly GCA_943737045.1 of Parapristionchus giblindavisi. Classification (NCBI taxonomy): domain Eukaryota; kingdom Metazoa; phylum Nematoda; class Chromadorea; order Rhabditida; family Diplogasteridae; genus Parapristionchus; species Parapristionchus giblindavisi. The sequence continues at coordinate 232,403 of CALSFV010000287.1, read as the reverse complement.
ACTTACTTTCAATTGAGCTACATCTCCACGATTGTCACACCACACATCCATTTGAGAGTATCTCAACTCTTTGAGAGCAGTTACGGGCGGAAGTTGCTTCGTATCACCAACAAGATGTAATTCAGAAGGACGACACGCAAGAAGAATGGGAGTACGGTATGCAGCCATTGTTGACGCTTCCTCAGTGTAGACAGACCTGAATTATGCAAAAATGACCACTTGTATAAATATATCAAGTATTAAAAATGGCGTAAAAAATTATGCTTACGTAGCATTGTAGGTAGATAATCTCTTGTTCATCAGGCTTCCTTCAACAATGTACAAGACGTTGCACTTATCCAATCGATTTTTGAAGTCCTTTATGAAGTCTTGTCCCTAAAAAAGCAAACATTAAATCAGTTAGAGCAATTATCACCACAAAATTTAATTAAACATTATAGCGAACATTATAGCGTAGAGAGAGGGAGGAGATATAGAAATGGAGATGGAGAGGGAAAAAGTAAAGATCAAAGATCAACTTTAACAGGGGTGAAAATAGAATAGTGTGAGAGAGAAGATATAGGTCAGAAAACTGAAAAACGAATTTACTGAGAATAAGGACACGTAGTGTATGATAATTTGGTGGATTATATGCAAATTAGAATGGAACAATAGTCAACAATAGTCATAATACATGCAAAGCAGTTTAGAAGGATCGATTAACGATATCGTTGATTGAAAATCAGTAGAGGAGTTTGAGTGAGGGGAAGCAAAGATACAGGGTGAGGGTGAGAGAGATGAAGAAGGGGAGATTAACAAAATTCGAACAAAAAACACGAAGAAAAAGACGTGAAATCGAAATGTTCTGGCGGGAAAATGAGCGATAACAAAGGGAGGCAATGATGATAAACACTATCGATGGTAGATCACTTTCCTTTCACTCATATTTTCTTTCTCTGTACTCTCTTCCTAATGCGTACTCTCTCGCTCTGTCTGTATGTCTTTTGACTCTCTTATGTCTCTCGACTCTGATCAAAGAACCATCACACAATTGGAGTTGTTATGAATACAGAGACAAAGAGACGAATACAGAATACGGCATATCGATTGACGTCTCTATTAGAGTTGGCTATTCGGGGCTGCAGGCCCGCAATGATTTTACGACCAAATGCCTGCCAGCAACCCCCGAATAGCTAAGTCTAGACTATATCGTGATGTGGTGTTGCATTTGCGAGACGTATGTACTTCTTATCGATTGATGTTTCTATTGTTAAGAGGAAGACGAGGGAGTGGAATGACAGAAGTAAAATTATGCCAAATATTCGCACGCAGTATAACTATCAAACCTTGATGAAATAAAGGATATGTCATGAGATAAAGATCAAAGATTAGAGATAATGTATTTGAAAGAATCAGCGCGGATCATAGAGAAATCTAATTATAGGAGCAACCGCCTATGTGGATAGTTTCCAGAAATTTCCAGACTCCACTGCATTTGCATTGTAGGAGGAGGTTGGTTCTCTCTCAGATATAATTTGCCTTGAAGACGAAAAATGAAATTAAATTAGAATAAATAATAAATTGCATAACATTCCACATTCGTGATCATTTTATTCTTCTCATGCATCCATTTTCTACTTTCTCGTCAATCGAGGACGGTTCTTCCTTCTCCTCTCCATTATAACTCATATCATTCTATCCCTCCTTCCACTCCAATACGATGTCCAAGGACACTAAATATGGTAGGTTATGATGTTCCATCTTGAACTAATCCATACAAGCTACTGTAACCGTACAGCATGTATAATGTATAATCCATATTATAGAGGATGGTCCAGTTGAGCTACCCAACGGTACGGTAGTTGGTAAGGTATGGAGAGTGCAAAGGAAACTTGGTGAAGGAGGATGTGGTGCTGTGTATCTTGTAAGCGCTGATCTTTGATCTTTACAAATTGATCTTTAATTTTTAGGTCGAGAATTCGCTGACGAAAAAGCAAGCAGCGATGAAAGCTGAATCGAACTTTGTTGAGGGAGGAGCTGTACTGAAAGTGGAAGTGGATGTGAGAGTCGGACCTTCGATGATGATTTTTGATCTTTGATCTTTTTAGATTCTCGCTCGTCTCAGAGGCAAGAAACATGTCGCTGAACTAATTCAAGCTGGCAAAAAGAAGAAATTTCAATATATGGTCATGAGCTTACTTGGAGACTCCTTGAATTCTCTTTTGAGGTTGGAGATCAAAGATCAAAGACCAAAGATCAAATGATGTTTCAGGAAGTGTGGTAAACAATGCTCACAATCAACTCAAATTCGAGTTGGCATTCATGTACTCCACGGTTTGAAGCAAGTTCATGATGTAAGATCAAAGATCATTTCGATACCGTAATCTACCATATTCCTTCCACAGTCAGGTTTCATTCATCGAGATGTAAAACCAGCCAATCTTGCAATGGGAAATCGTAACGGAGGAACGGATCCAAATGTTGTTCATATTCTTGACTTTGGACTCTCCAGAGAATTCGTTGTGACGGTACGAAACTATGTCATTCTTTAACCTAATCGATACCTCTTAAGGATAGTGATGGAGGATACAAGATGCGTAAGCCACGAAAACGAGCATTGTTCAGGTATCACGATTACAGTAATTCGGTTCAATGAAGTCAGATTTATGATTTGAGAGGCACAACTCGTTATTGTTCCATGTCTACGCATGAGAAGAATGAACAGGGAAGGGGTGATGATCTTTGGTCTCTTCTATATGTTATGGTCGAATTAAGAGGACCATTACCATGGTGTAAAATAAAGTAAGTCATGTTTCTTGATGGCCATAACCTATTCATTGTCTACAGAGAGAAAAAGGATCTATTGGAAGCAAAGAAAGCTCAGAAAGACTCTGATCTTCTCTGTAATTCACCCTCTGTTCTTATCAAATTCTGTGATCACCTACGGTAATACAGTAATTCATTCATTCATTCTATTATTGAATAACTTAAAGAACTCTTGATTATTGGACACGTCCGGACTATCTACTTCTATACAAGATTCTACTAGAAGCAATGGATGCTGAAGGATATCGGTAATCATTTTTGAATATTGGTGTTTGATCTTTGATCTTTGATCTTTTTCAGATTCAGTGATCCATGGGGATGGGAGGAGAAGAGTTTGGCCGCAAAGCTGAAGAGTGAGATGAAGAGTGCTGAGAGGATGGTTAGAATCTAAATGATCTTTGATCTTTGATCTTTGATCTTTGATCTTTCTCAGGACGATGGTCTAGTGAAGACTCAGGTGGATGAAATAGAAGAGAAGAAAGAGAATCCCTTCACAGATGAAGATTTCATAAAGAATCCTCTTGGATTTTGAATATTCTTCAATCGATTGATAATGAAGAGAATGCGAGTGATTAGTGTATGATATATCATCACAATTGCCTCCTCTCCATCCAATTAAAGCTGAATAAAACAGCATCTTTATTGATTTGTTCGCTACTGCGTTATATGCATTACATTTCACAGATAGTACAAGTAACAATTAAATAAAATGCAATTAACATTAACATTAATACACTTTATCAACATTAACTAAGCAGTGTTTCCACTGAATCTGAAGTGGCATAAAAGGGGATCTTCTTTTTTTAATTATTCTTCTTTCATCTCCTTATGATCAGCTATTGATGTACTTGTTCAGTATCAGAGCCGCTACACTTTGATCTGTTTAATTGAAATATTGGTTCAATAAATCGAAATATTTGTTTACGGAATTGCTGAATTTCGTTATCTAATGCAGTGTTCAGAACTTGGAAAATGCAAGAAAATGCGGAAAATGCTGTTCAGAAGTTCAAGTGGAAAATGCCCGAAAATGCTTGATTTTGGCTCGAAAAAGACACTTTAAAAGCACTTTAAAAGCGTTGAAATTCGTTTTTTTCTTGGAAAACAACTAAATTAGGTCATTTATAAAGTATGCTACTGAAAGAAATAACGTATGGTCCTTTTTTTGAGCAATTTAAGCCGAAAATCAACGAAAATGCAGCGAAAAATCAACCTAACGAGTCCATATTTAAAATTATCACTTATCATCAATAAAATGCGTCTACAACACTGTTTGCGACCCATAAACGTCTATATTAAACAAAAATACCATTAAAATTTGCTTAAAATCCTCGAAAATGAGCATTTTCAGAGCATTTTCCGGCTGAACTTCTGAACAGCATTTTCCGCATTTTCGTGCATTTTCCAAGTTCTGAACACTGCATAATATTAAGAGTGGAAAAAATATTTCATCAAGTTGGCAATGGACGCTTTGGATGAAGTCCTTTTATTTGTCCAAATTAGAATTGATTTCAAACACTGAATATATCGAATATCTCCTAGTACTCATCTTAATCTTATATATATATTGTTTAGGAGGTTCGTTTAACTTTTCTTGGCGGAAATGTTTACACATTTGATGAACAAGTAAATCATATGTCTACTGTCGAATAGTATTACCCATACTAGTCTGTCACCGGATATGTTCAAATCGGTTTCAACTTTTCTACCTCTCCTCTCAACACTATACCTCAATAACACCACTCAAGATCGAAAAACATTTTTACCATGACCCTCCCTCCCCCAGCTGATTACTCACTCTTTGTTCTCCTCTTCTAAAAGAGTGAATCGAGGGACTCCAATCGCAGTTCGAATTGGATCTGTGTATAAGCAGTTTGAGTATTGAGAGGAAAGTGTGAATGGACTATCGATACAATAGATTTATCACCATAGAAATGAATACGTAACAGATGTTGAACGACCGATAATACTGAAAAGGATATAAGGCAATTCTATCGACTCGATAATACGATTGTGGATATGATCCAAGCTGTACTTTTCCTTGTTAAGTTTTGAATCAACTTAAAATTCGATACGATTGTTCGATCTACATAGGCGTGAATCGCATTAATCGATTTCTATTTTGAGAAAAACTTTGTCTCTTGATCTTTATCTTTGTTCTCGGTCTACTCAATGAAGATATCTTTGAAAACAGTCTTTGCTCTTTCTATGTTGCATAACTGTCGAAATATAATCTAACTCGTTGGGCGTTCTGCTGAATATGATCTGTCCCATTTAGTAGAGGCGGATACACTGCAGCTCATCCCTACTAATTAAAAGTAAAAGGTAAAGGTACAACCCGTGATTCAAGGCACACGAAATCCTGCGGCTGATCACTGCTAGGCCAGTGATGATTACCGCTTTTGATTTACTAATACCCATTTTATTAATACATTTTCATGTTTCTTATTTACATTTTTCTCCATTGTCAAATATACTAATTGGGAGTGTTCTATCTCTTCACTATGTACTGCTCTATCTTCGTTATAAATCAACGAAATATCATTGAATATGAGATGATTGTTCCAATATCGAACCTTCTCCAGTGTTTCCATCTGCAGAACATTGATGCGTGTCCATTCGGAATGTTTATCCCTACTACTCCCTCGATGTACTCTGACTGACTCACATTACTCTTGTACAATATGGCGTCATTGATCAAGTGACATTGTCTTCCTGCAAGGGAATAATATGTATGAGAGTGTGCGGCCATAACACACTCCTCTTCCGGTCCCTTCTGTTTATCGTCCCATCAACCACCCACGAAAACAGTTTGAAATCGTCCGAAACATTCTACTGTATTTTCTCCATTTATAGAAAGACCTAACAAATAAGGCCAGAGCACTCTGCTCTGGCCATACTCTCTCGCTGACAAAAAAAAGCGGGAGGGCGTTGTGAGAGCGGAAAGTTATAAAGTAGTTAGGGATGGGCCTTTAAGATAATGATTAATGGCTGCTAGAGAGATGTGATCAGAGGTCAGACTACCATATTTATAGAACCAAATAGTTATACTGTTTATAAACAATGTAGAGATCTTCGATATTTAAAAGAGTTGTGAATGAGAACAGATAACGTCTGGTCACATTACATAAGCGAGAGTTTTCCATGTCTTAACTCACCATAGATTAGGTGGAATAACCCGTACCATGACACCTAAGAGTCATTTCGTCATTGAGTTATGGTAAGATAGATAAGATCAGTTCCACTACAGGAACGAACGATGTTCATCGATGAAAGATAGGTTACGTCGAATATTTTCTTATATATGACAGAAAACCTTGATTTGGTATCTCTTCGAAAGTACAGAGAGTACAAGAAATTGGCGAGAAATTTCTTACTATTAGACTTTCATAAATGGTCTTTACTCGTTCTCTCGGCTTTTGAACTTATCGTCTACGAAAATTTAACGTTTCATTTATTCCTATCGAATTTTACCTTATGCCCCTGATGTAACGTCTATACAGGCATTCTCCCTCTTCCTCTCCCTCCCTCCATCACTCCCTCTCCTTCTCCCTCTCCCTCTCCCTCCCTCCATCACTCCCTCTCCTTCTCCCTCTTCCTCTCCCTCCCTCCATCACTCCCTCTCCTTCTCCCTCTCCCTCTCCTTCCCTCCATAGATACTTTCTATTCATCACAAGTCCTATTCAATGTCTATATAGACTGATAAAGATAGTGTAGAGAAGCATGAAGCGTGTCATATCATTCATATCCATAGAATATAGTAGAGATCTTCACTGTCTCATATATCTTGTGACATCAGGCCCTACTACTCCACATGGAAATTGTAAGTTTTAATCCTTAAGATAAGTTAAGGTTAGGTAAATGTTCCCTTAGATAAGTCATGTTAGTAAATCAAGTTTTCCCTAAGTTAGACTAGGCAAGTTGAATAAGGTACCTAAGTATCGAAACTCGATAAGAACCCATTGTCTTCTTTTCAACAACGTTCGAAAGCGAAAGTTATTCGCGATAAAATTGAGCGTACGATAGCCTAATTAACTAGGGGCGATTGTTCCAGAACGGTGGATTAACATTGGAGGGGATAAGGAAAATGAATGATAGTGGGCGTTACTTTCCATTGTTTCCTAATACACACACGTATAAGCGTTTCATGAGTGAACAATGATGATAGACCACCAGTGATAGATAGAGACAATGTAGGAGGATATACTGAAAATGGACAATTGGTGAGAGAGAGAGAGGGAGAGGGAGAGGGAGAGGGAGAGGCAGAGGGAGAGAAATCAGCACAACGGAACGAAAACGAGTTGGATCGGATCTCCGGGTCGAAATCTCTCCTTACCAATTGGCTATCTGCCCCTTCTTTCGCTTTCACTCACGACCCTTCCATGTCCTCTAACCCTAATTCTAGTTTGTCGAACATTTCATGATCATTTTTTGGGCCTCACCCTAATATGTTGTGGCTCTCTAACTTATTTTGGTGTTATTATGATGATTGTTTTCGATTATGACGTCATAGATCATCATTTTCAAGTGATAAGAAAGTGGGGAATCCCGACTGCCTAGTCTCTCTACCTCTCTATCTCTGTGTTCCTCTCTCAACACTCTATAAATAGTCTCAATCACTCGTCATTCTCTTCTCCAAATGTATCTGTCTACTCCTCTGTTACCTTTTTCATTCTCACTCTCCACCTGATTTGTGATTCGCTCAATCTGCTTGTTTTCCAATGACAAAGTCGCCACAAACTCTCTCGTCTTATGTTCTTTGCATTATTTTGTTGATCATTTGGCGTTGGTGGTCCATTTATAACGCGTCTCCTCAATTGTCTCCTCCATTTGCATGGTGGCCTCTCACTGATTCCTACCGTAGACCCATGACGAAATAGCTACCGTATGTCTATGTCTGTCTGTTTATATGTCTATCCCATGTTCTATTCATATAGGACTACGTTTATTTATGTGATGTTTGTACCATAAAATGATTGCGCTAGAATTAATGTCTGTCCCCATATGTAATCGGCATTCTGAGAAAGTCGAATGAAAATATCGGAAATGTGGCAAAAATGTTTTTTAATCCTTTCAAATGCGTTATTTTGTGTACAGTCTGTAGATCGGATATCCGATTGATTTTGCAAACCTTTGATATATAGTCTATAAGCCGATTTATTGCTTCTAACCTTTTTTCAAACTCCCTGGTATTCCAGAGATTCCAGCATAATTGTTTTTGCGCATTTATCGCTCTGAACTGTGTCACGATTTTTCTAAATTCATAACAATCCTATGGGACCTCAGTACGCCCAGACTAAACAGTCATTTAGTGGCAAGCATTCCTTGTCAGTTGGCTCTGTGCTTGACAAAGGCCATTTAATAGTAATAACAATCCTATAGCAAACAAACGAATTATTGTTAGAGGATACAAAACACTTTGTCACTTTAATCCTCCAAACGACATGTTATTGATAACTTTCGTTTCCGTCACGTTGATTGAGAGAAAAAAAGATTAATCCGGCTAGTAAACACACACAAGTTGCGTCCATGATCATGACTGAATACGCATGTGTCCATGGCCTTTAACGACCACAAAGGCTTCCCAATTAGTTTATAAGGGAACACGGATACGAGACACTGGGTATGATGATACTCTTCATCGTTATCTCTTGTCCTTCATTTTGTTTTCGTTGGTTGCGTCTCGGATGCTTGAAATCTAACGTTCTCTGAATTCAATTCAATTCATTTTAAGATGAGGGATGATGCGATTAGCATCATCCATAGGCATATACCACCAGAACAATTCCGTAACTTTTCTGACTTCATCTCAATATCATAGTGGAATGATCTATAAAAAAACTTTAAAAAAAGTTTAAATAATCAAAAGTAAATCTTGCATCAGATATTATCGCAACGCGGAAGTTTAGGAACTTCCCAGGTAACCTGTACAATGAGATAGATCATACTTCTCTGGTCATGATTATCCCCTATCTACCATAATTTTATGATCGGGGCTTTAGTGGACATCGTAGTATTGGCTACTCTGATGTAGTCTGTGCATTGATGTGTCAGTCTGAACTTCATCTTTCCTTATTCTCTCATCCTCCATTCATCTCTACTGCATTGCACTCTACAATTACTAGCACTAAATATACTTCGCACTCAATTCTGAAAGCTAGACAGACGAGAGATCATTAAGCAAACTAATATCTCAACAAATTTAACTATTTGCTTTGAAAAATTCTTATAAAGTTTTGAATTTTTCATTTAGAAAAGCTGCACTTTAAAAAATGTCCTGTGTGGGTAATCCTACTGATGAGACCGAACCCACGCGGGTCGTTCCAGTATCTCGGACCAATGCCGAAACACTGGATCGAATGCTTACGCATACCTGCAGATTTTCAAATATTTGTAAAAACTTAGTTAAATCTTGTCTTTCTCTCTTAATTTGAGATTGTGAGAGAGGACATTTCTCAAAAGGACGGAACGGATACGAATGATATAGAGCTGTCTGCAGTTCTAGACATAGACACGTTCTTGCACCCTGCAATTAAATGTTCCGCACATATCAGAGATTCCGAAGGTGCGGTTCCACTGGGGATAGCATATTAGTAGTGAAACTGATGTCAAATGAATGTTTGATCGAGTAGGAGGGTTAGTTATTGTCCGAATATGATCCCTTGGATTACCTGTCTATCACAAATATTGCTCCACTTTCTGCAAATACCTAATCCACATGATTCACTCTGCACTTCTATTCGCCACATTCCATGTTTTTTTTCGCTATCTTATCGAAAATGTTGACCATGATTGTTGCGAAAGTGATTCTACTAATCATAACAATGTTTTGCGTCTTTTGTGTGTAGCGGTGTAGTCTTAACTGTTCCCAGAACGGTGGATAAGATAGTAGGTGTTACGTTGATAGTGCGTCATCCTCATGTTTCCTCACATAAATGCATGTTTCTGTCGTATCTTCATCTCCAGTCCTCTTCGTCCCCTTCACATACTCTGTCATTCTTGTTCTTCCTATCAGCAAACATTGTGCATACCCAATTAAGACAAGAGGAAACGAAGGAAGGACTCATTGTAGAGATCTTCTTCTTTTCTCGTCTCACACCCTATTATCTATCCTTATTTGAATCACTGAAACAAAGTTGTCTTTTCCTGTTTCAATACTAATCACACATTGCTCAATGCACTGAAAGTTCGATTTTCCGAGTTTGAAATATTTATTTACTTATTAGCTATTTTAACAGTTGTTATTCCACTCGAGCATATTCAAATGGGTCTCACATGATAATTAGAATCCCGGTCTCACTCTACAGTAACCTTATTTTTAAAAAAAGCATTCGGTTCCAGTCATTTCTATCCCGAAAAAATTGGTTTAGCGACGGATTTATAACAGCAATACCTTGCGCAAATTTCATTTCAATGATTGTTCCTGAGCAAGATACATACACCATTCAAAGCCAAAGTCTTGTTGGGAACTCTTTTTTCTTAAAGGGGGTTAGTTAATTCCAATGTTTTCCATGCTGCAGCACTAGGAGAGCGGTCGTTGAAAATTGATAAAAATGGAAACAATACGGTATTGTGTTCTTTAACCGCCTATACTCTTTCAATTTTGCGTGTTATCTTTTTTTGCTTAAAATTGTGAATCCATGGCTTTCCATTGCTCCATAATAACAGTTACATCTGCAAAACGGAAACATTTCTTGCAAATACGAAAAAAATATTTGTAAAGTTCATAGGATTAGCTCTATCCTCGTGTTCAGACTCATCCATAAAGTACATACTTTTGTACTTTATTTGCTGGTTTAAGAAAGATGTGCAATAGAGCGGTAAATGATGAAATGTAACGAAAAGATCATTATCTAATTGTTCTCTCATCTCTTGCACGGTTCACTTCTTCGACTAAATTCCATCGACCTTTTTCAGTATCCATTTTGCAATTCACAGGAAGCATATCATATATCAGAAATACATCTTTCTCATGTGTACATTTGCGCGACACAAACGCTTTCTATTAAAACATGTAGTGTTTCGTTGGCCGTAGTGACAAATGGATGAGTTTTCGTTGTCTTACCCCATACCGTGGAGTCATATTCTATAGGATTTCTTAGATTCCTTAGAGGAGATAAACATTCCGTCAAGATTAGGAATCCAAATGCGTCAATGTTGCATGGGACTCATGAGATTAAAGAAAAAATTTGACACTTCCCCACGTTTGACACTTCCTTAAACCCACACTCCGAGCTAATTTCACTCTCCGCTCTGGTAACACTCTCTCGCAGACAGAGAAAGCGAGAGAGCATTTCCAGATCGCAGAGTCAAATTATTTGATGAGGAAGTATCATTCGAGAACTTTCATCACATATAACATGATGTTCCTGTTCTGGTCGAAACAAAGAGGATTAACCATATTATTCATAGAAGATTATGGGAGTCGTGCACATGATTTGTGACCTTCTGATGTTTCTGCAGTGAGAGAATATTGCAGAGTTATGTGTCGGAGTGCCTTATTAGATGCTGTCGATGATTGAATCATGAGAGAGGAAGTAAGACATTCTCTAAGGAAGGGGCGAAATACGAATGAGAATGTTCTTTAATCTCGAATAATACTCTCTTTTAGTTTTACAATTAGAATAAAAGACAATTATACTATCCACTTTTCTCTCTCGTCCTTTTTCGTTTCTTTTCTGCTCGCCTCAACACAGCCAAGATGAGCAGAACAAACGTTTCCTATTCCCCAAATAAGATCGTCCGGGAGTCATGCGGGAGCCAATGTGAGATCAAATACGATAGCATCGGAGCTCAAGATTGTGCTCTAGATCTGTCCTCAGGCTCTGTGGAGCTCAGGAGCTCGAAGATCTAGACCTCCGTTTCTGTGGAACTCAGGGGCTCATGATCCAGAGGTGTTGTTCTGGAATGTTCTAGTTCCTATGTGATGACCTTATGATAAGAGTAGTCCGTATTTGTGATTACTCTACTTTATGGAGAGAGAGCCAGGGTAAGAGAGAGGGAGAGGGAGGGAGAGGAAGAGGAGGAGAGGGAAAGAGTTCGATGATCGCCGGACGGAGAGTTGTGTAGTCGGTATAGGGCCGCCCTTTTTCATCATGACACACAGTGTTACTCACTAAATGAGCGAGAGTAAGGGGTGAGAGGGAGAAAGAGAGGGAGAGGGAGAGGGAGAGGGAGAGGTAGAGAGGGAGAGAGAGAGAAGGAGAGGTAGAGAGGGAGAGGTAGAGAGGGAGAGGCACAGAAGGAGAGAGAGAGAAGGAGAGGTAGAGAGGGAGAGGGAGGGAGGGAGAGGTAGAGAAAGTTAGTATCTCGTTTCACTCAATTCGATATAATCAACGACCGTTCGCCCCTGTGTCACGCCCACTCTCGTATTCCATTGTCATACGATTAGTTATACCATATATATCCAATCGATATCCATCTACCGTATTCCTTATCCTACCGTATGCTTCTCATTCGTTTCGGCAATCAGTACGATTGCGAACGGAAGGAATGGGGGGAAACAATTCATGAATCATCATAATGTTTCACCCCCACTCGTATATATTTCATTCATATTCTCTTTATTATTATTTTCTCCTTCCGTTTTTCGTTTCTCTATCATTGATCATCGCATACCAACATCCCGAATCATTTGCCATTTATTCATCATTTACGATGAACGCCTCCGGTATTATAGTGGCTACCGTAATCCTCTAGATAGTACGGTAATCACTCGAGGGGTGGAGGGATTATGGTTGAGTGTCCTAATTCACGAGTGTCGTATTATGAGCGTTGCTCCCTTATCTCAACTATCTCGAATTCCGTTCCAGTGACCAATTCTCTCCCTCTCCCTCTCCCTCTCCCTCTCCCTCTCCCTCTCCCTCTCCCTCTCCCTCTCCCTCTCCCTCTCCCTCTCCCCTCTCCCTCTCCCTCTCCCTCTCCCTCTCTCTCCACCCTGTCTGGGTTAGCGCCGAGAGTTAGTGATAGTGTGTTGAGCGTGTACCACTTTCCCATTCGCACTCTCTTCTCTTCCTTCGCTCTCTCGTCACTCTCTCATTGTCTGTCACTCTCTCACTTCTCTCTGCTCTCTCACCATTCCCGATATATCACTAGTGCATGACAATCGCAACGGTAGTGTACTTATCACCAACCTCATCTCTTCTATCTTATCACCGGATCTCTTTCATTTCATTCTCTTATCTCTCTTCAATGATCTGGAAGTGTTTGGTCCGCTAGCAACGGGCACTATGTCGAATGAGAACCGATGGATAATAACCGAGGATAGCCATTTGCATATGAGAGGCAAGCGCTAATGAATATTGGTTATCATCCGGTCGGTTCTTATTCATCGCTTCTCATTCGACCTAGTGCCTAACAAGGGAATCCCCGGAGGCCACACTCACCGATCTTGACAAAATTTTTACTTGTGGTGAACCTCATATAGGGATGAGGTTTAGCGGTGTCGGGAGCTGCTTATCAATTTTTTGAAATTTTAAAATTCATTTTTAAGATCGACCAAAAAATGGGCGGTGCGCGCAGTGTGCACATAGAGATTACACACCACTCATTATCGCAAGTTCATTTTGACAGTGAAACAGATGTGTCGGTGGTGTAGTGTTAAGTTTCATGCTTTGAGGTCGGTAGGTAGTATGTTCAATCCCCTTCTGCGTTTTACACTTTTGCAAGGACTTGTAAATTTCACAAGCAATTTTTTTATCAGCACATTTAAAATTGATTTTTGAAAAAAATATTTGAATATTTATTTACATTGTGTATAGTAAAATTTATCAAACAATAAAAATAGAATTTTAACAATAGTGACATTCTGCAATAAAATGATTCTAGATCACACAATGCACATTTAATGAATGGGATATTTAAACAGTTAGGAGGTGAACAGTGATGAGAAAGCGAAGACGGGAACAGTGCCTGCACGGGTGAGAGAAATGGAGCAGGGGTAGTAATAGGGGGGACGATCGATTCGACAACGATCGTTTCGACATCTTAAATCGGTTGGGAGATGGCCTGTGGCAACAAAAGTTGCACCATTGTTATCAGTAGGAGTGTACGGTATTGGACTACCGTAACCGTCGGGAATCGCGAACTGATTTTTTCAGTCGACCCATGACCATGATTCATGGTTGAAATTTACCGAAGACGAAAAATTCATGACGCTCCGAGACCAAATACTAGTTTCCATTATATCAATAGTGAGCCAACTTTTACCTTTATGGATACCGTAACCCGAACTACCGTATTCTAGCTGCTGTACCCTACAATATTATAGCGAAGTTCACTGCAAATCGCGGTTTGATTACGGTAGTTCGGGTTACGGTATCCTGAAAGATAAAACTTGCTCATTAATGATATAACGACAACTATTATTTGACCTCGGAGCATCATGAATTTTTCAACTTCGGCAAATTTCTACCATGAATCATGGGTCGGGTCATGGGTCGACTGAAAAAATCAGTTCGTGATTCCCGACGGTTACGGTAGTCCAATACCGTACACTCCTACTGATAAAAATGGTGCAACTTTTGTTGCCACAGGCCATCTCCCAACCGATTTATGATCCGTTGCCGAATCGATCGTCCCCCCTATTACTACCCCTGCTCCATTTCTCTCACCCGTGCAGGCACTGTTCCCGTCAGAATGTCACTATTGTTAAAATTCCATTTTTATTGTTTGATAAATTTTACTATACACAATGTAAATAAATATTCAAATATTTTTTCAAAAATCAATTTTGAATGTGCTGATAAAAAAAATTGCTTGTGAAATTTACAAGTCCTTGCAAAAGACTAAAACGCAGAAGGGATTGAACATACTACCTACCGACCTCAAAGCATGAAACTTAACACTACACCACCGACACATCTGTTTCACTGCCAAAATGAACTTGCGATAATGAGTGGTGTGTAATCTCTATGTGCACACTGCGCGCACCGCCCATTTTTTTGGTCGATCTTAAAAATGAATTTTAAAATTTCAAAAAATTGATAAGCAGCTCCCGACACCGCTAAACCTCATCCCTATATGAGGTTCACCACAAGTAAAAATTTTGTCAAGATCGGTGAGTGTGGCCTCCGGGGATTCCCTTGTAAGCAACGTTACCTTCCCTTCTTACTCTGCAAAGTCTCACCTTTCTGATTTGCATATCATTATAGTTGCAGTGTGATCTCTAGTTTATCTCTCCACATATCCATCTATCTCTCTCCAACTTCATTCATGAGTAATATCAGCATTCCAAGTTGTAATTATATGCGCATATCAAATATCTCACGATGTCCCCTCCACCCTCACGTTTACCTCGTTATTTTGGTAACATCCTATATTATAGCAAGATATTATTTCGCTCATTCGAACAATATTGTCTGAATAGTTTATAAAATACGTATCCGCTACAGATCCGATGATCCACCGCATAGTTGATCGTGATAAAGTGTATAAATCGATCTATATAGGGATTGTTTTGCGATCTATCATGATAGTCCTCGTCTACATATATCGTCTTCATGAATCATTGAAAATGTTTTGAGATCGAATGTATTATATATTCATATGAGACATTTATTCGGTAAACAGGGACAAAAGAGTGACCCTAAAGGATCGAATATTGAATTAGAATTAGTCATTTAGTAATCGAGAGAATAAAGAGAACTGCTTCATTTGGAGGTACAACATCATACTTCTTCATCTAGCCAAGGGGTGAAAGCAGTTTCCGAACTCGAACCGAAACTTCCTATAGTAATTGAGTGAGAGAGTGAGAGTAGCGTGCGCCTATAAGAAACAATAGGGGGTAGACATAAGGGTGACGTATAGTCGCGCTTCGAACTCGAGAGAGTGAGGGAGAGGTAGAGGTAGACAGGTAGAGAGGGAGGTAGAGGGAGAGGTAGAGAGGGAGAGGTAGAGGGAGATGCGCATTACTTACCAGTAACGAGTACGACGTCATGAAATTGCCATTGTTACAATAGTTAGTACTATTAATTAGATTGTAATCTATGAGGGGGGAAGATGTTCCGCGACGGATTCTATGTCCAAGGGGGCTAAACCGGATTGATCAACCAATTGGAACCATGGGTCATTTCAACGATAAGAATACTTTCATCTACATCATTTAATGAGATCCCATTGTATTCTCTCCGAATGTTACTGTTTATTTTGAAGCTTCGATATGGTCACTGTAGAGTTTTGTTATCGTTTTTTCTACTATAACAGTAATCCTAGACTACCGTGCTTAGAACGGGATTCGCTTTTACCTTTTTATCTTTGCTGTAAGAAGCTTTAGGAGTCTTTGCAAATGAACAAAAAAGATTCCATAATCGTATATTGATGTAAAATCTACGTGGGAGCTTCAAAGTTTGACAATAATCTGTGCTCTTTCCCCATATACGTTCGAGTCTCTCATAGAATCAATGACTGGGATGACATCAAATCTCCGTTGAATCAGGCTTCCTAATCCCTCAAACATCGTCAATTGTGACCATTTTAGTGGGCGGGGCGACCTACCTTGATGGAATTTGTGACATTATGCTATGGTAGAACCAGAATTGTGATAGTATCAAAGACGCTTGTATTCCGTAAATAATTCCAACTATTCTCATTCACCGTTCATATTGTGATACTAACTATAAACAAAAACTCAAATAATTGATTGATTGAATTGCAGGGAAGAACATTATCTCCACTCGTGCTATCGCGTCCCAATTCTCCCGTTGATTTATACGTTCCTACAATGGTCCAGGAAACATTCCTATCACCGTTTCACGTGAGATTTTATTGTGGTTATTTACAATAACCTAAAAATTTGAAGGATGTTCACATAATTTATTGATATTGCAACTGGTAGAGTGAGACAAAATGTATTTTGTTGTTGACTAAAGCACAATTTCCGATAGAAGTAAGTGATGATAGATAGGCATTGTGAGAAGAGTGAGAATGTTACTTCCACAACTGGAACATTATAGGGTATATGTAGTGTATGCTTATTATTCTGCCGTCGAGACCAATAGTTTTGTAAATCTACGATTCTTGTCACTCATCCACACACTGATTTTTTCGCACGAGCAAATTGCTGCTACGAATATAATTTTCGTGGCATTTAACGAGATCAGTACGCAACATTTAAGTATAGTCTGTGTAGTGTCACCTCTTAGGACATTAGAGGCAGCGAAAGCAGGCACGATTAAGTTTAAATTCACGAATAGTTAAGATTTTTTAAAAAAACTAAAAAAGGTTCATCGAATATTTTCGTGAAGAAATCTTGAAGACAGAGCGAAGGCAAAAACTATTATATATAGTACATACCATACAATGTTTAATTCTCATTTTCCGTGTTGACTGCTAGAAGTTCAGGCACATGTGCGCTTTTTGAAAATTTGAAAAGTGGCAATCGGCTTCGAACTCGCGACATGAGTTCTTAAAGGAAGACCCCAAGCTAAAATAATGTCTGTCACCCTATATTATGTTTGAACTGAGCGGGAACAGGCACACTCTGGCAGTGCTTTTATCTCGACTGCTTTTTATCACCTCTATTTCCCGGATCTCCGGAAGGCGGTCCTCATTTTGGCAGCTTGTTCAGCCGTTTTCTATTTTCTACCCGTTAATATGTGTTTTCAGTTCTGTTCTAGTAGTATTTCTGTTTATTTAAAGCTGTACTGCTATGATCATTGTATGATGACCATGATTATCAGGATTGGCGGCTCCAGTTCGAGAGATGTTCGAACTTGTGATGGAATGAACAACTTCGGTAAGTAACATCAATGCTTCATTGTTATTTTGCAATTTTACTTTATTACTTTGTTGTGGTACGATACAAACGTAGTATTGTTTTATCACGATGTCTATGAATGCAAATAATCAATGATTATCTTCTAAAATGTATTGATTTAGTTGTAGAATGCGATATTAGCAGAGAATCGAACTTCTCCAACTACATCTTCTTCTTCTTCCTCCTCTTGATCAGCTAATCTGTTGAGGTATGTTCCATCGTTATCACTACTATCGATTTCTAAAAAAATTCACCTTTCGTTCTCATTCTTCTCTGGAAATGTCTCCCAGCAGTGTGCCTGGCAGATGTCCTCGCGTGGCACCCTGTTTATTCAAGCCACCCCGCAGGGCACTATGTCAAAACGAGGCTGCCCATATCAGCCGGGCCCACTGCGGGGAGAAAATCCCGTGTTCAATCTTCCACTCCAGACCAGACTTTGTTGCTTTCCTTGATTCTATCTTCTTTCTTGACCTTGTCTACCTTTTTCTCTGGACTATCTCTCTCTCTTCGTCTTCTTTTCTATCATCTTTCCCTTTCCCTTCTGGTTATCAATCTCATTACCTTTAATTTCTTTATTTTTAGCATTTCTTTTCACTTTGTTACTCTTTTTTACTCCTTTCTAATGGTCCCTGTTTCAGGATCGTCAGTTCGCACTCGAAGCCGATAAGAATGAGAGAAGGCTTCTACCAAATAGTAACCAGGGAATGGAAGAGTACTCGATGATGCACCATTCGGGCAACACGGTTGGTTATACATTACGATATATCATTTTTGTCAGTTACGTACGGTCATGATCGAAATTAGCAAGAATCACCCCCATGTCGGGTCAGTTCCGAATACATGAGATGTAGATCGGGTCAGTTTTACTCTAAACTCGGGTCAGTTTATATTTCGCAATACCAGGCGAGAGAGTGTATAAAACGATAGATTGTGATTGGGGCGAAAGTGTATGTTATGTATTCATCTTCATGTGCTCTAAGTAATTCAGTAATTTGTTCCCAGTTATTCCTACATATATCGCTGTTTACTTCTGCTGATAGCTAAGCTATTTTCGATATTAAAAATAAATATTTTCAGAATACCTGGAGTTTCTGCCTTCTCGAGCGACAGCCATTTGGGACGATAACGGATCAAGATGAGCCGTTTCTGGATGGGTACGAAAAATTAGGAGCCAGTATAGAAGGGCGTTTGGTATGATGGGATACGGTAGCGGGGAATACTGTAGGAGTTGTAGATGAGACTGTGGCTAAAACGGAGATTACGGTAATTGAGAATTCGCTTAATAGATGACAATACTTTTGCCGGGATCTTTCGTAAGAGTCTTCCTCATATTTCGTATTGAGTTGTATTTCTCTTTATTGCTCTTCATTTCGTGTCTATAACGGATAATAAATGATTTTTCAATGTATTTTATTGTGACTTACATTGAGAGGAGACTTAAATAAAGTCGAGAAATGAGTAGTACATACACATGATGGGCCTTTCATATTGATTGATTTCTGACAATCACTTATTACTAGATTTGCTTCACGTACATTGAGATACTGTAGTTGAAAATTGAATCGATTACTATCCCTATATATAAACTCATATATATAAATTCCCCCTATATATAAATTTTTTCAATATATATCGACGATTCCGACAATGAAACATTAATTTCGATAATCTATTTGCAAATGTAGAACAAGATCATAATAATAGACAGATAAAACATTAATGGTGCTTACAACAACTCGACAATGCAAAAAAAATATTGAAAATTTTTAAATTACAAATTGGAAATGATAAACATAAAGGTAAAAAAATATCAGAGATCCAATGAACACATTATGAATTATGTACACATATCTTTCAATTTGATTAGCAGAGCTGCGATGGCGAGCGATTTTAGCATAAATCATCATATCAAATAACAGAAATCCTATCTCGCTTACATCGCCTTCATGGCTCAGTGGTATCGTCTGTTGCATAGCAGTCTGTACCACATGGGTTCGAGTTCTTTCTCTGTCTGCGATTTTTGCAAGCATTCTCTTCTCTCATTGATCAGAGAGAGAGATGGTGACACCATGTTTATTTCAGCTGCCAGAGTGTGTCTGTCTTATCCAAAAACCGCTCATTCAAATCTCAATTATCACTCGAATTATTAGCTTGGGGTGTGGCTTTAAAGGATTGGTGTTATCACTACAGCAAGGGGTCAACGAGAGTGCTTTCTATCTTTTTGCATATCGTCTGTCCTTTGAATAAGTCGTTAGAAATTCACAGATATCCAAAGCGAGTTTAGTTGTAAATATGCTTCCACTATTCATGCGACCATTTAAAAATGCTTTTTCCTCCAGCTTATAAGAAAACATTATGATGTTGCGATATTGCATACTATATAAAGTTTACTAGTTAATAGATTAAACGAACTTGTGACTGTGAACAGAGAAAGAATGAGTCATGCACAATGAGTTAAATGCAGTAAGACCACATTGAATGATATATGATCAAAGATCAAAGATCACATTCCTTTCTAAACCTGGTATCTTTCGGAATAAACAAATAGTTTTGTATAAATATTAATCTAAACATCGTATATTTGAGATGGCTCAACAGTATCTACCTTCGGCCACGCCCACTGTCTCCTACTCTCCCTCATCTATCGTCGATTATTCGTCAACGATATCTTCATCTCCACCTACAGTATACGGCACTACCGTATCATTTTATGATCAACAACAACAACAACAAACTCCACTTCATCTACAGTTGCAGCCATATCTGGCTATGATCATGATGGCTGCATCATGGGAACGAGAGAAACTGGGAGAGGTCAGAATTATCTTATTTACATTACTTTTCCCAGATCTCACTTATCCTCATGCACCAGACCTCAAACTCTTGAGTCATTTAAATTCACACCCCAATCTAATTTTACTCTCCTCTCTCAACGCTCTCTTGTGTTCAAAGAAAGCGAGAGGGAATGGCCAGAGTGGAGAGATTCAAATTAGCTTGGGGCGTCATATGGACATTGGGGTCAAAGGGATATTATGTTTTCACTTACAATGATTATCTATCCGATTGCAGCAGTTTGTTCCATTCTGACACAATTTTGTGTGATCACTGAGGAATTATTCTTTGTCTAGTTGTGGGGGTAACAATCGTCCATATCCATCAAAATTCCCACACATTCCCACACACGATCGCACGACTACAATTTTAATGAATCATTTTCACGAAAAAGTGCATATTTACGTCTATTTTCAACACAGGAATAACACTAACAATCGAACAGTCGAATACTCCCAAATACCATATATGCACAAAATTTTGCATTTTCAAAACTAATAAACCAAATTATTAGCCAATTTGTTTTCCTGTTAATTTAATTTAAAAAATTTTGAATACCGCCTGGAATTCTTTCAATGTTTTTTTTGGTTAAAAAAATAAAAGCTAAAACATTCCAAGCGGGAAAAAACTGAAAAGTTTGCTACGATCAATGGAACAACATTTTTTGTGAACTCTCAAGACAAAACTATGTTTCGAAGCTTAAAGCGACATAACATAACATATTTAACATAACATAATTTATCAGGGGTCGCATAGTTGCGCTGATCAGGCTGATCAGGCGGCTGATCTGATAAAGCGACAACCCGAGTTAATTTTAAACTCTCCGGTGTGGCCACACTCTCTCGCTTTCTTTATCTGCGAGAGAGTATTACCAATGCGGATAGTAAAATTATCTTGAGGTATATTTTTGTATCTCCACCTAGAACATATTATAATATCGTAAGGGTATACCCATGAAATCTTCTCCGCCTCCATATTTACACAAAACGTGATGTGATGAGTAGTCACACTCTGAATGCTTTCATAAATGAGAAGATTGAGGGATGGAATGGAAAATGAGAGATATTTTTATGAGATCATCCAATCGATACCGTTCCTCTTAGCGATTAACTGTTAATGTGAAGCGTGAAATAATATTGTCAGGCTTCAAAATTCGCATTCGCAGATTGTGTAAGAAATGATATGTGAAGACTTCCGAGAAAGATCTATTCCTTTTTATACTACATATTTTCAACAACCAATATTCTTTTTGTCTGTCAAATTTCACTTAAAAACAGTTAAAAAATTCGATTACAAAACTTCGACAACATTTTGAACCCTGTTCCATAAAATCTTTGAATATTGCTTGTCATACCTAAGAACCATGTCGCACATGTCTACATCTATTTGCAGATATATCTTAGGCTAGACCAGTTCCACCTGTCTCTTACAAACTCTATATTCAACCATAAATCACGACAAAGTCGCATTCTGCGAATAATCTGAAAATGATGGGTTCACGAGAATTTAGTGACGTTGCCTGCACCCAAACGTTTTGAAGAATACTGTATTTTTGAGAACGCTAGGACATACAGTAATACTAGTGTGTTTTATGGCTTCGTGCTGATATTGTTTATTATGCCAGTTAGACAAAAGAATGATTATCTTTGCAGACTGCTCACTCGGAAGGAGATATAGTCAAGCCGATTGCGATGATGCCACAGTATGCCGCGGCCTTGACCAAGACCGGGAATCAGACCACTCTGGCTACCGCACTACACCAGACGACGATTCCCAATGCACCACACACCACATCAAAGATGGACACATCAGCGTTGAATCTCACCAACAAAACTATTGCGTGTAAGTTTCATTCATTTATAAAATTTATTCTATGTTGAGCTTTTTCATGATTTCCCTTCTTTTCTTGGATATTTAAATAGAATACTAGAATGAGTAATAGATCGTAACCAAACGACAAGATCTGCCAAAAACAGAGGATCATCCGAGCTTTTCATATTAATCAGTTAACTAATTGCCGGGACTTTTTCTTGTATTGTTGGCTTCCCATGTGCCAGAAAAAAAATAGAAAATCGTTTATTTTTCTGACTGTTGATTTCTTTACTGAAAAAATCGCATGAGCGAGAAAAAAAAAACCCCCGGTCGGTAACTTTATGCTGAATTTTCGGTTTATTGATTGATGAAATTTTTGATTTCAGCCCGTAACAAACTTGGTCGTTCGTACAACCCCGGACGTCCTCTGGCTATGGAGGACAGAAAGAAGATTCTCGATCTATATGAGCAGGTACGGTATCTCTCTCAGGATTACTGTATGATATCGATCGATATTTCTAGGGCTACAAGATCTCACATATCGCTCGACAGATTGGAGTAACTCATTCGTGTGTGAGCAAGATCATGTCCAGGTAGAGTATTACTATGAAAAAAATTGACGAAAGCGAAAATTATCTACAGCATTTTTCGATTTTTATAAGCAAAATAACGGGTTTGATCGTGAAAATTTTTGCAACCATCCGCTTTCAATTTTTGAAAATTGTTTTAATTTTGTAATTTTTTCCAAACCTACAAAACTTTAAAAAAACAAAGATAAATAATTTTTAACTTTAGAAAGTGGTTGGTTGGAAAAATTTCCACGACTTGGGCATTGACTAAACCAATCGAGGAAAATACTCTCATACAGAAGTCTCACTGCATTTTTATTTTCCGATCTCCTTTGCTAATTTAACATGCTTTACTAGTAGAACCTCACCATTACAACATCTTATATTTTAAGATTCCGTCGCACTGGTTCGATGCATCCTCGTAGTTTCGCTAACACTCAACAAGGACAGCAATTGGCTGCAGCCGGACCTCCATCTGGCATTCAGCATCCTACTCCTGTCATGCCTCCAGCTGACTTGTAAGTTGTTTACTACTGTGGATCAAACAATAATTGGGATTCCTTAAGGACCGCAACTCTAATGGCTCTTCACAATACTGCTAATGCGACTTCGTTCCATGAGAGGTACGGTATATTTCCATATGGAACCTTATTTTATTTGTTTGGTAATGATTATTGATTACTTACAAAATAATTATTGATTACTTACATTTTCAGATATGGTAAAGACGAGGAGAGCGAAACGGTTTCCGTCGACGATGAGAAGTGTTGTAAGCGAATTCAAATTTTAATTGAAATTTTGTATTGTTTTTTAAAAATAATAAGTGATTTTTTTCAGTCAAATGTGAGTCTCCCCTATCTCGTCTCTCTGTTTCTCCCACCTCCGCTTTCTCGCCTCCTGTACGCAAGTTCTCGCCAACCTACTCCATCGATAGGTAAGATTAAAGATCAAAGATCAAAGATCAATCAAAATTATTTCAGTATCCTCAACCAGTAATATGCGCCGACTTATTCTTCTCCTCTCTATTTTGTAGTTTATCGTCGATTGTCCCATTTCCATTAGACATCAGGATTTCGTAGCTCAAAATTTGACCCGAGGTCATTCGATATGACCCAAGGAACTACCGTAGCCCAGAATTCTATCGTATTCATCGTAGATGAGCACCTGTTGACTCAAAATGCACCAAAACCCAAACAATCTAACACAGGGATAACTTATAACCGAATTGTCGTGTACATAGCCTACCGTAATCCCCTATACTACCCCTTCTCTTGTCTGTGATTTACTAAACTGCAGAAGTCAACCTTAGTCTTCTTATGACTAACCCTTTGTTCTCAGGGGGTTAATACACATTCGTTTCGTATTGCTATGCCATAATTACCCGTTGTCCCACTCAGTTCATAATCATTCTTTAGAACAGAATTACAATTTATTCGCACGCTTTTTGTTGAGTGATCTCTCGATTGTATATTGTATGAATAATGACACTGATTCACTCTTTCCTATTCTGCCTATATTTTGCCTATATCCTCTGCCCGATGTTCTGACCTAATAAGCCAATCAATAAACTAGTCGAACTAATTTCAACTCGATGCTCTCTCTCTCGCCATAATCATCCAATAGTCCTCCAGGCTTAATTCACAACCCTTTGACGCATATTTGATCTTTGATCTTCGTTTTCATTGTTCAATTGAATCGTTATCTTGAATAAACAAAGCCAAGAATGGATCTGTGTTTGGAGCAAGGAATTCACTGAAAGTGTGCTTGAAACTTTTGACACTAAACACTCAAAGCGTGTGCCTCATTGGCTTAGTGGCAGAGCGTCTGTCTTGTAAACAGAAGGTCGCTGGTTCGATTCCAGCATGGGGCATTTCTTTTGGCAATTTCACAACGTAACATTAACATATTTACCGTTTGGCCGGTAATACAAATCTGCAAACATAGCATTATGCACATTCATTTTTGTTCTTCTAACTTTTTCTTTTCTTTTTGACAATACTGTCTCGTTGCGTTTTGGGCGTAGATAAATAAATAAATGAATAAATAAATATGGACACATGGAGTTCTCGTGGAATTTACAAAGTACGAAGATAGATTGGTTCGAATGAGGAAAGGAGTAGTCCACAGTATGAACACTCTGGTGTATCAACCCAAATTTGGATGAGCTTGAAAAATATAATATTTACTTATTTCATTTCTGATTAAAATTATATGTATGGATTTCTGGTGCGAGAAAGTTCATCGCGGACATTCTGATAAGAATAGAACACTTTTACTGGAGTAGTCAAGTTGACAAAGTGCCATTTCTTTTCGATAACACGTCGATGTTGATATCATGAACGGTCTAGGAAGTGTGAGTGCAGTAGTGAAGTATTGTGTAGATGTATTTATTTTTTCGATCTTACATTTATTTATTGTTAATCATAAACATGTGTGTAAATATTTTTCCCAAAACAGCTTTTTATGGCACGAACGTATGTAAAAATGATGACTCGTAACTCCTTTCATAGCTTAGACTTCTTTAGATTTCGATATGGATGATTTGCATCTCAACGACTCTCATTTAGACATTTTATAAAAGATTCATTTCCGAAACAAAAAAAATGGATGAAAATTATGAATGCGCCTTCGACGTATAATGACAACTACGTCGAGGTCACAATCATAATAGTTCTCGTAATTGCCTCGTTTGAAATTGGTGATACTGTGATGTACGAATGGAATTGTCGTAGAATTCTCTAGAATATTTAATCAATTAATACTAATAAAGAAAATTTGACTCAGAGGAAAATGCCTAGCGCCTTTGCAAATGTTTCCACAGAATTATGCTGTGCTAACTATTCTTTGGACGCTTCGGTTCTTTAGCACTTTTTTTTTTTTAAAGGTGGAGACCCGCGAATGTTCATGTAAATCGCTCACATCTCTCTTACGCAAATGCCAAGTAATATGCGAGATGTTAGCACAATCAATCACCTATCCCATAGCGCAGTGGTAAACGTTCAGAGTTGTTTCCCATTTGTCGCAAGTTCAAATCCTATTGCCGAATTTTCTCAATTTTCAAAAAGCGCGCCTTTCCCTGCACGGGCCTGATGGTTCATTAATGCTTCTAGCGATCAATAAGCTGAATCATCATAAAATAAATAGTGTAGGGTAGGTAGAATAACTTTTGCTACCTTTATGTCTTCACAGTTTCTTTACGAAAATATTCGCGGGAGTCCACCTTTAATGGACACACCATGATAATTTGACTCTCCACATTGGCAACGCTCACTCGTAGACAAAGAAAGCGAGAGTGTGGCCAGAGCGGAGCGTTTCAAATAAGCTTGGGCTTTCGCTTTAACATAGTATTATAGCGAACCTTTAGAGTCATAGGATTTCGTGCAATGAAAACGATAGATAACGCAAATGGTGTACTGACAAATAGAGTCTAAAGTTATGATATTTGAATGTTTCCTTTTATTCCTGTGATTCAGGTATGCATAATATGTTGAACTGACCATAAAATAAAACCTTACAAATGCGAGTAAGGCCGGATTAAGTATTTTCGATATATCCACCAGTAGTGAAAGCAGAAATAAAGATACGGGAATTATATAGCAAATAGCATAAATCATTAGCTGAAAATTATCGTATTCAAGATTAGAAATTAACGGAAAAAAGAAATGGATCAGACATCATCAGGAAATCTCAAATATTATGCGACAACGAATTTGAATTTTCACATTCCTCGTTTTATGGTTCGGGGTTGTGTTAACAATTTACATGATGTGATGAAAGCAACAGAGACATGAATGCAAAATCATTCGTTTTTACCTCATTTGTTTTTTTTTATTTATGAATATGAGCTTGAACGTGTCGGCTAACCTGAGCTAGGCAAAGTTTCATAAAACGAATATGTACAGATTGAGTTAGTGATGAGAAAAGGTTCTGCAAAAACATAACAATTGACTTTGCCTCAAAACGGTATCGAACGAAATATTTACATTTTTCTTCAGCACAACGAAGAGTCCATGAACAAGAAAGAATTGGAAGAAAGGCCATATTAATATTATAGAAGCAGCGAACATATAGAGTTCTGCGAAAAAAGTATAATTTAAGTCTCGCTTCTCATTAAAAAAATAAACACTTTTTTTTCCAAATAAGCAAAAACATTATAAACATTTATAAGTTTTGACAAACGATATTCAAAAAGCGTACCATATATGAAGTTTCCAGCTTGCCCTTCTTTTCCGAATAGAAAGAATGTTCCACCTTTCTTGAGAAACCATTGTAACTCGATATTCTAAAATGCGAATCTATAATATTTCGCAGACAAAGGAAGTGAGAATGAGATCTATATGCTATGAATTTTGCCAAAAATGCATAATAGTTATCTCTTACTTGCCGAATAATATCATGATAGTTATTTGCATCTCTTCCATAATGACTGAATCCGTACAGATTTATTGTTAGGAAAGTGTATTCAGTTACAATAAATACTAGTTGAACACTGCAAAAAAATTAAAATGAAAATGACAGGAAAATTACTTTGATATATTAAAGCGACACCCCAAGCTAATTTGAAACTCTCCGGTCTGCTCTGGTATTTTAAAACTTAAAATCCACTTGCACTTTCGCTTTAAGTAGACTTGTAAGTCTACTTTAAGTTTACTTAAAGTGTGACGTCACTATGTAAGTCTACTTAAATTGAGACGTAAGTTTACTTAAAGTGAAAAAGTGACGTCACTCACTTGAAGTTTACTTAAAGTAAACTTAAAGTCAGTGACGTATTTTAAGTAGACTTAAAGTTTTGAAAGACCAGAGTGGCCACACTCGCTCGCTTTCTTTGTCTACGGCAGAGCATTTCCAATGCGGAGAGTGAAATTATGCGGAGGTAGCTTGTGGTGTGCCTTTAAACGAACCGCATAGATAATCGGAATGAACTAGACATTTCCTTCAACGATATTTGATGCATTCTCATAACAATAAAACTGACCGACGTGATAGCATTTATTACAAGAAAAGCAAGAAAAAACTGAAACCATTGTTGCACTCATTTTGCATTCTCATAGTCAGTCTTACCAGTAACAATGGTTTATTTATATTCATTCGACACAGAAATCCACCACAATATAGACCACCAAATGGTGCGATACTGTATGCCTTGAGGCCAACATTCACATATAAGTCGGTAATAAACAGTACTACCTAGATCCTTATCATCATAGTCGGAACATTCTATTCTATTATAGAAATACCTGACTGACAATGTATCCACATCTCAAGTCAATAGACATTGAAGAACTTTGTTTGAATAAAATATAGAAAGCTATTGGATGTACAATAAGTATAGAAACAAATAAAACAAACAATTGGTACCTAAATAATATAATCTAATTCATGAATGGAAAACAATAAAATAGATACCAGTAGAAAATATCAAAGAAGTATTCTTGATCAATCCCAAAACCGTATCGCAATAAAGATCGATTGGATTCAGGAAAACAGTATTCCATAACTTTAATAATACTTGAATAGAGAGAAACTATTTTTTTGTATTTTATCAACGTGCGTATGTACGAAACGAAACACATAAATATAACGAGTGAAAGAGTGATGACGTTTACGTCCTCAGAGCGTATAAAATATTACGATAAAGTGTGAAAGGGATACGGAAACGACAAACAAGTTGATCTCATAGTAAAGGCGTACCCTAGCTAATTTTACTCTCCATTCTCTCGTAGACAGAAAAAGCGTGAGAATATTTCACGAGCGATAAGAAAATAGATACAATACGGTATGCAAAATAAAAATTGTAAACTCTGCAACTCTATGGCCTTCGGTACTTTTTTAATAAGTTAATATACTGTAGTTAGGAAACGTCGCCATGCTATGGAGCAAGCTACAGTAATCCAACTTCAAACCAGAGCGTTGTATCACATTTTTAAATATATATTTCTGAACAGTTTTTTTTCGGAACAGCATGAGATTAAAATAATTAGAATAAGTGAATAACGGGGGTGGGGATAAAACAGCAAAACGTTTGTGATAAACATTCATGAATATTGTGAGCATATTCTTTCATTTATAATGTGAATTTCTATATGAAACGTGAAATACGTTGATTTCTATTTAAAAATATATTAGTTGGCAGGCGTCTCAACGACTTGCATATAAACATTTATAAGTGATTTTTTTCTGAATCTGAATTTATGTGATAAAATGCGATGATGAAAATGATAATATCATCGATTGAACATTGATGATTGATATAGTCTCTCTTCACATATACGACCCCGTGAAAACGATTGACAACACCTCTGGAAGAAATTTATCAATGAATTCTAACAAACATTTTAATGTTCACGTACCATAACATCGAAGAAGCACTATCAGATTCACAATGGCGTATTAAAGGGAGCGTAACCTCTCTCAATGGCCTCTTCATTGCGCACACTATTTCTCTGCTCTCTAACAACGAGAAAGCATTGCGCGTCTAAGAGACCATTGAGAGAGGTTACGCTCCCTTTAACTGAACCTGTTCATTATTAGCTACGAATTATGTGCTTTGACACACCTTTTCGCTGTATTTATATGATTTCTCACAATGCATATTCATTAATTTAATTCATTTACGACATATTTATCAAGCGATCGTTTGGTCGAGGGCTGTGGGGTGTATTGTGTTTCAATTATTGCTCTTTTCTTCAGTTCGGAAGTTAGCTCCAGCTGTCTTCCGAAAGACGTCATTCAATGAATATAATATACAACATAGACGGAGAACTGACTACCATTTCCGATTTAAACATACTGTGAAGTTTTCATGAGTCTTATTTTATTTTATGAAATAATTATGAAGAAGGAATTCTTCAAAATGATTATGATAGCAATTATGAGGCGGCAAATCTTTACAGACATACAATTTTAATGAGAATTATATAAAATATAAATGAAGCGCTTATAAAGAGAACCTAAATAACTTTCATTGTAAAGATAACTCAATTAAAAAATACATTGATATTTTCCTATATATAAATTAGAGGAAACTAAATCGAAGCCACTTTTTATCTTCTTTAGCGTTGGTATTGTTAAGTGATAGTAATCGAAGATACATTCACTACTTTCGTAGCTGGTTCTGATTTCATTGGCAATGCAAACATACGGAGTTTTTGTAGAATTCTCTGGAACAGAACTTACAATTATTATTATTATTATTAATATTTATATTATAATATTATACTGAGACAGAAAACACTCTACTTGGAGACTTCCTGACGCTGTTGCAAAGATTTCCACTTCTTTTTGTCAGTGCAAAGTAGTATTGCAATGATATGGTGCATTGCCCCCTTCTTTGTTATAACTTGGAGATAATACGAACCTTTACAATCATAGGATTTCTGGCAATGAAAACGATATCCAATATAAATGGTGTACTGGCAAAGATCATCTAAATATTATTTTTTTTTGCTCATTATACAAGTTTTTCAAGTGAGTTTAATCACTTCAACTAACCAGAAAATATGTTCTGGCAAATACGAGAAAGTCTGTATTGAATACTGTCGAAAAGTCGACCAGTAAAGTAAGTAGAAACATAGAGACTGGGGTTATGTAACAAAGAAAATATATCAATAACTGAAAACTATCGTAAATATATTTAAGAATTTATTGAAGAGGAATAAGATTCATTCAAGTAGTACCCATCATTTTCGGACCACTGTGATTTGCCTTTTAATTGTTTTTTCTCATTAATCAAAAATAGATTTCATTTTCTTTAGCATTAAAATATCTTTTCATTATTGGAACTTATGAGTAAGACATTAAGAATCGAAAATTCTTCATGATCTGCTGAAATATAATAAATGATGTGAACAAAAGCTACCCGCTGCAGCGAAGCAGGTGTTAACAACTCGACCGAGCTGTATTGTAGCGTATACACTTTTCGAGGTAGGAAAGTTGCTCGCTTTTACTTGTTTATCTTTTTGAAGTTTCTAATGTCCTTTTAATAATAGACAAAAAGCACATAAATTAAAAATCATTTCTCGACCACTTTTTTCATTTAATGATAATATCGGCTCACCTGAGCTAGACATAGTTTCATATAACGAAGCAGTATTGATTGTGTGAGTGAAGATGAGCGTTTCTGCAAATATAACGAATTGAATTTAAAAGTACATCAAACAATGTGAGCATAAATTCTGAGCTACTCCCTCAAACCCCAATTTGAATTCGTAGTGGACTTCACCACACATAACCAGCGCCATCCAGTAAGAATCAAAGAGACTCAATCGAAATATTTACATTCTTCTTTATCATAACGTAGAGTCCGTGACCAAGGAAAAAGACGAAGATTGGCCATATAAATATTATAGAAGCGCCGAAGATGTAGACTTCTGCGAAAAAAAAGGATAACTTGAGTTTCGACTTACTAAAAATGCTTCCTTTTCCAAATACTACAACCAACCTTTACTTTTATTCTAGATTATAATCATTAAATTAATGAAAGAAGATGGAAAAAAATTCTACCGTATATAAAATATCCTGCTTGACCTTCCTCTCCGAATAGAAAGAATGTTCCACCTTTCTGGAGGAACCATTGCAACTCGATATTCTTAAAAATAAAGACGCGTGAATATTTCTCCGAACTTCAACAAACGTTTTCAAAGGGCAAGCGATATGCAAAAAGAGAGTGTTCTATCGCTGACCACCTTGGTCGCAGCGGTACGACCGGTGATTTGATATCCAATGGTCGCGATTTCGAAACCTAACGAGATCTTCAATTTTTAAAAGCGCGTCTTTGCCTGAACTTCACGCAGAGATTCATTTTTGATTCTAGAGATCAAAGCGAACATAATTTCACTTCTAGCAAAACTATCTCGCAGGCAATGGAGATGGTCAATGAAAAAAAAATTAGGCTTGTTGGTATTATCCGTATCTAATTTACGTGCAGAACAATAAGAAAATGACAAATCTATTGAAGTACCAAGAGAACAGGTGTAAAAAGGTAACACTAAAACCAAATATTTCGCTGCACTCTCTCGTCCTCCTCTCGATTATCACTCTACAAACTCACACTTAACACGTCTCATCTTCACACTGATTTAAGAGAGATGGCCGTTAAGACTCGACCACCCCCCGGACGCGTGCGCTAGCAATGAGAGCTGCTCTGGTATTTTGCCACTTAAAGTCTACTTAAACTACGTCACAGACTTTAAGTAGACTTTAAGTAAACTTTAAGTGAAAGAACATTTGACGAAATGCATTACAGTATACCACACCACTTAAGTAGACTTACGTCTCACTTTAAGTTTACTTAAAGTCTACTCAAAGTGGGAAAGTTTAAGTAGACTTTAAGTGGCAAAATACCAGAGTGGGGGTCCATACTTGGGTGTTAGGAGTGTCATCGGCCCTTATTACACAAAACAGCAGAAATTTCCTGTTTGTGCCCTCAGGCTATTAGAAAAATTAATTTAAGTGCAAAAATGTTTAAAAATCATAATTTCTCAAATTGTTGAGATAAATTCCAAATATCATTTGTGATGCGTCTAGGGTGCACAGACCTTGCTAATTCACTATTAGCACCGTATGTGCGTTGATTCCTAAACCTCTTTTTTGACTCAAAATTTTGGTTTTTTCGGACAAATCATCCCTTGTTGTAGTTTGCTCCAGAGTTTTTCGACCAGGTATTGTAGCCTAAGCAATTCTGCATCCATTTCACTTAAAACTGGGTTCTTCACGATAGACCCAGTTCTCGAATTTTTCGATCGAAGGTTCGTTATCGATGGTTTTCCCGAACAAATGCTGTATTTTCCAAACGATTGATGCGGAATTGTGGCCTACTCAAAGTTTCGAGGTGAGACCAGTAATATGACACAAGAAGCCCATCACTTGGATCAATTTGAAAATTTCGATTTTCATGACCCCGGGGTCATGGTCCGAAAATTTCAAAATTTTTCAAGTTTGAAATGTTTTCATTTATACGGCTTATTGTGAAGTACTAATGATGTGAATAACATTCAGCTAATGCTCAATGGCTGATCTCTCCTTTCAACCATTTTTTGAAAATTTTCGTGCTGAATGCGTGCTAAAAATCAGAATTGTGTTTGAATCGGTTTCCAACTTGCTTTCTGTAACATTCTGTCATAGTACTTTGCAATGTGCATAATCAATATGAAAATCGTTTATTTCGAAAATTCAGTTTTTTTGCCATGACCCCGGGGTCATTGAAATCGATTTTTCAAAAGTGAGCCGAATGGTGGGATTTCTGTTCTACTATGTTTACTCATCATGAAACTTCACAATGTCATTGTCATTTCCTCATTATCACAGCATTCCAGTCGACAAACTGCAATATTTCAAAAATTTTCCGAAAAAGTAGGAACTTAAATTGAATTTTTTGAATTTTCAAAAATAAACGATTTTCATATTGATTATGCACATTGCAAAGTACTATGACAGAATGTTACAGAAAGCAAGTTGGAAACCGATTCAAACACAAAAGAAATTTTCAAATTTATCCAAGTGATGGGCTTCTTGTGTCATATTACTGGTCTCACCTCGAAACTTTGAGTAGGCCACAATTCCGCATCAATCGTTTGGAAAATACAGCATTTGTTCGGGAAAACCATCGATGACGAACCTTCGATCGAAAAATTCGAGAACTGGGTCTATCGTGAAGAACCCAGTTTTAAGTGGAATGGATGCAGAATTGCTTAGGCTACAATACCTGGTCGAAAAACTCTGGAGCAAACTACAACAAGGGATGATTTCTCCGAAAAAACCAAAATTTTGAGTCAAAAAAGAGGTTTAGGAATCAACGCACATACGATGCTAATAGTGAATTAGCAAGGTCTGTGCACCCTAGACGCATCGCAAATGATATTTGGAATTTATCTCAACAATTTGAGAAATTATGATTTTTAAACGTTTTTGCACTTAAATTAATTTTTCTAATAGCCTGAGGGTACAAACAGGAAATTTCTGCTGTTTTGTGTAATAAGGGCCGATGACACTCCTAACACCCAAGTATGGACCCCCAGCTCTCATTGCTAGCGCACGCGTCCGGGGGGTGGTCAGTATGATCGAGTCTTAGGGAACAGGCCTCTTAATAGTTATTATTAGGGTGTTCGGAAAGTCTTTGCACTATTTTCTACACTTACTTTGGACCCCTCTTACTCGGACGTGAACGACCACTATTCCTTGTGGTATTTTTCCTACATGGGGGACATATTGATCAGCAAATGTGATAAGTTTCATTTGCCAACTCTCTTTCCTTGACCATATTTTATTTTTTTAGCTATTGGACAGTTCTCCAGTGTTTGACATGTCCTTCTTTGTTTGTACCGTACGGGACGGGCTGCATTAGAAGCGAACCACTAACTACCCCAGTCAATGAAGCCTGGGGGCAGTGTCGTGTAACAGTCTTCTCCTGGTATTGCCAGTTCAAGAAAAAACCATTTTTGTTTGGTTGAAAAACATAGGTCAGTGCGTCGTCCCAGTTCGAATCAAGACCTGGTTCTTCGCACTGTCACAAGTCAGCCGAAGCAGAGTTAGAGGTACATGGAGCAGGCAACATGTACTCCAAGAATCACCAGCCATCGCATCCTCATTCTGTCTTCTCTTCGCCCCAGGGCACATTAAGTGCTTCCCCATGTCATATCCGCTCTGCTCCCCAGAAACCGAGTAGACATCTTCACTTCAAATCACGGCCGTTCTCGATCCACTGATTGGTTGATGTATATTGTCTGCCATGATTATAAGTGGGAGTCGTACGACAACCCCGATATAATTATGGAATGGCTGCTCGCTTGGAAGGATGCTAAAACTGTCCGGAGACGCAATCAGAATGGAAGAAATGAGTCGCTCTTTTTCTACTTCCGCTCTCTTGGTTGGGCACATCTCGAACTATTACCTGAGGGGCAGACTGTTAACATCGATGTCTTCTGCGAAGAACTGAAAGGGATGGAGGGCCGAGTCCTTATCAGACACTTTGTGTGATTAAAAGTATTGCTTTTAATGGGTAACGCAAGGATACATCACACTAACATGACGCAGAAAGAGAATTTAGATATCGTCTGACTTCCCCATCCGCCGTATTCCACCCACTAGTATCATTGTGATTGCCATGCTTTTCGATCTTTCGGGCACTGCTTCAGAGGGAAAACCTTTCGTAATCAGACCTATGTGAAATGGGAGATCGGCCTATGATTTGATTCGCGCCCAAAGGAGTTCTGGCAGAATGGTGTTCTGCAGTTGCCTACGAGATGGAGGACAGTTATTGTTAAACATGTGCAGTATATCACAATTTGAATGCGGTTCCTTCGTTTGTTATTTGAAAAAATATGAATGGTGAAATTAGTGCAAAGACTTTCCGAACACCCTTATATATAAGAGAGATGTTTCTGAACAATGAGAAAACAAGGAAATGTCATTGCGGACGCTCTAGTACAAAGAAAACGAGAAATATTTATACGCTCAATAATATTAGTTAAATGTAACCTTCGCAAGAATCTCTTCATAGTTCTGTGGATCTCTTCCAAAATAACTGAATCCATATACATTTAGTGAAAGAAAAGCGTATTCGGCAACGATAAATAAGACTTGAACACTGCAATATGAGTATTGTAAGGTGAGAGAATTAGCTGAACTAAATTGGATTGTTTATATTCCTCTAATTGTAACTATAAACGTACCGCAGCGATAGTCGAAATGAACCAGAAATATCATTCACAGACATTTGATGCATTCTTAATACCAAAAAACTGAGTGAGGTGATAGCACTGATTACTAGAAAAGAAAGGAAAAACTGGAAAAAAATAATACTCATTTGTATTTTCGTAAAATTTGCTCACCAGTAACAGTTGTTTGTTTACATTTATTTGACAGAACAAACCACCACAATAAAAACCACCGAATGGAGCGACGCTATATGGATTGAGACCAAAATTGCCATACACGTCAGCGATAACGACAAATATCTGTATAAATAAATTAAATTAATTATAAATATATAAATTATTATATAAATTATAATTATTATATAAATTTTAATTCCTACAGAAATCAAGAAAAAAATGTATACCTGAGTTACAATAAATCCATATCTCAAATCAGAAGACATTGAGGAACTATGTTTCAATAAAATATAAAATACCATCGGATGTAAAGTAAGGACAGAAACAGATGAAATGAAATTTAGATACCTGAACAATGAAATGAAGTTCGTGAAGGGCAATCTTTAAAATTTATACCAGGATAATATATCAAAGAAGTATTCTTGATCAATGCCAAAACCGTATCGTAAGAAAGATTGATTGGAATCAGGAAAAGAGTAATGCATAACTTTACTCGCACCTGAAGTTTTCATATGAAAAGCATGCGGATTAGTGTACCTCAATTTCTCGATTACGGAAAGTTCTAAATGGAATAAATATTATTGAACCGGCCTCACAAATAATTTTTTTCTAATATGGGATTTGAAACATGGAAAACAGGAAACGGAAACGATTCCGAAAACGAGTGGGTTGCATGTATTATGGCCAAAAGTGGTTTCGAAAGTTCAACCAATCGATATTTTCAAGCGATATTGTAACACGATATCACTTTCGTAACTTCATTTTCATTGTTTCATCATCATTTCCGAGCGTTATCATGAAAATAGAAAAGGTAAACAAGGGAAACAAATTATGTTAAAACTAAACGCACGTCTTAAAAATATCGAGTAAAAGTAGCGATTGGTCAGCGGTGCAACTTCACTTTTGACCACCACCCCCCTCAACCTTAGCCGCCTATTTGGGTTCGCTTTCGGACTCATTTCCATTTCTGTGGTGATTCCCTTGATAGGCGACATTAACATGTGGCCATTTCTGCAAGAATCGGCTAACAATAAGTCACCGGAACAGTAAAAAAAACCAAAGATTGGGGTTCTCAAGGGTGCTGATGACGATGATCATGGTCATTTTACACCTACAGGTATTTTTTTAATTGTTAAAAATTGTAGAATGTTTAGGAGAAGTCAACACAGAAGAGAAGTTAGCAAAAGCATTATACTTTTCTTTATCAATGACTAATGGTATTGGAATGAATGATTGCTTAGGCGAAAATAAATGGACTTTAGTGAGCTTATAATAGTTTTCTATCTGACTTGTCTTCATTAGAACAACCATGTCTACCTATGAAAAGCCCTATCAAGACAAAGTCTAAATAACTATTTGAATACATGGAATGGACACGTGCATTTGCCATGGAGTATTCAAAATTGATCGATGAAATATATTGCAGGTGAAAAAGAGGAGATGCAATCTACATTACTAAAAAACAAAATCGCGTGTGTTATCATCACTAGTAGGTTCCATATCAATAACATTTTATTTATAGGATACAAATTCATTAGAAGAAGAGGATGGTAAACTAACCCATTGAAAGGCAATTGTAACGCTAGTTTTTTGCCAATATGTCATGTTCCGGAATGGAGATGGTTAAAATAAGTGTGTTATTCGGATAGCCCATCTATTTTTACATTAGTTCAATTATAAGAGATTGCGGGAAAGTGGTCTACTATTTAACGAAAATATTTTTTTTTAAATCAGCCATTTTTTTTAGAAAATCGGATCTTTCTCAAAAACGATTGAACCAAATCTTTTGAAACTTATGAGCATCAAAAATCGATATATCGGCTCAATTGTTTACATGTCGAGATGAATTCGAAACTTTGTACCCCCCCCCCCCTAGCTGCCCTTATAGAATCGTTATCTGGAAATTAAAATCGCCAAAAATATTAAATGATATACCGTTATTTGAGTATTTTGCTAGGAATGTAGTTAGCAAAATCAAGAGATGAAGAAGGACATTTTAATGCTCTATATAATGCATATGGGAAAAGTATGGCAAGAGTCGAAAGAATGACGGTGTCAGAGAGCGGAAGGGCAGGTGTTGCGAGTAGCATGGGATAGAAGGGGAGTAGAGGGGATTATATAATTATTATACCTCACCTTCAACGACAAAATGACTGCGCAGAAAGTTGATTTTCTCGAAAGTCTCGGGCGCAAATTGGCTGAATTTTTTTTTGCATGTGGTCCTGAAGCCATTCCGCTCAATGCCTCTCGCAAAATGCAATTTTGCCTTTGAGAGAAATACCATTTTTGAAAATCTCTAAAACTTTTTCATGAAAAATGAATTAGACACGCGTGATCGCAAT
This sequence comes from Parapristionchus giblindavisi, assembly GCA_943737045.1. Lineage (NCBI taxonomy): Eukaryota > Metazoa > Nematoda > Chromadorea > Rhabditida > Diplogasteridae > Parapristionchus > Parapristionchus giblindavisi. The sequence continues at coordinate 194,461 of CALSFV010000287.1, read as the reverse complement.
CAAATTCTGCCCCTGGGGGCATAGTCTGCAAATTTGACCATTTTTTCATTCTCGGGTGACAATCGCAAAAACAAATTTCAACGCGACGTCACATGGCCTCAATGGTGACTCTCGGTGAAAAATGAAGATGGCCATCGTCATCAGCACCCTAAGAACGAACCGCGATCCCCAACCTTTGATTTTTTGACTGTGCTGGTACTTAGTCGATTGGCCTCATATACAATGCATATACCGAGAACTTACAAAGAGTTTCTGGACAATTGATGGAATAGAGTTGCCTTGTTCTTTTCAAATTTACAGCGTAAACATTTTTTTTGCTGTTTTGTGTGAAGTGATTCTGCATTATTCTCCTGGAAAAAAGTGTGATTTATTCTATTTTTTTAATGCGGTCAATAAGCCAAGGTTTGTATATAAAAGCATTAAATTCTATATATGTATGATTCTTAAATCGACATGGAAACCTGGAGAAAATATATCAATACCTGGAGAAAATATATCAATACCTGGAGAAAATATATCAATACCTGGAGAAAATATATCAATACCTGGAGAAAATATATCAATACCTGGAGAAAATATATCAAAGTATCCGCCTTTTTGAAAATTGGAAAGTCTGGCAATAAGTTTTGAATCCGCGACAGTGCGTTATAGGAGTGATAATCGAGAGAAGACGTGAGAGTGCAAGTTCAGGAGAAATATTTGTGTTACTTTTTTATACCCGTTCTCTTGGTATTTATAACAGATTTGTCATTTTCTTATGCAAGTACATTTCATATGCGGTGTTATATTTGCGAGACGGATGCTTTCACACTTCAAAATTGAAGTTGACGCAATATACACAACACCTTTCGTAAGCGAAACATTAGATATTTGCATGAAAATTAGAGGGTCTCCAATTTTTACATATTAAATTTTTCCACCTTTTTAACACTACAACGATTTGCTTTTTACGATTTAAAGAAGGGGACCCACGAGATTTGGGCTGCGTTATTGACATGAAGAATGTGGGACATAGCAAGCGACATTCCTTTCTCTATTAGATTTGACTGGTTCAACGCGTAGAGCGTGTGGCTCAGTGGTTAGTAGTCAGCGTTCGTAACCGAGCCACACGGGTTCGATTCCCGTTTGCAATTTTCTATACAATTTCCAAAATTCGCGCCTTTCCCTGGACATATCAATGAACTTTAAGTCCGAATTACGGTATTCTGGGGCATCTAAAATTTTAGAGAAAATTGTTTTTGTATACAAAGAGATGTGTTCAATAGTTCTGTCTGGCCAGTTTAGTCACGAAAAAACTCGTGGGTCCCCTTCTTTAAACATAGTGTGATGGTTTTTTATGTCTGAATTTATTTTATCAAATAAGAATTATGAATCAATTCTTCAAAATAAAAACAATCATGATCTGAAAAAAAAGCAAACATACATATATGTATACAGAAATAGAATTTCAATAAAACGATAACAATATGTATGAGTGCTGATATATATACGAAACCATATAGAGAACCTAAATAATTGTCATTTTAATGATGGAATACATTAATATTTTCTTATTTATAAATTAGACTGACCACGATAAATCGAAGCCATTTTTTCATTATCTTCTTTAGCTTTCATAGTTGAGATTACATACTTACTTACACAGATAAGCATTTTGCTTTACTGGGCACTTAGGATCCTCATTTTTTGATAACTTGTGCGCGACTGTGATATAAGGCGATTACGCAACTAAAAAACCGGGGTCATTTATCAAAAGTCTGAGAAAATCACCCGTTTATATGTTGGTGTGTACACCTTATCGTGAACTGACTTTATTTTTCAAACTTGCGTTATAAATTCCGTGCTTGGTACTTTCTTGGGTAACTCGACGAGACAAATTTTTCAAGGCCATTTTCAGCTACCGTAACCCATCTACCGTACCACATACCGTAACCCTACCGTACCAATTTTGCACTTTTTTTCAAACTTTTGATTAAAATGCTGTTTTTCGTCCCTACTTAGGTAACTCGACGAGACAAATTTTTCTAGACCATTTTCAGCTACCGTAAGCCACCTACCGTAGCACTACTTTAACGCAAACTGACTTTATTTTTCAAACTTGCAATAAAAATTCCGTGCTTAGCCTATCCTTATGTAACTCGACGGGATAGACTTTTCCAGAATATTCTCTGCTACCGTAACCCACATACCGTACCACATTATCGCGAACTGACTTTATTTTTCAAACTTGCAAATAAAATTCCGTTCTTGGCCCCCCTTGGGTAAATCGAAGAGACAAATTTTTCTCGAATATTTTCAACTACCGTAACCCAGCTACCGTACCACTACCGTACAAAATTCGATTAAAACGGCCAAGAAGCATTGCAAAAGCGTAGTTGATGTGGAGCGGAGCTCCATAACAACGATTATAATACATATGCGCAAAACTCTCTGAGGCGCGAACGTAGTTCGCGCTATTACATACCTTACTTATTGTTAGAGAGCTAAGCATTTTGCTTTACTGGACAGTTAGGGTCCTCATTTTTTTGATAACGACATGACATTAGCGATATAAGTCGATTACGCAACTAAAAAAAGGGGGTCATTTATCAAAATTCCGAGAAAAATGCACAAAACCAATTCGGAGGATTACCGTAATCCAAAATTTCTTTTTTTCGATTTTCCAGCGGGGAGTTTACACTCTTTTCTCCAAATACTACATCCAGAACTTGCCGGAGACTTGTGCGGTCACTTTGAGCTCGAGCATGACCCAATTGGTCGCTTCCTTGCGCCACCATAACAACCAAATTTACCGTTAACGCAAACTGACTTTATTTGTCAAACTGTAATGTTTGCTACTTGCGTTGTTAGCTTGACGGGATAAGCAATTCTACAATATTTTCAGCTACCGTAACCCTTCTACCGTAGTACTATGTTAACGCAAACTGACTTTATTTTTCAAACTCGCGGTAAATATTCCGTGCTTGGTACTTCCTTGGGTAACTCGAAAAGACATTATTTTCTAAGATATTTTCAGATACCGTAACCCATCTACCGTAGCACTACGTTAACGCAAACTGACTTTATTGTTCAAACTGGTGGTTAAAATTCCTTGCTTGGTACTTGCTTGGGGAACTCGACAAGATAAATTTTTCCAGAATATCGTCAACTACCGTAACCCACCTACCGTACCCCAAAAGTACCAAATTCAATTAAAATGGCCAAGAAGCACTGGGCTAACGTAGTTGAGAAGAAGCGGTGCTCTATAATACATATGCGCAAAACTCTCTGAGGCGCGAACGTAGTTCGCGCTAGTTGTTGAGATGTAATCGAAGAAACATTCACGATTGATTTCGCAACTGTTCCTATTTTCATTGGGGATGGGAACAGAGAGAGTTTTTGTAGAATTCTCTTAAACATAGCTTACAATTACATGATATAATGCGAAGAAAGAAAAGTCGACTCCGAAAAAAATCCTAACATTGTTCCAAATATTTCCACCTATTTTGGTCATGCAATTGCGACGATATTGAGCGATATCCATTTTTAAACTTACTAGCGATATTTACGACAAACCTTTATCTCCATAGGATTTCTGGCAATGAAAACGATATTTAACAGAAATGGTGTGCTGGAAACGAGCATCTAAATTGAAATGTACAAGTTGTTAAAGCGACATCCCAGGCTAATTTAAGACTCTCCGCTTTGGTCACACTCTTTCGAGAGAGTATCGCCAATGCGGAGTGTAGAATTAGCTCGGGTTGCCTTTAAAATATATAAAATCACTTCAACTGACCAGGAAGTATATTCTGGCAAATACGAGAAAGGTTTCATTGAGTACTTTCGAAATGTCGACCAGTAACGAAAGTAGAAATACAGAGGATGGGGTTATGTAACAAAGAAAATATATCAATAGCTGAAAGTTATCGTGAATATTCGCTCAACTCAATTAATGAAAAAGATAGACATCGACTTTAAAAGCACAATCCGAGCTAATTTTACTCTCCGCTTTGGCAACGCTCTCTCACACAAAGAAAGACAGAGCCGAAGCGGAGAGTTTCAAATTAGTTAGTGGTGTGCCTTTAAAGAAGGAGTTTTTTTAGTTATTAAAGTTCACCTGAGCTAGACAGAGTTTCATAAAACGAATCAGTATTGATTGTGTGAGTGAGGAGAAACGTTTCTACAAATATAAATAATTGAATTTAAGTTCTGTGCTACACCCCCAAATACCCATTTTGAAGGGAATTTCGCCGCACACAAACATCGCTTACGATTTTATAGTAAGATGCAAATAGACTCGAACGAAATATTCACATTCTTCTTTATCATAACGTAGAGACCATGACCAAGAAAGAATACGAAGATAGGCCATACACTATGGAGGCCGCGAAGATGTAGACTTCTGCAAAAAAAAAAGATTTTTTAAGGTTTCGCCTTACTGGATCATAGCTATAAGACGTTTTAACAAAACAAATTTTTTAAAAAAACAATCAAAATAGAAATGATAATTTGAGTTTCGCCTTTCTTGCAATACTCGCTTCTTTTCCCTAATACTACTATCAAACTTTGTTTTATTTTAGATTGTTGCTATTATGCATCGTTACATTTTCCTTACGCGTCTAGGCCGCGCCGTGTTGCATACAGCCTATGCGTAAGCGTAAGCGCGTGAGGCAGATGTAACGACGATCAAAAACAATCAAATAAGATTGAAAAAAGTCTACCGTATATGAAATATCCTGCTTGTCCTTCTTCTCCGAATAAAAAGAATGTTCCACCTTTCTTGAGGAACCATTGCAATTCGATATTCTTAAAGATAGAGACTCGTGAATATTTATGCAAACCTCTAAATAACAACTATGTAGCTTATTCAAAGGACAAGCGGTATACAAAAAGTTAGTGTCTCAAGCCGACACCTGGGTACCCACGGATTTGATAACCAATGGTCGCGGTTAGAAATAATTTTCAATAAAAAAAAATTTCCGGATCCCTTTAAATGTTACCTTGGCAAGAATCTCTTCATAGTTCTGAGGATCTCTTCCACAATAACTGAATCCATATACATTTAGTGAAAGAAAAGCGTATTCGGAAAAAATAAATATGGCTTGAACACTACAAAATTATTATTGTATTGTGGGCGAAAAAAATGAAGGGCGAATCCCGTTTTCCAACTCTTGAAGCAGTTTCAGATATAACATGAAATATAAAGAGGGGAGGCGTATGCCAGGCGGGTTTGGTGGGCTGCATTAGAGAGGGTGTGCGTGCGAGATGGCATCCAATATTTATCTCTGTAACACTCTCCGCCGCGCGACCAATCCTGTCTGAGGTGCGCCGCTCTGGCTAATGAATTATCGTCTCATTATTATGAGATTGTGAAAATACACCAAGCCGCCACATGATATCTTTTTGCCCCGCTATTCCCATCTCTCTCGCATTTTGAACTAACGTGAAAATTCGCAGAACATACCGCAACGATTGTCAAAAAGAGCTAGAAATTGTATTCGCAGAAATTTGATGCGCTCTCATTACAAGAAAACTAAGTGAGGTGATTAAATTGATTACAAGAAAAGATAGAAAAAAACTGAAATATTATTAGTCATTTTGAATTTCTCTAAAACTCCCCTACGAGTAACACTTGCTTATTTATATTCATTCGACACAGAAATCCACCACAGTAAAGACCACCAAACTGGATTATGCTATATGGATTCAGACCAACATTGGCATATATGTCAGTAAGAAGTACAATTATCTGCATCATTACATTTCCTAGAGAAACAAAAAAAATGAGTTACAATGAATCCATATCTCAATTCAGATAACATTGAAGAACTATGTTTCAATAAAATATAAAATACCATCGGATGCAAAATAAGAATAGAAGCAAATGAAATGAATTTTAGATACCTATATCAAATAAGATTCATTAAGGGAAGACTATAAAACGGATACCAGGAGAATATATCAAAGAAGTATTCTTGATCAATGGCAAAACCATATCGCAAGAAAGATCGATTGGACTCACGAGATGAGTAATCCATAACTTAAATTATACTCGCCCCTGAATTTTACGAGTTCGAAGCGTGTAAAATATGATGATAAAGTCTTAACAAAATTGAATACAGATTGGAGTGAAAATGATAATAAGTGAATATCGGGAGAATGCAATTATGAGAAGGATACAATTGAAAAAATACAATTAATCAAATTATTGCTACATACTTTTCGGAATGTTTTTTCGCTGATTTGGCACTTTAGCAGAAAGAAGACTGTTATTGAAATTATATGAAACGTTGATATCATTGCATTTCGGAATTTTACATAAACTATTCTATATTCGGGATCTCGTCTAGAGATACAGGGTGCGCCAAAATTACCCGGACTGATTTCACCATTATGATTCCCAGGCCCCCAATGGAAATGCGCAACCCCTATTGCAACATCATGACGAGTGATCATTGGCCACTCCCTATTCAAGGTTTCAAGTCAGTTAGTCAAGTCTTCTAGTTATGGGGAAGTAAAGTCGACTGCGACCCCTCATTCTCAAGTGTACAAGGTAGATTGTCATAGTTCATCAGCTCGGGTTTCACGAGTCGGCTGTATCCGATACCGGTATCGTGTACCAAGATCTTGGTACTGACAAGGAACGTCGGGGCAGAGGTAGACCGATTTCAGTTTCCACCGCTACGAACCGAGATCCCATCCGAAAGATGGTGTTTCGAAACCACAAGTTTACGATCTTGAGACTCGATATCTCGAACACTTCCATTCTTCGTCTCCTCAGGTCTCAGCTGACTCTTCTCCCTTACAAGTACAGTAAACTGTTGGAACCGAATGAGCGACAGATCAAGCTCCGCTGAGAACGGTGACTTCAACTTTTTATGCGTTGTGCTAGGTCCGCGCACTTCAGCACGATGTTCAGCGAAGAGAATATCTTACCTTCAAAGACAACCTGAATATCGAGAACAACAGAATCATTGCCTCTGATCTTAAAGAATCCTACAAGACGGCTGGGGTCATGGGTCATATCAGTCTTCCACAATACGCCTAGGTGTTAGCTGCTGTTTGCCCAACTGGAAAGTCCATTCTTGTTTTGCCACTCCATGCGTCTAGATCAATAAGGCATATTATACCAAGCACATCCTCGAAGACGCGCTTCTACTCCGATACCATACCCACTTCGGTCAGGACCACTAGACCTTTCGGTAAGATTCTGTCGTCAATGACATGACAAAGCTGACCCAGTCGTGGTTTTTCACCCAGGCACTCGGCAAAATCCATCACATTGAATTACTTCCGAACTCCCCCAATCTCAACCTCCTCGACTGCAGTGCTTGGAGGTGTTGTAGGCCAAGATGTCCTCTATCAAGCACCAGACCCTCGACTCCCTCAGTGCTCCCCTTTTCAAGGCATGGGACGAACTCGATGACAACTACTTGCGGGAATCGGCAGTCGCATATGAGAAGAGACTCAAGGCCTGTGTCAGAGCTAAAAGAGATCACGGTGAGATTCGCTAGTACACTACTGCTGCCCATATTCTTGATAAGCTTTACCATGAACCATATCATTCAAGTCACATTCCCAAGGGGAGAATCATATGGAGACAACAGTCCGGGTAATTATGGCGCACCCTGTAAATAAATATTAGGTGCCATTTTCGAAATTGCTAGAGAAATATAACATCTTCGGTAGAAAATGAAATAGTTTTTAGTGAAGGAACTTTAGATGACTGTTTAGGAAGAAGAGAAAGTTGGGACTGACAATGAGTCAAAAACTGAAGAGCAAAAGGTTAGAAAAAAAAATACTATTTTCTTTTTGTAACTAGTCTTGAGCCATTCGAATCAATGATACTCGAGAGATGAGAAGGACAGTTTGGTACTCTATATGCATAATACAGCTTGCGAATATGGAGAAAATGTATTTGATCAGAGATGTATGTCGAATCAATGATTCAATGTAAAAAGCTCAAAAGAGTATTGGATTAGTGGATGCGTGGACAATTATGGTTGCACCATTACCTTTTGCTAAATTGGAAGAAGAAGTGCGTTCTTTAAGAAAACAGCAGTAAACTCCACCTATAAGGTAAGAATCGGAATCGTTGGGGGGGGGGGGGGGTTGGCCAAGTCTCAATAAGAATTAAAATAATATAACTATCTAAACTTAAAAGAAGGTTTAGATAGTTATATTAATATTCCTTGTTGCCTTCTGATTGTCATTATGTCTGGCCATCATTTGCGATGGTCAGACATAATGACAATCAGAAGGCAACATGGATAAATATCAAGAGCAGGTGATAAGTTACAAAGAATTGTTATTTCTTAACTTACCGCCTCCTTCCTTTTTCTGCAGAAGGAGCTGTTAAAGAAGAAGACCCTCGAGTTTTTTTGTAACAAGACGAACAGTCAGAATGATAGAGATTTATCACACGAACCGAACGACACATTTTATATTACGTGATGATATGTTTGAAGCTTATTATGCTCATTGAAAGTACAACTTTCAGGCAAGTAGAGAGTGCCTATCCGATTTGCATACTTGACTCTCTCATTTTCCCATTGTCACTTACGCTAATTTCCATACAATATTAACATTCTATCCCAAGTTAATCGTTGCGGGAGTCAGTCATGCCAACTCAAGGGTCTCCTTCTCCAAGCTGCTGTGTGAAAAACAACTAAATAACTCAATAGCATAACTCAATAAATTGCACATAAACATGTGCGAATGATGACTCTTGATGTTCCTGCTCTGGTATTTTGAAACTTAAAGTCTACTTAAAATTACGTCACAGACTTTAAGTAGACTTTAAGTAAACTTAAAGTGAAAAAACATTTGACGAAATGCATTACAGTATACCACACCACTTTAAGTAGACTTGCGTTTTACTTTAAGTTTACTTAAAGTCTACTTATGGCTCGTTAAAAAATAGTGGAAAACCGAAATCGGCGACTTTCCACCCGTTAAGAAAGTACCCGGAAAGTCGAAAATGGAAACACGAAATTTGAATTCGCGCGCTAGCAAAGAGAGAGCGGGAATTCAAATTCCGTCAGCGAATTATCGCGGAATCCATTTTTAGCAAGAAGGAAGTTGAATTTCCATTTTACTGCTAAAAATCGGTGACGGAAAATCGGAATTTGATTTCCCGCACCTCTTTGAGCGCGCGCGAATTCAAATTTCGTGTTTCCATTTTCGACTTTCCGGGTACTTTTTTAACGGGTGGAAAGTCGCCGATTTCGGTTTTCCACTATTTTTTAACGAGCCATTAAAGTGCGGAGTTTAAGTAGACTTTAAGTTTCAAAATACCAGAGTGTGACCCGATGAAATCCTGCAAATCAGCTTACTTTTACTGCTAGAGGCAGTGGACGGTATCCAGTAGGGAGGTAGCCATCTGTACTGTACTGAACTGTACTTTTGTACTGAGCATAAAATTTCATTGTTTCCACATTGAATCATTAACGCTCTCTTATAAATATCAAATCAGTTCCGCGAAGGTCGATAATCGAGAGGAAGACGAGAGTGTAAGCGAAATAAATATTTATGTTACTTTATTTCATCCATTGGACATCTGTGGACGGAATGATATATTCGTTTGTGCATGAGACTACCTACCTAGGATGTAAGATCTCTCTCCCACTGAATCATTCCGAAGAAGTTGAAGCAAGAATCCGAAGTGCTTGGCTCTCGTGGAGTAAGATCTCATTTATATTGACTTCCCGTCTATTACCAATGGCTATAAGAAGAAGAGTATTCGAGTCGTGTATTTCATCTACAGTACTCTACGCATGTGAGACCTGGAGTTTACGAGGAAGTGACAGACAACGATTGGACACGACACAGAGGAAAATGGAGAGGCGGATGCTAGGAATATCGTTGAGAGATCGATGGAGGAATGAACGGATAAGAGATGCGACCAAGTTGAAGGATTGGAATTCGGAGGCTTTGCGGAGGAAATGCAATTGGGCACAGAAGATCAAGAGGATGACCATGGACCGCTGGGCTCGCAATACTACAGTATGGACGCCGTTATCTCGCTCTCGCGTTGCTGGACGACCTCCACCGAGATGGAGGGATGATTTGACAAGAACGATCGGATCTACATGGTGGAGTATGAATAGTCATGACTTTACCCGTTCCATCCCCACCTAGCGATGATCGCTTGACGTGATAAATTTATTATTATTATTATTATTATTATTATTATCCATTCTCTTGGTATTTACAACATGTTTTATTCAAGTATTTTATATGGACAATACGGGCAATACCTTCCGTAAGTGATATTTTTTAGATTTGCATAATTTTTGAATATAAAATTTTTCCAACTTTTTCTCACCACAAGGATTTGCGATTTACGATGTAAACATATCGTGCTGTAATTCCGAATTTATTTTATCAAATAAGAATTATGAATGAATTCTTCAAAAACAATCGTGATCTGTCAAATATTTACAGTAATGGAATTTCAATAAAACGATAAAATATACGGAGAAAATATAAAATAAAATATAAAATATAAGATAAAATATAAAAATACGGAGTGCATGGGCTGAGACCATATAGAGATTCAATTTAATGATGTAATATATTAATATTTTCATATTTATAAATTCGACCGGCCACGGAGTTAAATCAAAGTCACTTTTTTCATATTTTTTCGCTTTACTGTTGTTGATATATAATCGAAGATACATTCGCGATTGCTTTCGTAGCTGTTCTTATTTTCATTGGAGATTGGAACAGACCCAGTTTAAGTAGAATTATCTAAAACATAACTTACAATTACATAATATAATATAATGCGAAGTATAGAAAAGTCGACTCGGAAAAAATTCCTAACACTGTTGCTAATATTTCACCTACGTATTTTGTTAATTTCTTGCAAAAAATGCGACGATATTGAGCAATGTCCCTTTTTAGACTTTAAGATACGACAAACCTTTATAGTCATAGGATTTCTGGCAATGAAAACGATATCCAACAGAAATGGTGTACTGGTAAAGAGCATCTGAAACAAATATTTTCAAATGATTGGCTTGGTACACAAGTGATTTAACTGTATATCACTGACCATAAAGAATAATCTCGCAAATACGAGTAAGATTGTATTGAATAATTTCGAAATGTCGACCAGTAACGTAAATAGAAATACAGAGACTGGGGTGATGTAACAAAGAAAATATATCAATAGCTGAAAATTATCGTGATACATATACCTATGTTCAAGTCAATAATGAAAGAAATAGAAATCGACTTCAAAGGCACACCTCGAGCTAATTTTACACTCCGCATTGACAATACTCTCTCGTAGACAAAGAAAGCGTGAGAGTGTAGCCAGAACGAAGTGTTTCAGATTAGCTTGGTGGGTCGCATTAAAGAAGGAGACCATTGAGTTGGCATGACTGACTCCCGCAACGATTGACATGGGATAGAATGTTAATATTGTATGGAAATTAGCGCAAGTGATAATGGGAAAGTGAGAGAGTGAAGTATGCAAATCGAATAGGCACTCTCTATTTGCCTGAAAAGTTGTACTTTCAATGCGCCTAACAAGCTTCAAACATATCATCACGCCATATGAAATATGTCGTTCGGTTCGTGTGATAAATCTCTATCATTCTACGCGAACAGTCTTGTTCCGAGAAAACTCGAAGGTCTCCATCTTTAACGCCTCGTGTTTTTCTTTCATAACAATATCGGCTCACCTGCGCTAGACAGATTTTCATAAAACGAAGAAGTATTGATTGTGTGAGCGAGGAGAAGCGTTTCTTTAAATTAAAATATATTTTGACTAGATCGAACAATGTTCGCACAAGCTCTGAGCTGCGCCCCAAATCCCCCATTTGGATTTGTAGTGGACTTCGCCACAAACAAAATAATTTTCAAGTAAGACTGAAATAGACTCGCACGAAATATTTACATTCTTCTTTATCATAACGTAGAGACCATGACCAAGAAAGAATACGAAGAAAGGCCATATTAACACTATGGAGGCCGCAAAGATGTAGACTTCTGCGAAAAATGCATCTTTACAATTGACTTGCGCGCCTACGCCGTAACGCTGTGATACATTTCGCTACGTATGCGATCAATAACGGTAATCTTGCACAGTAATATCATGGACCATAAAGAGTTTTCCACTCGAGACCCAAAATAAACATCGACGCATACGAACGGAAAACATTACAGCGTTGGCGCTTAAGCCAGATGTAACGACGTAAAAGTAATAAAAAAACAGTATAAACAAAAAAAACAATCAAATAAGATTGAAGGGGGGTCTACCGTATATGAAATATCCCGCTTGTCCTTTTTCTCCGACTAGAAAGAATGTTCCACCTTTCTCGAGAAACCATTGTAATTCGATATTCTGAAAGATATTTATATATCAACATCATATGTCATTATTTATGTAAACCTCTCACGTCTAGCATACATAAAGGACAGGTGATATACAAAAAGTTTGTGTTCTCAAGCCGGCCCCTGGTTGAGAGCGAATTTGATAACCAATGACCGCGGGTTCGAAACTCATTGCTGAAATATCCAATTTGCAAAAAAGCGCGCGCAGGGCCAGAGATCGATTAAAAAATATTTTGCATTTTTGTAATATTCAAAAATTTCGATACGAAATTTTTAAAAAATAGTTGATCTCATAAAGCTTTAAATAACGCGATAAAGACCAAAAGAGCACATTGTTTAGCGGAGCTGTTCTGTTGTAATAAAATTTACATTTTTCAAATCAAAATTTGGAGATCTTTAATATGAGAGCAATGTATTTTTTCGTTTTCGGATCCTTCAAATGCAACCTTAGAAATAATCTCTTCATAGTTATGTGCATCTCTTCCATGATAACTAAATCCATATACATTTAGTGAAAGAAAAGCGTATTCGACAACGATGAATAAGACTTGAGCGCTGCAAAAAGATAATCGTAATGTGAGAGAACTAAATTGGATTGTTTACATTCCTCCAAACGCACCGCAATGATAGTCGAAACGAACTAGAAATTTCATTCACAGAAATTTGATGTACTCTCATTACAAGAAAACTGAGTGAGGTGATTATAGTGATTACAAGAAAAGAAAGAAAAAACTGAAATATTATTAGTCATTTGGAATTTCCATAAAACTTGCTTACAAGTAACACTTGCTTTTTTATATTCATTCGACACAGAAATCCGCCACAGTAAACACCACCAAACGGGGCGACGCTATATGGATTCAGACCAACAATACCATATATGTCAGTAATAAGGAGAATTATCTGCATGATTACCATTCCTAGAGAAATCGTGAGTAACAAGTACCTGAGTTACAATTAATCCATATCTCAATTACATACCTTACTTAGAGAGCTAAGCATTTTCCTTTACTGGGCACTTAGGATCCTCATTTTTTGATACATGATGCCCGCCTATGATATAAGGCGATTACGCAACTAAAAAACCGGGGTCACTTATCAAATTTCTGAGAAAATTGCGAAAAACGCGAGTTACAGTAACCCAAAATTCTCGATCGATTTGTCAACGCATTTTACATCGTTTTCGCAAAACAACGTATCCATCGTATGCGGACGGCCCATACGAACATTTTGAGCTCCAACTTTGCCGAATTGGTCGCTTCCCCTCGCCACAATAAAATTAGCGCCGTATATCACGGCACACCATAAATGCGGCAACGCCGTGCCTTTTCCAAATTTTCCGTTAACGCAAACTTACTTTATTTTTATATTTGCTACTTGCTTTGGTAGCTTGAAGGGATAAACATTTCTAGAATACTTTCAGCTACCGTAACCCACCTACCGTAACCCTACCGTACCAAATTTGCTCTTTTTTTCAAACTTGCGATTAAAATTCCGTGCTTGGTACTTCCTTGGGTAAATCGACAAGACAAATCTTTCTAAGATATTTTCAGCTATCGTAACCCATCTACCGTACCACTTTATCGCAAACTGACTTTATTTTTCAAACTTGCGATAAAAATTCCGTGCTTTGTCCATCCTAGTATAACTTGACGGAATAAACTTTTCTGCAATATTTTCAGCTACAGTAACCCATATACCGTACCAAGTTAACGCAAACTTACTTTATTTTTCAAACTTGCGATAAAAATTCCGTGCTTTGTCCATCCTAGTATAACTTGACGGAATAAACTTTTCTGCAATATTTTCAGCTACAGTAACCCATTTACCGTACCAAGTTAACGCAAACTGACTTTATTTTTCAAACTTGTGATAAAAATTCCGTTCTCGGTCGCACTTGGGTATATCGACGAGACAAATTTTTCTCGGATATGTTCAACTACCGTAACCCTCCTACAGTACCCCTACCGTACCAAATTCGATAAAAACTGCCAAGAAGCATTGGGCTAACGTAGTTGAGATGACGATTAAGATAAATATGCGCAAAACTCTCTGAGGCGCGAACGTAGTTCGCGCTAGTTACATACTTACTTACACAGATAAGCATTTTACATTACTGGGCACTTAGGATCTTCATTTTTTGATAACTTGTGCGCGACTGTGATATAAGGCGATTACGCAACTAAAAAACCGGGGTCAATTATCAAAATTCTGAGAAAATCAGCCGAATATATGTTGGTGAATGCGTTACCGTAATCCCAAAACTCTCTCTCGATTTAGTTATCGTGAACTGACTTTAATTTTCAAACTTGCGTCATAAATTCCGTACTTGCTCCATCCTTGTGCAACTCGACGAGACAAATTTTTCTAGGTCATTTTCAGCTACCGTAACCCATCTACCGTAGTACTACGTTAACGCAAACTGACTTTATTTTTCAAACTTGCGATATAAATTCCGTGCTTAGTACATCCTTGTGCAACTCGACGAGACAAATTTTTCTAGGTCATTTTCAGCTACCGTAACCCATCTACCGTACCCCTACCGTACCAAATTGGCACTTTTGCTCAAACTTGTGATTAAAATTCCGTGCTTCGTCCCTCCTCGGATAACACGACGAGACAATTTTTTTCTAGAATATTTTCAGCTACCGTAACCCACATACCGTACCACGTTAACGCAAACTGACTTTATTTTTCTAACTACGATAAAAATTCCGTTCTTGGTACTTCGTTGGGTAAAACGACGATACAATTTTTTCTCGAATATTTTAAACTACCGTACCACTACCGTTGCAAATTCGATTAAAACGACCAAGAAATATTGGGATAACGTAGTTGAGATGGAGTGGAGCTCCATCCCAACGATTAAGATAAATATTAAGATAAATATGTGCAAAACTCTCTGAGGCGCGAACGTAGTTCGCGCTATTACATACCTTACTTAGAGAGCTAAGCATTTTGCTTTACTGGGCACTTAGGATCCTCATTTTTTGATAACTTGCGTGCCATGCTGATACAAGACGATTACGCAACTAAAAATCCGGGGTCAATTATCAAAATCCTGAGAAAATCACCCGTTTATATGTTGGTCTGTACACCTTATCGTGAACTGACTTTATTTTTCAAACTTGCGATTAAAAATCCTTGCTTGGTACTAACTTAAGTAACTCGACAAGACAAATTTTTCTAGACCATTTTCGGCTACCGTAACCCATCTACCGTAGTACTACGTTAACGCAAACTGACTTTATTTTTCAAACTTGCGTTTTAAATTCCGTGCTTGCTCCATCCTTGTGTAAAACGATATGAGAAATTTTTCTAGAACATTTTCAACTACCGTAACCCATCTACCGTAGTAATACGTTAACGCAAACTGACTTTATTTTTCAAACTTGCGATATAAATTCCGTGCTTGCTCCATCCTTGTGTAAAACGGCATGACAATTTTTTTTGAACATTTTCAGCTATCGTAACCCATCTACCGTAGTGCTATCTTAACGCAAACTGACTTTATTTTTCAAACTTGCGATTTAAATTCCGTGCTTGGTACTTTCTTGGGTAACTCGACGAGACAAATTTTTCTAGACCAATTCCAGCTACCGTAACCCATCTACCGTAGTGCTATCTTAACGCAAACTGACTTTATTTTTCAAACTTGCGATTTAAATTCCGTGCTTGCTCCATCCTTGTGTAAAACGGCATGACAAATTATTTTTGAACATTTTCAGCTGTCGTAACCCATCCACCGTAACACTACGTTAATGCAAACTGACTTTATTTTTCAAACTGGTGATTAAAATTCCATACTTGCTCCATCCCTGTGTAAAACGACATGACAAATTTTTCTAAAGCATTTTCAGCTACCGTAACCCACCTACCGTACCACTACCGTACCAAATTTGATTAAAACGTCCAAGAAATATTTGGATAACGTAGTTGAGATGGAGCGGAGCTCTATCTTTTCTCGAGTATTTGCAACTACCGTAACCCACCTACCGTGCCCCTACCGTACCAAATTCGATTGAAACGGCCAAGAAGCATTGGGCTAACGTAGTTGAGATGGAGCGGAGCTCCATCCCAACGATTAGAAATCATATGCGCAAAACTCTCTGAGGCGCGAACGTAGTTCGCGCTATTACATACTTACTTACACAGATAAGCATTTTGCTTTACTGGACAGTTAGGATCCTCATTTTTTGATATCGACATGACATTAGCCATATAAGTCGATTACGCAACTAAAAAA
Organism: Parapristionchus giblindavisi; assembly: GCA_943737045.1. Classification (NCBI taxonomy): domain Eukaryota; kingdom Metazoa; phylum Nematoda; class Chromadorea; order Rhabditida; family Diplogasteridae; genus Parapristionchus; species Parapristionchus giblindavisi. Next base: position 177,888 of record CALSFV010000287.1, on the reverse strand, counting down.
AGGGGGTCATTTATCAAAATTCCGAGAAAAATACACAAAACCAATTCGGAAGATTACCGTAATCCAAAATTTCTTTTTTTCGATTTTCCAGCGGGGAGTTTACACTCTTTTCTCCAAATACTACATCCAGAACTTGCCGGAGACTTGTGCGGTCACTTTGAGCTCGAGCATGACCCAATTGGTCGCTTCCTTGCGCCACCATAACAATGGCGCCGTATATCACGGCACACCATAAATGCGGCAACGCTGTGCCTGTTCCAAATTTACCGTTATCGCAAACTGACTTTATTTGTCAAACTGTAATGTTTGCTACTTGCGTTGTTAGCTTGACGGGATAAGCAATTCTACAATATTTTCAGCTACCGTAACCCATCTACCGTAGTACTATGTTAACGCAAACTGACTTTATTTTTCAAACTTGCGTTATAAATTCCGTGCTTGCTCCATCCTTGTGTAAAACGACATGACAAATTTTTCTAGACCATTTTCATCTACCGTAACCCACTTACCGTACCACGTTAACGCAAACTGACTTTATTTTTCAAACTTGCGGTAAAAATTCCGTGATTGGTACTTCCTTAAGTAACTCGACAAGAGAAATTTTTCTAGACCATTTTCAGCTACCGTAACCCGCCTACCGTACCACGTTATCGCGAACTGACTTTATTGTTCAAACTCGCGATAAAAATTCCGTGCTTTGCCCCCCTTGGGAAAATCCACGAGACAAATTTTTCTCGGATATTTTCAACTACCGTAACCCATCTACTGTACCCCTACCGAACCAAATTCGATTAAAACGGCCAAGAAGCATTGTAGTAACGTAGTTGAGATGGAGCGGAGCTGCATCCCAACGATTATAATACAAATGCGCAAAACTCTCTGAGGCGCGAACGTAGTTCGCGCTAGTTACAATACTTACTTAGAGAGCTAAGCATTTTGCTTTACTGGGCACTTAGGATCCTCATTTTTTGATACATGATGCCCGCCTATGATATAAGGCGATTACGCAACTAAAAAAACAGGGGTCATTTATCAAAATTCTGAGAAAATTGCGAAAAACGCGAGTTACAGTAACCCAAAATTCTCGATCGATTTGTCAACGCATTTTACATCGTTTTCGCAAAACAACGTATTCATCGTATGCGGACGGCCCATACGAACATTTTGAGCTCCAACTTTGCCGAATTGGTCGCTTCCCCTCGCCACAATAAAATTAGCGCCGTATATCACGGCACACCATAAATGCGGCAACGCCGTGCCTTTTCCAAATTTTCCGTTAACGCAAACTGACTTTATTTTTATATTTGCTACTTGCTTTGGTAGCTTGACGGGATAAACATTTCTAAAATACTTTCAGCTACCGTAACCCACCTACCGTAACCCTACCGTACCAAATTTGCTCTTTTTTTCAAACTTGCGATTAAAATTCCGTTATTTGTCCCTCTTAGGGTACCTCGATGAGACAAATTTTTCCAGAACATTTTCAGCTACCGTAACCCACATACCGTACCAGGATAACGCAAACTAACTTTATTTTTCAAACTTGCGATTAAAATTCCGTGCTTGGTACTTCCTTGTGTAGCTCGAGGGCATGGACTTTTCTAGAACATTTTGAGCTACCGTAACCCGTCTACCGTAGTACTACGTTAACGGAAACTGACTTTATTTTTCAAACTCGCGTTAAAAAATCCGTTCTTGATACCACTAGGGTAACTCGACGAGACAAATTTTTCTCGAATATCTTCAGCTACCGTAACCCACCTACCGTACCCCTACCGCACCAAATTCGATTAAAACGGCCAAGAAGCATTGGGCTAACGTAGTTGAGATGGAGCGGAGCTCCATCCTAACGAGTAAGATAAATATGCGCAAAACTCTCTGAACTACGTTCGCGCCTCTTACATACTTACTTACACAGATAAGCATTTTACTTTACTGGGCACTTAGGATCCTCATTTTTTGATAACTTGTGCACAAATCTGATATAAGGCGATTACGCAACTAAAAAACCGGGGTCACTTATCAAAATTCTGAGATATTCACCAAAACGTTTTGTTACCGTAATTTTTGGCTGGGATCACAAACTGACTTTATTTTTCAAATTGCGTTATAAATTCCGTGCTTGCTCTATCCTTGTGTAAAACGACATGACATATTTTTCTAGACCACTTTCAGCTACCGTAACCCATCTACCGTAGTACTACGTTAACGCAAACTGACTTTATTTTTCAAACTTGCGATTAAAATTCCTTGCTTGGTTCGTCCTTGTGTAAAACGACATGACAAACTTTTCTAGACCATTTTCAGGTACCGTAACCCATCTACCGTAGTACTAATGTAACGCTAACTGTCTTTATTTTTCAAACTTGCGATTAAAATTCCTTGCTTGGTTCGTCCTTGTGTAAAACGACATGAGAAATTTTTCTAGACCATTTTCAGGTACCGTAACCCATCTACCGTAGTACTATGTTAACGCAAACTCACTTTATTTTTCAAACTTGCGATTAAAATTCCGTTCTTGGTCCCACTTAGGTAAATCGACGAGACAAATTTTTCTCGAATATTTTCAACTACCGTAGCCCACCTACCGTACCCCTACCGTACCATAATCGATTAAAACGGCCAAAAAGTATTGGGATAACGTAGTTGAGATGGAGCGGAGCCCCATCCCAACGATTAAGATAAATATTAAGATAAATATGCGCAAAACTCTCTGAGGCGCGAACGTAGTCGCGCTAGTTCAGATAACATTGAAGAACTATGTTTCAATAAAATATAAAATACCATCGGATGCAAAATAAGAATAGAAGCAAATAAAATGAATTTTAGATACCTGTACATCAATAGAGGACCATAAAGGGGATACTATAAAACGGATACCAGGAGAACATATCAAAGAAGTATTTTTGATCCATTCCTAAACCGTATCGTAGGAAAGATCGATTGGAATCAGAAAATGCGTAGTCCATAGCTTGAATTATACTCGCTCCTGAAGTCTACGAGTTGGAGAGCAAATTTGAAAAGAGTGGAGTGAAAATGATAATAAGTGAAGAACGGGAGCATACACAGAGATTTAATTTGCCCGAATGCCGTTAGTTGGCGAACGATTTGCCCGTATTCAGACAAATGCTAACCTGTATATGGGCAAATCGGTGGTTTTTGGGCTACCATTTACCCGAATGTGGGCAAATTGTGTACACAAGTAGCGTAAGTTGGCAAATCTATTACCCATATTTGGGTAAGTTTGCTCTCAGTGTAACGTAACGTATTTGATGAGAGATGTATGTCGATAATCAATGATTCAATCTATAGCGCACTAAAATAGTCAACAAATATTGGATTAGTTGATGCGTGAGCAATTATGGTTACTCCAGTACCTTTTGTTAAATTGGAAGAAGCAGTGTGTTCTTTACGAAAACAGCAGTGAAAACCACCTATAATCTATGAATCGGAATCGTTGGGGGTATATTTAAATCCAAGTCTCAATAAGAAATACAATAATATAACTAACTAAACTTAGAAGAATTGAAAGTTGCGATGTTTTATAATACATAAGATATAATAACAAAAAGGCAACAAGGATAAATATGAATAGCAGGTGATAAGTCACAAAGAACTGTTATTTCTTAACTTACCGCCTCCTTCCTTTTTACATGAAGGAACTGTTTAGCTCCTGGACGAACAATAACAACTAAATAACTGAATAACACAACTCATTAAATTGCATTGTAGGAATGATTTTATCACTTTGTCAGAATTTATTTGAAGAAGTTATATTTATTATATATTTAATATATTTATTTACTGAAGATGTAGTTGTGAGGTGGATACAATCATATCATTTGCCTTCTTTATTTTACTACTTTATTACATACACCTCATAATCGTTCCGCATACAATTGATAATGACAGCACTTGGTCGAATGAGAACCGATGAATAATAACCGACTGGATGATAACCATTTGCATGCGTTGTCTATTCATTACCACCTGTCTCTCATATGCAAATAGTTATCATCCAGTCGGTTATTATTCATCTGTTCTCATTCGACCTAGTACCAGAATGACGAATGACAAATCTGTTCTGGACATAATATATTCGTATATGTATGTATAAGGTAGACCACCAGTCTAAAGTCTTGTGGTGTCATATATTTCAGTCTAACTTTATATCACAACTCGTGTATTTTACGTGATGTTAGTTTTCTGGATGAAAAGCACTCGGACAAAAGCAAAAGGGTGCGTTTTCTGTCATTTAAAAACAAATATCTCAGTTCTCTAACTAGAGATACCGAACTTCAAAAAGTTTATAAACGAAGTTTTTTATATCTAGCTCTACTCGGTATGAACGGAGATATTTGCGTTTTACATGCATGTTCAAGATTTTTTCGGAAAAATCAAGTGAAAGCGAATTTCCCTGTTCTTAGAAGAGCTATAGACTGAAAACATCGTTTTTAAGCATTTTTTGCGGGTTTCTTTTTTAAAAGAACACTTGCCAGGGAAGCGATATATTTGATTTTTACAGTGCTTTTTTTAAGAGGACAAAAATAAGACACATTTTTCTCTCTTTTTCCGAGTGCTTTTTCCCGGGGAAGATTAGAATCAAGATATCAATGACTACATTGAATGTACATTGATGAATGTTCTCGTAATTTCTTTAGTAACTTCATTAGATTTATTGATAGATCCCGAGAAGAACATATTCAATTTTTGAAGAATCTTCTGAAAAAAAGTCAATGTAAAAAAACGTTGTCATCAAATATTATATTTCAAGGCACTCCTCGAGCTAGTTTTACTATCCGCTCTGGAAACGCTCTCTCGTAGATAAAGAAAGCAAGATAGCATTTACAGAGAGTTTCAAATTAGCTTTATCTGTACCTTTAAAGACCACTTTGTGACAGTAGATTATTTAGCTGAGAAGCATTATTTTAATATAACTGGTTCAAACCTTTATAGTCATTGGATTTCTCACAATGAAAGTAATGGATGATATATACGGAGTACTGATGAAAAGAATCTAAATTATTAATATTTCAATGATTTCGTTGAGTTGTTTAATCATATTTATAAAATATTTAAAAAAATATACTGACCACGAAGATAAATCGAATGAAAGCGAGTACATTGGCATCGATAAATATCGAAACGTCTACCATTAACGAAAAGAGAAATGAACATACAGGTACTACGTAGCAAATAAAATATATCGCTAGCTGAAAATATATATTCGAAAAAGATTTTAAATGCGACTGACCTGAGCCCAAAAAAGTTTCATAAAACGAATGTGCACTGATTGAGTAACAGAAGATATATGCATCTGGAAGAATATACTATGATTTATCCATTCCAAATCTTGATACCTTGGTATTCTTCTTTAATATTGTGTATAGTCCATGACATAGAAAGAAAGCGAAGAAAGGCCATATTAATATCATACAACTCGTGAGAATGTAAACCTCTGATATGAAAAATGTATTAATGAATTTAGGAATACAAAAAAGACTGATCGTTATATTCTCTTTTTTTGCGTGAGAGAATGATGAGTTCCTAACTAATATTGATTTAATTGGCACAAAATTTAAAAATTAAAGCAAATTATGCTCAATTTAAATTTAAATTTAAACACTCTTTATCAAATGCAGTGTTATCGTTGAAACTGCAGTATCATAAAAAGGAGGGATCCTTAATCTTTACCAAATATCAAAATGAGATAAACGTACCGTAAGTGAACGATCCGGCTTCTCCTTTTTCTCCGAACAAGAAGAAAGTTCCTCCCCTTACGAGAAACATTTGCAATTCAGCATTCTCAAATCATTTTTTATGCTTTTTATAGTTAGTACTTTTATGTAATTATCAAACAGGAAATAAATAAACTACTTTTCCCTTAAAAAAATACATGAAATAGGAAACCTTTCCAATTATTTCATCATAATTTTCAGCATCTATTCCAAAGTACCCGAATCCGAACAAATTAAGAGTGAGATAACTGTATTCAGCAACAATAAATCCTATCTGAAGACTGCAACAAAGAGGTACACTTTTTTTATTTGGTCTTAAAATCTTGAAAGGCACACCACAAAGGTAATTGTACTACTGTCCGCTTTGGCAATATCTCTCTCGTAGATAATTAAAGCGAGAGTGTGTAGCCAGAGCGGAGAGTTTCAAATAAGCTTGGGATATCGTATTAACAACGATTGATAATACAGAATGATAATAAGTCTTCAGTCTCTACTCTCTAGATTCTCTCAACTTTTGTGCCGTCAAAAGAGAGTTGACAGGAGTTTTCAATGAAGCTAAACGAACCCGACTGAAAGGCGAAAAATGCTTGCCGTTTCTTTTAGAACAATTTGATGCATTCTCATGACAATGTAACTAAGGGAGGTGATTGCATTTATTACAAGAAGAGCGAGGAAGAACTGAAATTAATAATTCTATCGATTTCCATGAACATTGTATAGTATTCTTACCAGCAAAACTTGCTTAGAAATATGGATTTGACACAAAATACCTCCACAATATAAACCTCCGTATGGTGCTATGATATATACCTTGAGACCAATGTTCAAATATGCGTCGATAGAAAGCATGACTAACTAAACGAAGAAAATATTTGGTGGAAAAGAAAATAGAGTATTATTGAACCTGATTTACTATGTATCCATATCTCAAGTCATTCGACATAGAAGAACTGTGCTTCGACAAAAGATAGAATACTATGGGATGTAAAATAAAAAGAGAAAGAAGTGAAATGAAGTTTTGATACCTAGGTCATTTTAAGCTCTTGATTGGTAAACGTACAAATTAATACCAATGGAATATTTCAAATGTATAATCGCGATCCCATTCGAATCCATATCGCAATAAAGATAGATCAGATAAAGACAAAGAGTAATTCATCATTGACAGTACAGAGATAAAGGAATAAACGACTCTTGACGTGTAAAGGGAGAATTTCTTAATCAATTTTCTTGAATAGTTAATGAAGTAAATTCTATTTGCCTAATGGGGACTTTATGGTCGATATCAGTAATAGAAATGTAGTAAACAAATAATGTGAATGAGATGTGTGAATACTAGATTAGATCGGAGTGCGAATAAATCCTTCCTATTCAATGTCATATTTTTGAAATATATTATTTTCATTTGTCATTTTGTTGCGTACATGTTTTACGTTTGAAAAGGCTTGATCTATGTTCCGAGAAAATTCCGAGAAAAGAAAATTGATGGAATGATTTCCTAGCAAAGACTCTTTTGGAAATTATATCGTTATTGGAAAGGGTGTCCCAAGATTAGAATTCCGTAAGGATACATTGGTAGTAGAGTTGGCAATTTGGACGTTGCGGGCCCGCAAAGAAATTAGCTTTTCATTGCTAGTGATTGCGGGCCCGCAATGCGGTGTGAAATCATTGCGTCCCGCAATTTCGAATGGTGCGGTGTAAAATCATTGCGGGCCCGCAAAGTCATTTTCCTCTCCTCTTCCTTCTCTCTTCATTCTCTCGGAGAGGAAAAGGACTTTGCGGGCCCGCAATGCCATTGCGGGCCCGTAATGATTTTACACCGCACTATTCGAGTTTGCGGGCCCGCAATGAATTACACCGCTCTGCGGGCCCGCAATGAATAGTGCGTTATTGCCAACTCTATTGAGCAGTGTGGAGGGACACGCTGGGGTCTCCAGGTGGCTGGGAGATCGATTCGACCACACCTGTCGACATTTTGGGGTTATTTCGAAGCGCCCGCAGGATGTTGCCATCGACGATATGGCGGGTCTATGAGGTTTACCTGCTCCAATAATTGCTCCTGGAACGTTTCCAGGTCTTAGACGGGTAAGGAACTTGGAAAATATTTGATTGGAACAAGCAGAATTGCTGCGAAAGCTTCACTTGTGTGTCTCCCCTTTGTGCTCCTCATACCATCGCATTTTGCTGGTGCGATGTTAAACGGGCTGCTACACAAAGCCTACCCATACTCTAAATCATAAAATAATTAATGGTAACATGAATTAAAACGAACAATAAAAATTGTTAGAAAATAAAACAGAAAAACGTCAATTTCACAATGTTGGTAAAACAATTTTTAAAATTTTGCCTTTTGCGATATCTCAATAAGTAATTGCCCGAAGAACCATATCTGGACGGATTATTACGAGTAAAAAATGGGAAAGATTTGACCACTTTTAAGCATGTCTACTGTATGTATTTATGGTATTCCCCAAAAGCACAAAACATCTATAAAGTTCGGATTCATTATGGGAACACATAATAGCAGTCTTAAAGGTGTAGTTCCTCAAATATTTTCTTGAAACAAACATTGAAGACAGAAAGGTTGCAAGAGTTACTGTGTTCTTCCTAATGTATACTATTTATTTTATGCTGTTTTGGCTTCTTGATCGCTAAAAACAACAATGAACTATCAGGCCCGTGAAGGGAAATTCGCATTTCTGAAAACTGCGGAAATTAGTGAGTAGGGTTCCTTTATCTATCAAGAAACCCTGCCCGAAACAACTGGAGATTAACTATTTTTACATTGCATGTTATACAGAGATTCATTTGCATGCTTTTTCATGATATATAGTAATTAGTAATCATCATTCCATCACAACGTCACGGACTCTCGATTACAAATACCGTAACTATAAGAATAGACCATTCAGATCACTTATAATTAGATAATGGTTGTTCTTTGGGAAACTATTATACGATAATTAACATTCTCCCACTCAGATCTATTATATACTTCTTTTACGTAGTACTATACTTGATCATTTATCTCTCTAGTTAATATGGTTATGACATGAATTGGAGTCAATAATCATTTCATGTTGAGTTATTCTCTACACGTGGTCAATGTCAAGACTTCGTCTACTCAGAATCGATGCGACAAGACAAGTATTGTCGCGCTATTATCGTTTTTGGTTACCTGGAATTAAATTGAATTATTAAAGAAATATCGCGCATTCTTCCCTTGATACAGATCAATGTTTTGACTATTAATCTCATTTTATATTTTTCATTCTTGAGCCTGAGTTTCTGGTCAAAGGTCAAGGGATATTTCATGTAAATGTCAGTGCATTATTATTATGTTCAAAGAAAAAAAATCCAATAGTATTCATTCAATTTCTCCAAGTAGTTATTCAACCTTTGTCTTGATAGGACTTTATATAGAACTGACTGTTTCTTTCCATTTTTAAATTGATTTCGCAATTATATCAATAAGAAATAAGTATGTGATTTTAAGTTGTTCTCTACAATGTCAAGACCTCATCTACTCAGAATCAATGCAACATTGATTCATGAAGCACGATTCATATTCTATCCTGTTTACGCTGTCGAAGTATGTTTAAATCTTTGAGTTTTATATTTTTTTTGTTATTTTTACGTGATCGCAGAACGGTCAAATCATGAACATTCCATGACAGTACCGTTTCGTTTAACACATTAATTTCGAAAGTACAACGAACGTACAGTTCTGATTCAGATTTCACTTCTGATAATACTCTTACTCACATTACCCTTCTACATCGTGGCTGTATCACGAACGAATATCATCCATCGCAATTTTCGTGGAATTCTTTCATTCTCAGCAATCATTGGTCTAGCTCAAATCCTTTCAAGATTTGTTCTTCTTCGATACCAACTCTCAGATATTCCATTAGAAGGTAAGCATCAGGGCTGTGCGAAAAAAATATTTCGAAAAAAATTCGAAAAAGAAAATTTTTCGAATTTATTTTCGAAAAATTCGAAAAAAAATATAAACACTGTTTTCCCTATCAAGAACATCAATTCGCTAAATTTTCCAATCGATAAAATGGAAACACAAAAATTGCAACTGCGTGATTCCTTATTGATGCTGCATAAATGATAAAGAACACATATTTACTCAAGTGAAATTGTAATTTTTGTCTCCAAATTTCAAATTTTTGTTAAATTGTCATTAATTTTTGAAATTTTCTGCTTTTTGGTGAAAAAGCATTTTTCGTTTTTTTCGATTTTTTTTTCGAAAATTTTTTCGAGAAAAAATCGAAAAAAACGAAAAACGAAAAACGAAAAATGCACTGCCCTGGCAAGGAAACCAATTTGAACGATTTAGTCTGATATAGACTAGATATAATATAAACTTTTCACGACGATTTTCATTGTATGATTAATCATTTGTTATTCTACAGACGATGATATGGTCTTACTTTTCGCAGAGATCATCCGGGAGACATCATTTGGATATTTTTGTTCCATGTAAGAGTTTATAGAAATCAAAAAAAAACTTATTTGAAACTCTGTGTTGTAACAATTCTCTTACTTTGTATATGAACAATTTCACACTAAGCATTACGTAGAACGATATTTTCAGAATCTCGGTCCTAGTATTTGAACGATATGTAGCAACTCGTTGGTGGGCATGGTATGAATCAGTTCAACCATCCACACTCATTTTTCTATTTGCTACTATGACCTTTGATATGGCTGTTGCTATCATCATAGCATTACTTTGGTTATTCGGTGAGTAGCTTTTCTAAAAAAATGAAAAATGGGATATATAAAGACTTCACTAACAAGAAAACATTCGAGGATTTAAATAATAAAGACCGTATAAATTTCAGGGTATATACATATTCTCGTTACTTATGCCTACTTCGCGATGATGTTAGTTGTCAGTTTAATAGTGAGTCATCAGTTTATATCATTATCTAATCAATCAATATTAGGTGTTAGTTGGGATTTATCAAGTGAACAAGAGAAATCTCGCAATATTAAGTGAGGAGAGTCAAGTGGCACATTACACTGTATCACAATCGTTCCAGACACGAGAGAATCTAACTCTTATCAAGGTATCCTTTTATGTTGATAAGGATATTTTTTGAGCGAGAATAGAAGTCAATGAAAAAGGATTTTGCAAAATGAGAAATAATAAAAACGTTCAAACTATTTTCTAGAGCGTAACTTTTATTGCAGTTCTTAGTCAGTTTCTTCTTCCCTGCAGCTGCTATGAACACTCCGGGATTTGGTTATTTCACTTTTAATGAGTATGTTTCATCAAACTATATTATTCATATATAAGAAACAGAAAAGAAAGATCACTGACCTAGCAGTGATCACCGTCAGGATTTCTTGTACCTTGGATAACTAGTCGTACCTTTGCGTTTACAATTATAAAACGAACATTTCATTCGTGAATATATAATAAAGAAATAACCTAATATCTATCAAGGTATGGACCATCGACATGGATTATCTCACGATCGTTCTCTATGGCCATGTTCGATTTGCATGTTGTTGGGTAAGTTCTTTTGATTATTTCACTACAAAGAATTTTGCACACGATATTTTCCACATTTTTCCTATGGTTTCAATCAAATATTAAGAATATGCATATCGGAATAATTAGTAGTTTTGATTAAGAGCACTCAGTCTATTTTTCTACTTCGCAACGGTCAAACATAGAGTGATCTACAATGAATTTCGTTCCATTCATCCATTCTGTAGAATAGTTCGATCTCGTATCAATGAAGAAGTATGTTCAATAATTATAATATTATCCTTTTATTACATTTTGACACTTTCAATTTAAATATTGATTGATCAATTTTCAGACAAGTTTAACGGTAACTCCGAAAGTGCCTAAAATCAGCCTGGGACAGACATATTTCGAACGAATACGTGTAGCATGGGCATAGATCTAATATGGAGTTACTTGAACAACTTTAAACATGTCTATTGTTATATAAATAGTAGAATATTTTAAAATCATTTTAGAAATTCTGTTGTGTTTGTATACGAATGAATAAAAGTATAACGTGTTCCATGATTTTTTCTGGCATTTTCAGTTTTTTTTCGAATATTCTTACTTACACATTGTGCATCTGTCTAATAACGATGATAACAAAGTAAACAATCATAGATGATTAAAAGTTTCTTGTATTTAAAAAAATTAAACAGCCCACAGTTTTCAACAGGACCTGAAAGATTTGAAAATGCGAATTTCATGTCTCTAATTCATCCGATGAATCTTTCGAAGTTATGAATCTGACATGTGAATAAACAATCCTTATCATGTGATTATCATCAGACGTACTGCACTCTCTCATATTTTAGCTCTAGGTTATCTAAGACCTGTCAATTAGAGAAACGTTCTCTCGTATGAACTTATTGTTAGTTAGCTTACTCCAGTCGCCATTACTATAGTATAATATATCGAGCGAGAGAGTATTATCCAATGTGCCTTTTTGAGAGAGTCTGAAGTAGGCTGACCTTTTATTTGCTGTGATCGTGATAATATGCACATATGTTCTGTATTTATCATCGCTTTGGATGAAAGTTCGTAGAAATTTAACGAAAAATTTACAGAATTTTTTATACTGAAGGGGTAAACCGAGTTAATTTTATACCCACCGCTCTGGCCACACTCTCTCAATTCCCTTCTCTGCGAGAGAGCAGCCAGAGTGGAAAGTAGAATCAGGTAGGAGTATGCCTTTAAAAAATAATATTTGGCTTCATTGATTAATTTTAGATTTATAATCTTAATATGTACGCATTATTTATAATATATCATGGTTGCACAAACAATCTATATAATCAAATTTACTATTTTTGCGAATTGCAAGAATTATTAAATTCTCTGAGGAATAATAATAATAAGGTCGAGCGATTCTATAATAAAATTGGTGAAAAAACAATTAGCGTAGCTACAGCGAAATACCGAATAAGCCTAAACATACCTGTGACATTATAGCACACGAAAATAATATGTGATTTTCCCCAGTGTATGGTGAGGGGGCGATACTTGGAAAGGTTCAGAACCGATAACTTTACTCACAAACGTTCAAGGAATAACCCCATAAGCAGTGGGTTTTCAACTTTCATAGTTCAATTTCATTTACACATTCTAGTTGATTTTTTTCGATTGATAATTCTAGTTTTACAAATGAACGTTCGTTTGATTGAATTTCGTACTTTTTAAACAACGTACACATTTATTCGCAAGAAAAGATCTGAAGAAAAAGTTTTGTGTATGCACTGTACATTTGCCACAAAACCAAACGTTTTATTTGGCAATAAGTCACGATCTTTCGGGCCCATCTAATAAATCATCTTTCGCACAAATTATGCAGCACTGTAGTATCAAAAGATAATCCGTTCTTTACGATGAGCTCCATGAGCAACAAACCCCACATGATGACCACGGTAGCCCCACCCATTTTGTCTCAAACATCCCAGTAACATATCATTTGATCATCCAATTATGACTCACAAGTCTTTTTAGTCTCAGTGAGACTTTTGAATAAGAGTATTTTTCCTCGAAAGGTATATGAAAAATATGATGGGAGCCAAAAAAATTAGCTGCTGCCATGCACTTTCAGATTTTATATAATTAATTTTAATTTTGTAATTTTTTAAAAAATGTTGAAAAAATCACAATCACAAAACGTAGGCGACAAGCAGTATATGATAGAAGGAGACCCTGAAAGAGTCGTGAAAACTCAGCGGCGTCAAAAATAATGCATGCACACTTGAAAATTGCATTTTCACAAAATTAAAATTAATTATAAAAAATTTGAAAGTGCATGGCAACAGCTAATTTTTTGGCTCCTATCATATTTAACCTATACCTATCGAGGAAAATAGTCTTATTCAAAAGTCTCACTGAGAGATAGAAGACTTCCCTTGTCAGTCATCTGACTAGAAGGTCCTTTAATGGTAATGGTAGAGAAACCATTGACAGTATCTTTATTATTTCTCTTTACCGCTTTGTTATTTCATAACTAGACACAAAAACTTCTCTGTTAATTTCGAAATACCTCACCATAAACCAATGAAGCATTGTGTCAAATGAAAAGACCGCTCGTTTTTTCGACATTTGCACGGCGTCAACGATGCGTTCGACGCAATCTTGGAAGATTGTAGCGTCGATGACGACGTCGTGATAATGTTCCATAGCTTTAATTTATCTATTTACATTTTGCAGACCCAAATGGCTAATATATCATATCAATGGATATTCTCCGATCCATGTCATTCAATATTCCTATCCATCACAACCATTGTAGCTATATTCTCTAATGGACTATTGATTATTGTGATTTGTAAGACCCAAGAAACAGATATTGGTTCATATCGATATTTGCTATTGATTTTTGCAATTTGCGATCTTTTATCGTCTCTCGCACACGGATTACTCGCGCCTGTGAGTCATTTTAATGTAGATAATAATATCTTAACGAGTGAACTCTCACAAAATATTATGGAAAACTTTGAAAAAAAGTAATACAAGAATGACGTTAGAAAAGTAATAAGGGCAAAACATTGCATGCAGTCTTATTTTAAATAAAACATTTCAGCACCTTCACATGACCGAAACTGGATTTTATTTCTTCACGAAATACTCCAATCATTTGAGATCTGAAGGAGGTTTGGCTTTTACACTTTTCTCTAAAAATCTATTTATTCATTCCAGCAATTGTCTTATTAATAGTTTGCAATATTTTCATCGCTTCTTTCTATCAAACATTTCTTATCCTAGCCTATCATTTCATCTATCGACTGAAAACGATGACTCGGTACTCCATTTATTTTTTATATGTTTTTTTTCGCTTTGTCAAATTAAACAATCCACTAAAAGATCACAAAGAATTGATCCACTAAAAACCACTGAAAGATCACTCAATCATGTGATCACTGACCTACTCTGTTATTTCGAAACTTAAAGTCTTCACTTGAAGTAGACTTGTAAGTCTACTTCAAGTTAAAAGTAAGTTTACTTAAAGTGGTGTAATATACTGTACTGCATTTCGTCAAATGTTCTTTCACTTGAAGTAGACTTAAAGTCAACTTCAAGTTTGTGACGTAGTTTAAGTAGACTTTAAGTTTCGAAATACCAGAGTAGCAGTGATCATCCCAGGACTTTGTAAGACTTGAACAACGGGTCGTATCTTACCTTTTATCCTTACCTTTTATCTTTACTAAAAGATAAAGAGAGCAAATAACACACTAGAATGTATTCGAGATCGACGAGATCGACAAAATTGTGTGTGAAATGAAAAGACCATGCAGAGTTTCAAAATATTCAAAGTAAAAAGTAATCTTCCCAGTGGTTTCGTCCATTCCATAACTGATACATGGTCAAAAGCTCAATGGATCACATGTGGAGTCATCATATATATCATATTCGTTGGTTCGTATGTTGCCATGACTTGTTATGGACTTCTTCCATCTGAATATACGAGGTGAGGTAATGTCTATACGAATATGACATGGTTAAAAATATATATGGATTAGAGTGACAAGGGAAGTATATTCAGTCAGTGTGACATTTCATATTCATTAGGTAACCAAAATACAGGATGTTTTTCATGTTGAACAATTTTTCTGTGTGATGATGACTGAGATATTTTGATATTTCCCATGATATGTATATTATACACGTATATATGACAAACATCGTGTATTAGTGTTGACCATCTATATCATATGTCAGACATTGGACATAATGACATAATGAATGTAATAATGACTGAAGAGAATCAAATTATCACCCGACTCACGAGACTCGGACACTCTCTGAACAAAGAAATATTTATGAAATTAGTAGAACATGATTGAACTTTCATTAATATAATATTTTCCTAAATTCCAGAAGGGTCGCTCCATCTGAAATGATGGATCTGTATGGAATCAACTTCAGTGATACGCAGATTGGATTCACTGTCAACTGCATAAAAGTGCCACTTTATTCATGAAATTCGCAAGAGATCAAAGTAGTTTTTTTTTCAGTTCAAGAACGTCAGTGATAATACATGGGAATGGAATGATAAAGCTCTTATAAGCATCACTGTCTGTATACTATTATTTTGTACCACAGCATCCATTATCACATTCTGTATTGTTTTCATCGTCAAAGCTCTTCGGTTAGCGACGTACCTATTTGTACACTTTTCGCACTGATTAGATTAATGAGCTCATGTACTCTCCATATATCTCTCCATATATTATAGTCTAGGCCATATTTATATGCTGAATATGATGTTTTCCCATGAGTAATATATTATTTGAATTTGATGATGAATAGCTGTTTTGACAAAAAATATAGAGACGAATCAAATACAGTACAGCTCGGTCAAGTTGTACTGTATCTCTACAAAAATGACACACATTTTGAAGCTAGACTATTTAAGGACCTATATGTTTTCGGAAACGGCGAAGCATACACAATTGACTCTCTTCAAAGCTCTGCTGATACAAGTAAGTCTAAATGGTAGACATTCTCAAATGACAATAAAATATTTTCATTTATCGCTAGGCTCCTGCAGGGGCATGTGCAATTGAAGTAATCAATAAAAGTGACTTTATTGATTAGTGAGATCTAATTTCAGACACTCGTTCCATGTCTCTTCTCGTATGCTCCTCTCGCACTTATTTTGATCTGGCCATTCACAGGTTTTCGCAAAAAGTTCATCATATTTTCTTGACTAACTCACGATTGTCAGGTGTCGATTTGGGCGCAATGGGCAATATTCTGATGATGTTAACGGCCGTCTTCCCATCTATTGATGCCCTATTCGTTATGTATTACATTGTGAGATATCGGAGAGTTGTAGCACGAATGTTTGGATGTCGAATAGTAGAGACGAATGATCGATCAACAACAGTGGATACAACGACTACGATAGGAAGAAGGATATCTCATGTTGCACCCGCTCATGGAACAATCAATTAGGAATTATAAAATATATAATTAATTAAATAATTAATTAACAATAAAGAAATGTTACTTGTATTTGTCTCATCATCGAAAACAGACATAAAAGAGCCAACTTTTATGATAAAAGTTTTATCTTCCTAATAATGTTGTGAAATTTAGTCTCTACAAAATGCACCTTTCTATGAACCTTTCTGACTTTGGATTTGACAAATTTGTTTTTTTGGTATAAAAAAACCTTAAAAATTTGGAAATATATTACATGTTACATATTTTTGGTTATTATGCTATTTTTTTTCTTAAAAGTACCAAAAATTTTTTTTGTTTTTATGTTAGGGGTCAGCCCTGGAGACGAAATTATAATTTCGATTGGATGGACACCTGGTAATCATAATCCTGATATAAAAAATTGCACAACTTGCTAAATTTTTACCACATTTCTGATGGTGTAAAGATGACTGCACAAGATAATGGGAAATGTTGAGAGTACAATTTAATTTCTTCTCTTTCTTCTTACAATATTATTAATATTGTTAATATTATTTCCATCACCATTATCTATTTTTTAATTTTTGTTCGTTTTGAATGCTTCGACCATCTTAGTACAACAATTTACCTAGCCTTTGATCTGATTTCATAACTGACCAAATGCATTGCACAATTTAAAAAGTTCTTAAAAATTAGTTCCGAAATCAATAAGTAACAGGTCCGGTAGAGTAGATTATTGCTTGATTACTGTAAATTAGATTTGCGATTGATTTTGATTTGATTTATTGTTTGGTAGACCAGTTTCATAAAACTGAATTTTTTAAAACTCTCCCACTTTCAGAGACTCGGATATCGGTCATGACTTTACGTGTGTCGAATAATCAGGACTGAATGTGTAGTTTTAGACGACTTCCACTAATTATCACCTCGAAAGAGTCATCCAAGTTCATAATGACGTCATCGTATCAGACAATTCACGTGTAAATTAACAACACAAGGTGCAGACTATCGAGGAGACATATCGATTATTCATGCACTCTATACCATTTCCCGCAAAGTGACATCATATCCCATTTTTACCGTACTCATCGTTTTCATTTTGCGCCCATAATACAATATCTTCCATGCAATACTTTATCATTATATTTAATCAGTAATATAAGTAAAATCAGTTATAAAATCAGTATGGTACAGAATAATTTGATATGACATTGAAAGTGAGATCGACAGTTATAATTACAGTAAACTGTTCAGTTACAATCAGTTACAATTACAATTACAGTATACTAATTATAGTTACAGTATGACCAGTGCGAACCAATTATCGAATAGTTTATTATAATTCGAGTGGAGCTATCGGCTTCCTCGCTCTCACTGCTTCAACGGCTTCTCTGAAATTTAGGAATTGACTGCGTATACGGCTATATTAACTGAGTATCATCCTCTCACCTTACACACTCATGTTTCGCCATAAGAGCATTCAATCTTGCTCTATTCTCAGCTCTAGCTTGCTTCGACTTAATTGAAATAAATTAATCACAAATTAATATAGTATGAACATACGATCAATATTTGCTCTCTGATCTTTCGAGTCATCTCTCTGTACGCCTCAATCAATTCATTCACTTGAACCATGAATCGTTCATATCTCATATCAGTCTGAAAAACACAACTTTGCTCGTTCCTACCGTACTCAGTCTATCGTACCTCAGTGGAATCATAATATACTCTCTTAGTGATTGGATTGCGTTTAGGTGGAGGCAGACCACATTGCTCCCAGATTGGAGCATCTATTATTGATTGAATTATAATACTACAATAATATTAATCATACTCGGATCAGGATTACGTGGAAGAAGTCGACTCATCCTTTCCACAGGGACAATCAGAGATTCGTGT
The DNA here is from genome assembly GCA_943737045.1 of Parapristionchus giblindavisi. Taxonomy (NCBI): domain Eukaryota; kingdom Metazoa; phylum Nematoda; class Chromadorea; order Rhabditida; family Diplogasteridae; genus Parapristionchus; species Parapristionchus giblindavisi. Next base: position 159,315 of record CALSFV010000287.1, on the reverse strand, counting down.
GATGATGACAATGAACGATTACCTCAAATCAATCAATAATCAAGATTTGCCTGTTTTTTTCTCCGAAGCTATGCAAATATATTACGTCATAGAATAATATTTATAGCAGTAAAAAGGGAAAATACCTTTAGCAGAGTTGACAGATGAATAACCCGATGAGGAATGATTAGATAGAGAAGATGAAGGACGAGAAATTGAAGATCGACGACTACGAGGAGGAAGTGAAGCATTGTCTTAATCAAAATTATTAGTAATATTAGTATGATTATAGATCTCTTACTGTGGAAAACCCTAGCGAATGTTTATTATTGAGACTGTAGAGTATTCCTATGTATATTTATCATCTTATTCCCGTTTTCTATTGATTAGACTATGCCATCATGTAAGATTGTTACTTGTCTGCTAATACACCTCTAACAAGGGAATCCTTTCAGCTCGCGCAAAGCAATCCAGATGAAAATTTGCAGAAGCATTGTTGAAGGCGATAGAAAATGATATGTGAAGTCGAAAAATGCAGCAGGGCAATACCCTAGCCGCAGCATCTATCCAAACTTGGTCAAACTTAGTGCGCATTCGCCGCATTCTGAAGCAATGATTGAAACCTTATTGGTGGCGCAGTTCCTTCGTACAACAGCTTTGATGTTATCTTTTCGGAATCTTTTTGTCTGTAATGTACGAGATACTTTCCAATGCATTCACCAATCAAATTGATTCCATTCTTCAGAGATAGGGACAATAAATTCAAATTATTGGCGGCGAATGCGCACCAAGTTTTGACCAAGTTTGGATGGATGCTGCGGCTCGGGTATTGCCCTACTGCATTTTCCGACTTCACATATCATTTTCTATTGCTTTCAACATTGCCTGTATATATCAAATCAAATATATCAATACAACAAAGAAAATAAAAACATTTTTTGCTATAACTACTGTCAAAGAAGAACAAATTAGCCGTTTGTCACACAGATATGTAGTTCGAGACACGATATCGCTGTTTTGATGTAATGTATAAACGTATAGACAAACTTGGCAAAACATTTTAGCGGTTTTAAGGAGTTTTACCGTTTTTACCGTTTTACCGGTCTGTTAGACCGGTAAATTACCGTTACCGAATTTTTTACCGGTCACCCTTTTCCGCCCAACCCTGGTAACCACTCTCGCACGCACGGCGGTTCAATGAAGCCCTACATTTAACTTTGGCTTGAATCCTCTTGCATTACGAAAAATCGGCAAAGTTGATTTGCACTGGGCGGGATTCGAACCTACGAGGTTCGGATAGATACACAAAAGCTCTATCCACTAAGCCATCTCGGCATGTCTCGCGAATCGCAAAACTCGATGATAGGTCTAGTCAGAAGCGAGCGTCCAGATATACCGTAGTCAACTTTCGCGCTGGGAGAACCTAGATGTTTTACTGCTTATCATCACTCAGTTTGCGATACTTTTTTTTCTTCCGCAAGAGCATCTTAGTTACTATCATTGAGCCGCCGTGGCGCACGTGCACTCTCGCATAGCAAGACACAACAACTAAATACATAACATGTAATGGTGGAATGATGAGAGATACCTGTCGTTTGCATTACGTGAAGTGAATCAATTGAAGAAGTGCGTCTTCTCAATTTTGAAGTAGAAGGCATACTAGCTAAAGTAGAATATACACTATATCAATGCGGAATGAGCTATCATATTAAATACAACGATAACCTCGATTAGGAAGAGTTGGTTGAAATCTTCGAGGCGTTCCATTCTTCGAATTGTATGGAGCAGGAATGCGTGATGCAGTCGTGATCATACTATAATTAGAAAATATTAGATAATAAATGATCGAAACAGTGAAAGCGCAATCGAATTACCGTCTCGTTATTGATAAATGGGAATAAAAACAAAAAGGCGAAACGATACATTACGTTTAACAGAGACAATAAATAAATATTAATGAATTTTAAAAAAAATATGATTACAAATCCAGAGCTGTGAAATAGGATCCATTTCTATGTAGTTTGTAGCCGGAGATCATATCGATCGAAATTCAAATTCCGATCGGAACGTGAAATTATTGCAATGGGATTGTCGAACTAGTTTGCCGATTGATTTCCAGTTTATTTATTTTCTTTCATTTATATTTAATCAAATTTATGTTGTAAACGATGGGAAAGGGGCAATTTAGCCTACACTGTGACTCGCCGTCTTTCTTTACCCGTCTTTCAATGTTTCGTTAAATAGGTTAAAGGCACATCCCCAGCTAATCCGAAACTCTCCACTCTGGTAATGCTGGCTCGCTTTCTTTGTCTATGAGAGAGTGTTTCCAGAGTGGAGAGTAAGATTAGCTCGAGGTGTACCTCTAAATATAATGTATATTATAGGCTACATGGTCTTTAACATTTTGGTTCTCCTACGAGGAAATTCGAAAGCTCGTTGGAGCTTCGAGTTTCTGACAAGTAAGTTAGACAGTCTAGATAGGATATGCGAATTGTCATATGAGAAATACAACTCAATTTATTTATATACCCATTTTCGCACCATTTTACTGAATCTGCGTAATCGATAAAGCAACAGTTCAATGAATAATATAAAAAGTGATAACAATAATAAACTTCCAAAAATGATCATGATGGGACGAAAAAATGTGAGCTGAATTGGAGTGAATTCAGTAGTCAACGTCCTCACGGCTGTTCGACTTCGTCCATTTGTGTAACGACGAATTAGGAAATCGCGCTGAATTTATTTTTTGACCGGAGATACTAATAATTTAATATTTGAATACTCACAAAATCGATTTGATACATGCCGATGATGAGGAAATTGATCCGTTCAATGATTTTCCGTGATGTATTTGAATGCATGAGGAATGATCGAGAACTAGGTAGAAAACTTGGAGTAAATCCTTTACCTGGATCAGTGGTTCTGAATTTTGAATTATTCATTTGAAGATTTCAGAAAAATAAGATTTTACCTATGAAATTCGCATTGTTTCATGAGTTGAGCATCTAGCATAATCTCTTGTAACTCTCGCTAAATTTTTATTTATGAAGGAAAATTTTTGTTTAAGAAAAAATACCACGAAAAAGCTGCCTACAACTGATTCATTTCTACACACCATTTGTGCTATCTGAATTATATTCGGCTCGAAGAATTGTTTTCCGTTCCCGAGAATTTGGGGCCACTGGAAAACTTTTTTCTTCTTTTTTGATATCTATATTTACCTACTTCTTTGATAACCTCTTCTCGCTTTCCCCATATCACCTTCCCGGATTGAATACCATTGATTATTTCGGTAAATGTTCTGAAGTGAGACACATTTCTAGATATTATACTCGCCGACGTCATGCCTGGGTGTATGTGGTTTGGTAATCATTCGAATCCCTTGAAAACCCGCTGAATATAATGATGACAATAGAATGAAAGAGATGAGGAATAGTGGTTTCCATGTAATAGTAGATCCTTAAAGAGGCACAATGAGCTATTTTGACGCTCTTCACTCTGGTCACACTCTATCGCTTTCGGTGTGTGCGAGAGAGTATTGCCAATGCGGAGAGTAAAATAAGCTCGGGGTGTACTTTTTACGAGCGAGATATAGAGAGTAAGTAATCCGGCTAAATTTTGAATAAATACAGCTTGAGAAATGCAAACTGATTGTGACTCTTCGTCTCTCGTAATTGAACTCATTATTATAAAAATTGAGAAGCAATACAACGAAATTATTACCTTTGTATCTTACTGCGCAATATTCAATTATCCAATAAATCAATAAGGCTAGGCCAATGAATAATGAACACGGAAAAGGGAAAACAATAAATGGCTCAATAGATGCAGCCGTTTCTTTTGCAATAGGATTCCCTTCGAAAAAGGCATACTGTAAGATATCGATTGAAAGGGGAACACTTGTAACAGGAAAACCTGAGCGTATTCAATTGGCTGAACATATCGAAATCTAGCAATTCTTGTAGGTGTCAGAGATCGTATGTCAATAATAGAAAATGCTTGCCCCTTATCGACTTTTCCAAGATCTCCAAAACATTCACACGTCAAATTAGTTCCACACGCAAAATCACAAGTGGCTCAAATAAATCACTTTCCGATGTATTCCGCGGTGGACCTACCGTAATCCTTCTCGTGAATGTACCTCACACCTCGCGGGCAGTGCAGATATCGTGCTGCTGTTTTCCAAAAATCGTCGACGAATCCTCGGGGACCGATGATATGGTGAGTGAATAGACCGAAGAATGTGCTAACGTATACAATGGGAATGGAACCATCAGGGTAAGGACAATCAGTCATGGAGTCGATGGATCATGCCTCTACTTGGAAGGACTCGATGTAGGTTGGATGAAATGATGAACAAAGTCATGCATATTGTGTACTAAACGGGGAGGTTGTCGAGGAGGGAATTAGTCGAAGTAGAAGTAAGTGTATACATAGTATGAAAGAGCAGAGCACGAGTAACAACGCGAGTTTGCCCATCTATAGAGTTCTTTGATCAATTGTGTAAACTAAATAAAATGTACAACTCCAAAATAAGGTATTTCTAGAACATTCTTTATTTCTCTCGCAGAACGACAAACCACTCGTTGGGTAAAAATACACTAAGACTACCACCAAGAGTTAAATAATCAATACTTTGACTCTCGAAACGAAAACCGGAGGTACTGTAGGCAGCTCATAACAGTTTCATTTCTCTATTTCTTGTCGACGACAATATTGTAAATAGGGCGGCCCTGCAAGGAGTACAGGTAAAGATCGAGTTAGGCGAAACTACCGTATACCTGAGCATCAGTTCCAGTCGGGACCTTCTTTCCGTGAACGAGGAAGGGAGCATTGAGATCGTGTCTGCAATTGCTCCATCCGGCGCCGATTCCAATACCCGATCCCAGCCAAATGGGGAAGGCACGTCCCTGTAATCATTATTCACATAATAATCATAATAACCTATAATATAATAATCGTAATCGATCATTAGGTTTATATCATTGGTCATGATAACGTATTCAATTGATGAAACGAAAGCCTGTATGTACCGTAACCTGGTACTTCCTAATCCCAAGTGGAAGCCAGGCTAAAGTGTGTTCCTAATCTAACTACCGTGAATCAGATGTAGGAACTAAGGTCTAGGCTACTTAAAGCGTGTCCCATACTATGATCACCTACAGAGCGAAGAGGGAGGTCACCATCCCCTAGTCAAGAGAGCAACCGAGAGTGAGGAGAGAGGGCGGCGCCTGCCGATCTCTCTCCTCTCCCTCGCCTAGATTTCCTAAGGCGACGGTACTACTGTAACCACCCCATCATACACGAGTTCAAGATCAAAGATCGAATTAACTATACGATACCTTGAAGAAAGCGACGGAGGCAACGATTCCGATGGCAACACCACCGGAAATCTTGAGAAGTGAATCAGCAAAGCATCTGTCAATCTTCTCACCCAACTGATCCTCTGCCAATGGAGCCATTCTTAAATTGATTCCTTGATAACCAGACGATTATCGATCGAAAGAATTAAGGTATAATCCAGCACGTAAACTGGTTCATTACAAAACACAATAAATAAATATTAAACTGATATTTATCAACTAAAAAATTAATATAATTTAGAGCTATGCGAAGGAAAAGAAATGGGATCGGATCCGAAACATTCAAATAGACAGATTACCGTACCCGTTACAATAAAAGAGTGATGGAAGAATATTATATATTATAGACAATGAAATCGGTAATGATGGTGATGTGGAATAATGCATCGAAAATGAATTAAAAACGAAAACTACCTTCCATGTTGTACATTGCTAGAGCATGATAAAGTACAATGAATGACTATTGATTGATAAATGATAGGCAGGATACGGTAGACATCTAATATCGTCCACTATCATCCCATCCAGGTGCGGGTCCACTACGATATGAAGGAGCACCCATTGATGAAGCGATCTGATCATATGGTACGGCACGACTGAAACGAATCATCATCATGACCAGGGAAACTACCGTAATTTTTCCAGAACCAATCAATAATCTAACGGAACCTACCGCATGTTCGGATCGTCGAATTCTTCCGCACGACCAGTGGGAGGATATCCCAATCTGAAAATTAATTCATGTAAGAATATTAATGTAATGTTAATGTATTAAAATAGTAAGATCGTTAGGAAACAAGACAACATTAAATAATTAAATTATGAAACCTGTCGTAAGATTCACGTCCACCACGTGGCACATCGCGAGACGAACCATAATTCTGAAAATGAAAAGACTATTGATTATGTCAAATACATCAATACATTTGTCAACTAGAAACAAGCAACGAGTGAAACTTACGTATGTGGGTCTTCCGTATTCACTTTCAGCCTCTCTTCTACCGTAACCAGGAGGAAATTCAAGACCATTCGATGGCCTACTTCCATATCGATCATCTCTACCGTATCCACCATCATCGATTGGTGCACGTCTAGATTCCGATGGATCCATCCTTCAAACAAATCAATCAATAATCATTTTATTTTTTAAAACACAAAGAGTTAAAATATTATTGATGTAATCAGATAAAAATATTCCTGCGGATCAGAAAATCGTGAATATGAACAAAAAAGTAGTCTAGGCCTGTTTTATAGAGATAAAACTCACTCAGCGGCCATTCTCTGTTTATAGAATGGAATGGAATCAGGATGGGCAACTTTGTTCTTAGTCGATGGAAGAGGTTGAACATCCGAAAAGAATGTCCCTCTTGATACAACTGGTGCTTCCAATTTAGGATGAACAGGTTCACTCAGAAGTACTGTAATATGAATGGATAAATGAATCAAATATTGATCGTATAAAAATCACTTGTTTGTTTTGTACGAGGGAATTCATTATTACAAGTAAATAAACTAGTTTTTGTTTGTCGTGGTTGTTACTTCATATTCATCATTTTGTTACACAAGTACATTTTATACGGACAATATTAGATATATAAAATTCATCGATTGCACCTACCAGGTCGATTAGAAGGGACAACTTTGACTGGAGATGGGACAGGTGCGGGTGCAGATGCGATCAGAGGAGGTTTAGCTAAATACAATCAATTATCGATTGATCCTTTCATCTTTTGGTAGAGCAGATAAACCATCATCATAATCAGGTCATAATCCATTTATCTATGAGCACTTACACTTTTTCTCTACAACAATCCTATCAGCTCCGAGCATCTTAGCAACATCGTCCCATTCACTTCCTGTAATGATCAATTCATTCTATGATCTACCGTATTAATCAATAAATTTCATAATGATACCGTCATCAGACTCAAGTGGCTCAATCAATAGACTCGCATCAATCTCTTTCCTCTTAGGAGGTTCAGGTGCCCTGTAACAGGAACGATTTAATTTCCCATAAAATCGATAATTTATCTACCAACCTAACTGGAGGTGGTGTCCTCTCACGATGTCTACCGTATTCACTCGGACGTACAGCAGATCTACCATCATCGTAATCACGTGATGGAGCATAGTACGGATCACGCAACACTTCGCGACCACTTCTACAAATAGTCGTTCATTTAATCATTTAATCTTTTCATTCATCGATTATATTGCCATTGCAAAAAGAGATGTGCGTACATGTTTATGTGTATGTTTGCATTATGCCTGCTGGTTCTGTTTCACTACTATGTTCACCGATGAAATAGAGGATGTGAATAACGTTTGATCACCTTTTTGCTGTACTCAATGTGTATTCTTCGTTCATGTTGCATCGTATTATTGACCACGGATATGTATAGGATTTGATTTATTGGCCATGAGTGTGGATTCTATACCCCTTATTATTTCAACGAAATAAATATAATACCTGTCATGGTCAGCTTCATATCTTCTTGGAGGAGGACTACGTGATAGAGGTGGAGGTGTACGAGGTCCACGTCGTGGTACGGGTGCACGATGCTCATATGGATCATATGGTTCACGATGTAGAGGAGGACGATGGTGGACATCATCCACATAGGCACCACCAGGTGAATCACGATATGAACTATCCAAATATCGATCATGTCTATCATATACAGGACGTGGTTCACCATATGGATCACCACGAACGATTGGTGATTCATGTCTCGTCGGTTCACGGTAGATGTCCCTCTCATATGGAGGAGGAGTACGTGGACCACCACCATATCGGGATGGAGGTGGAGGAGCATATGATGATGATTCACGATAGTGAACTGGAGGAGGTTCATGACGACGTGATGGTTGTGGTGGAGCTATACGAGGTGGAATAGGAGGACGAGGATACTCAGCTACAGGAGGACGTGGAGCAACTACTGGTGTTGGACCACTGTCAAAATTAACTATTAATTATTTTTATTTTTATTTAACATTATTTGATATTTATGAACTTCGATTGATTGTTATGCAAAATATTTAACTCGTTTTAGTATAATCCGTATTTGAACTATTGGCTGGTTACATTAATATTTGCGAACATCCGAATCGCAAACAATATAATATTGATTATATTAATATGATAATATGGTTACCCCGGTCCATGTACGGCAGTCTTAGTCATCATTACTTTAGCCTTGTACTGTTCGGCCCACGATGCTTCATTGTTCTCAACAACTGCGGCTTTGCTTGGACGAACAACACTTCGACCATACAATGGAACACCCGGACGATGCACCTGTTATCACGTAGCATTTATTATTTTGAGCATTATTTATTGTTGTAAGTGTGTAATCATATTTCCAAAAAAATATTTTGATGGTTTCTCATTTCAAATACATTGTATTGATAAAATACTTAAATATTTGATTAATTTGATAGTTCAATAAAAATAAATTTAAAAGCGGACCTCTTCAAACGTGGCATCCTTGAGAATCTTGAACTCTCCACATTCTTTTTCTCGAGATTTGGATCTACTAAATCTTGGCTTCTTACTATGATGATCGGGAGATGGCGAACGTATATGTCTTTTCTCTTTATCTTCATCACGAGCCCTTCTAGACCTCATCTCATCATCTTCATCTACTTTCTTCTTATGTGTATCCCCTTTATCTTCATGATCTCTTCTGGACTTGCTCCGATGATCATCATCTTTCCTTGGACTCTTCTTATCTTTATCGTCATGATCATGTCTTGATTTGGTACCCTTTTCATCGTGTTTATGGGAAGTCATCACTTCTTTCTTGGGACTCTTCAAACTCATCTCTTTATGGTCATCTTTCGTATCAGCATGTTCTTCTTTCTTGACATTCTTCGCCTTATCTTCGTCAGGAGTCTTCTTCTCAATATCTTTTTTTTGCTTGCCATTCTTCTCAATTTCACCGATTGGTTCAACATTCTCTTCATGACCTAGAACTTCTTCGTCTTCTATAATCTCTACATCATCAGAGATGGGATCAATTTTAGTACCATTATTGATAGCATTATCATCTCCATTAGATAATTCTCCCTCTTTATTTGTAGTCTGTTCATTTTCATCATTATCATCAATTGGTTTAGGACTCTTCGAGTCTTTCTTCTTATTATTTTTATCTTCATCCTCTACAACCTTCTTCTTATCTTCAGGAACAGATTCGTGCGAGCGTTTCCTCTGAAAGAAAACTTTGTTAAATTTAAATTGACTGCGTAATACTAGTTTTTTTTCGCTTTTGTGTAACTAATTTTGTGATTCTATAAATATTCATTATCAAATAGGTTTATTATCAAGCTCTGGTGGTTTATTGTATTTGTTTTAATTCTTCATTATAAGTTTTTGGCATATATGCATTACGTTCCTAAAGTTTGGCTAAGTAAGTTGCAGTGTGCACCGTCCAAACTTTAAATAAATATTATACATATAACAATGATCAAGTGTAGCGGTCTTGAATCTGAATAACGTCTCCAGTAGCTGATCAGAAGAAGATGAACGACAAATTATTCAACCCTTGTATGGGAACTCACCACGTCTAGACTAATAAGTCGTTTTTTGGCAACCATTATCTCCCAAATGGTTCTGTGCGTCTCGGGCATTTAAAAAACGTTTGTGAATGAAATTTGGTTAGACTGAAACCAACACATTTCCATGTTTATTAAAATATTCTCATTATAGTTTGTTAGAAAATATATCCTGACAATACCGTGTGCCCAAAAGTTTATTCGTTACAAACGTTCATAAAGAGTATCTCGTCTTCTCCTCAAAGCAAATTGTAGAGGAAACTTGGTTTACATATATGTATATTAGAATTTAATTCATATAAGTATGATCAAATAGCTAAGTTGGATGACTATTGTGCCGTTATAGTTATCAATTCATCAATCATCTTAGAATATCAAAAAAAAGAGATTTAATATCCGTAACAGGGCTGCGATTTGAAGTTTTGACGGAATCCACCCGTCAAATTATTTTTGGATGGAAACCGTCAAATTCTATTCGCCAAATCCGTCAAAAATTATAGCGTGAATAAAGTTGAAATAAGCGAGAATATTCAATTTAAATAATAATTTATATTTATTTTAAATTATAATTTTTTTTCGACTATCTTACTTCTTACGATAAATGAAATACTGTAAACGTGTTCAGTATTGAAAACAATCATTTTTCGTCATGTAATAAGGACATCACGATTTATAGTTTTTAGTAATTCCCTACGACTAGAGTTGTTTCTGTTATGTCGTTGTGCGTTTTTTTTTTTGTTGCTCTCAGTTGAAAAATCTTGTTAAAAGACAATTTTTAATTAAGGAAGAGGAATTTACAAATTTTTGACGGATTTAGTTATTTACACAAAATATCAATGTAAAATTGCAGATGAGATCGTGTACTATTACAATTATTAGATGAATGTACTCCAGATGAAGCTGTACTTTAAATGTTGGTGTTTTAAAAAGTTGTAGAGTTCTCAACATGAAATCAAATTTTCAATTAACAGTATGAATAGATGAATTCCATTTCACTCGTTGTTTTACTTGTCCAAACATCACTATGATGCTCCAGTGACTTAATAGGCAACTCACCGGGAAGTGGTTTCACATAAAATCTACCGGTCTTTGGGATGGCCCTATATACTGTTTAAAATACTAAATTTTACCGGACAGTCTTCGAGACTTGTTTTCCCGGTGCATTTTTAGTCACTGTGATGCACGATGTTAAATATTTGTAAAAAATAAATCAAGCCACAAATAAATCGATGAAGAATCCAATAATCAATCAATATTGAAGTAGAATATCATACCTCCTGTTTATCATCCCTCTTATCCCTATGTGCATCATTGTCAGAACTTCGTTCCTTTCTATCTTTGCTTCGATCACGTCTCTTATCTCTATCATCATCACGTCGTCTACTATCACGACTATCATCCACTCTACGATCTCTTCTGTCACGTTCATCTCTACGTGAAGAACCACGGTCCTGAAAATGATAATCAATAAAGAAAATACAAAATCATAATCAGTAAATAAAATATATTCAATCACGAAATTGATACTAACGTCAAGCCATCTCTTGGAGTCATTTCCTCTTCGAGGTGGTGAACGAGCACGATCATACGATGAATTGGAGTTGCCCCTTAAATTAATAATATAATTGATTTTTGATTTTAAACTAAAAAAAAGATCTCACTTGTCCCTCGTATCTCTATTATCCACATGTCCATGTCTCCATGTATTCACATAATCACCGAAGAACTAAAAGAAACAAAATGATTATCATTCTGTTGTTTAAATGTATCAATTACTTGTCGATCATTAGCAGGAGCTACGGAACGTTGTGGTGGCAGATAGGCTGGTTCAGACCTCCATGACTGTTGATCATACGAGGAAGTCATTGATTCATCTGATGTAAGATTCAAAAATATTAATCAATATAGGGAAGAAGTTACTTACAAGGTCTAGACTGTGGTTGACCTCCGTATCGATCGGTTTCGTATCTATCATACATAGGTGGTTGTCGATCATCATACATCGGTGGTTGTCGATCATCATACATCGGTGCAGGAGGTAGAGGAGGTGGGAAGGGATCACGTCCACGATCGGAATAACCACCTGAGTAAAAATAATTTGTAAATAAATAAATAATAATAAAACGAATATTGAAATACCTCGAGGGGCATCATATCGATCGTCATAGTAGCGAGGAGGTGACATCGAACGTACTGGAGCATTGTATGACACTGAAATAAACCATATTATTAGCAAATTCAGTTAGCATGATTGCAAATAAAATGGAATTCCGAAGAACTTAGACATACATGGTGCATTGTTGTATTGGGGTCGTGGTTGACCATTGCTGAAGAAGCCATAACCAGACATCACTCTACAATTGAACAAATACTGAATTGAAGAGAGCTCTACAACACTGAATTTGCGGAGATGAAAAAATGGCGATGTGAAGAGTCGACACCACGCCCACGCACAACACTTTCCGCGTGTCATGCACTCGTTTTGCTTGCGCGTAAAAGGTTCTGTTCTAATCAGTGAAAAAGTAATTTTAAGTTATTTACATTATTTTGTATTTTATTTACATCTTTTCTTGGTCATCATATGTAAAATAGTGTTTCAGATGGCGGAGGTAACTACACCTCCTCTAGCCGTCGTAGACGATGGGAAACCGGATAGAGTGATCGATCCTGTCGACAAGTATGCGGCTCTACTTGTTAGGGTGAGTAAATTCAAGGTTGAATCTCATATTTATGCTCAATCAGCTTCATTTTTAATTACAGGGAACGATTGTGGGTGCCGGCCTATTGGGAACCGCTCTTTTCCTTCGAAACTCTCGCATTGTCAGTTTTCGTTTCATCATTTGTTTTTTTTTATTTTTTGCCCCTACTCCTTCGATTTCTCTCTTTTTAATTGAATTCTAATCACAGTTTGCCAAGTTCGAAAGTGTCGGTCAGATTCCAAAGGAGTTCATTCGTAAGGAGCTCGAGTTGAAGGGAAAGGTTAGTGAGATCAACTAAGATGATGATGGACTGAGAAAGTTGCAAACAATGAAGACATTCTAGACTTATGAAATATTTAGCTTACACTTATTACTATAACTCATTACATTGTAACGAATATGGAACCATGTAAATAAATTTAATAATATTAATAATAAATATAAAATTTACAGATTCGTGAAGTGCTTCCATCTGGTGAACTTCGTATCGAACACGAACCTATCGTTCGTCTACCAAGACTTCTTCCTAAGAGGAAGAATGCCAAGGTACATTTACTCATTATAGTTGAATTCCTATTATTCGGATATTAGAAGCTTTTACCATATTTGGGGATGTGATTAGGTGGGGTGTAACCGTTAGTCCATCGAGTATATCATTTGGAAATTGAAAACATTGGTCGAACAATTCTGCAAGAAGTTGGGAATTTATGGAATGGCTGATGATATGATTGTAGGTTGGTCTTCTAACCCTTCGTCTAGCTGGTCTGGACATATCAAAGGCAGGAGAGACTTATATCTCTCGTGATCTTCGATTGGCTAATAAACCAATCTCATTCACTGTTATCAAGACTGCAGATCAGGGAACGAATGTCATCGATTGTGATGTTACCATTAAGAAGGTACATTCAATTTGGTCTTACTCGATTATACGGTTACCCTGCATTTCTAATCGTTATCGATTTTGTCGGAGACTTATTGGCGATTTGCATATAAGATAGAAGCGCCTGCGAAAAAAAAAACGCTAAGAATTGATTTATGCAAATTGGCCATACTGTATTCATTAGGATGTTTAACGCCACGAAGGTCGCGGCTACATAATTTTATCTATCTATCTCCGACTTACTTTTTAGTGAAATAAGATTAGCATTTTACGCATAGGTGGGCACGCCGGGGGAAAGGCTGTTCGCAAACCGGGGAAGGGTGAGGCAAGGCTGTGCGCATGGCTATTTTTTGACAAATTCGACTGGAAATTGTCCGATTTTTTCGAGGAAAGGCTATGCGCAAGTCCCCGATGGGAAGGCAAGGCTGTGCGCAAAAAAAATTCGTTTTCACGCGCCCACCTATGATTTTACGTTTGGCAGAAATGGCGAATGAATTAATTTTAATTTTAATTTATCATATGATTTAAATCATACGTGGGCAGCCTTTGTCGCTGGAAATTAAAATCGGGTGTGTCGGACGCAATAATCGGGTGGGTGGCGCCAAAATTCACCGAAAAAAGTTAATTTTGCTTGAATTTTTGCAAAATAGTTTTCATTGTTGAGTGAATTTTGGTTAAATCGGGTGGGTCGCGTGCCAAAACCGGGTGGGTCTTGTCGCTAGCGACAATGCCGCCCACGTATGATTTAAATAACAAATAATGTACTCAAGGAGAAATGAAATTCTGAAATTAAATTATTAATTTATTTTGTCTTGTTTCAGAATGCCTTCACTCGTACCAATCTGAACGTAGATCTCGTTCGTCGTGGATATGCACGTGTTCCTCCACCAGAACATCCATCTCATCTCAAAGCATTACAATCTGTACCTGCTTACTCTAGACTCGTTCAGAGACTACTCATGAGTGAGAAGGTAATCTTTGATCTTTGATCTATTTGAATTTCTTGCTCTTTGATTTGATCTTACTTTATGAGAACAAAGTAAGCTCGTAAAATGTTTCACTAAAGGAAATAATTATTCTTCAATTTTGTTTAATTAAAATAGAAATAGACCATAAAAGAGATGAAAATGTACTCATATAATTAGATATTAGTCATACACGGGCGACGATTGTCGCTGGAAATTAAAATAGGGTGGGTGGGAGGCAAAAAATGGAGCATTTAATATAATAATTTTTGGATATTTATTTTCTTGAATAATTTTTGGTAAAATAGGGTCTGTTGGGTGCCAAAATCGGGTGGGTCTTGCCGCTAGCGACAATGCCGCCCATGTATGATATTAGTAAATCAAAAGTGTTAACTAGTAGGGGCGAGATCCACCATTCCGGCTCTATGGGGTTCCGCGGTTGATTCGGTATGGCTATCTATTTGATTATATTGTATTTCAGGTAGCAGATCGTCGTGGAGTGGGTGTATGGGAGAGAGATACATGGGTGGAGACAATGCAATCTTATCCATCTGCTTTTGGAGGAATGATCAAGGCTGCACCCGTCACCAAATTTGTGGTATTTATTCTTTTTTTATTCCGTAGGTCAAAAAGTAGGCTACAAACTACGAAGACAGGCCGCATTTTGGGATTTTTTTGTTGTTGAAATCCTGGGCGTATTTTGGGAGTTAAAAAAGTTGCCGCTTTTGAAACTCTTTAACGTAGCTGTTCGACCTATGATTTATTTAATATTTTTATTTGAAAAAAACTGTTCTGACAATGTTGTCTCGTTTTCTTTTTCTACGAGGCGTGGCCAGAGAGAAGAGTGCAATTAGCTCGGGTGAAGATATTAATACTTTTTTCCTGCTCATTGTCAAGCTTTATCCTATTCTATGAACTTTGAGAAATAAACAACAGAAATACAAAGAATGTTCATATAATTATATTAATAATATTAATAGATGTACAAGTATATGTTTACATGCTTTTTAAATGTAAATTTGTATACTGTTAGTCTGGGTATATCCTTGACCATATTGAATCTCTTCCTTTAGGTTCTCCTCTTCAACATCACTCGTGATGTTATCATTCAAGGAGTCAAACTCACTCAACAGGCATGGGCTCTCCTCATCACTGCCTGTGCTATGGTTAGTCTTTGATCTTTCATCTCTACTATTTGGTATGTTTTAAAATGTCAGCATCGGTTGTTTTGTTGACTCCTTATACTCCTATAACGAGGGAGATAAATCTTTGTCAAATACCGTAATCTAGTCAACAGTTAGAAATATTTTCGTTTTTAAATTTTATAACTCGCATCACAAAACAAATTTTGTGACGTTATAAAATTTTCAACGCTTTTACTGTTTTTGTTTACGTAGGGTTACTCTTCCTTTAAAGGTTAAACGAAATCTCGTTCTGTCTCTTTATTTAGCTTTTTTTCTGTTATAGCAGACCATTTTTGTAAAGCCATTCAAATTTATCTATGATTCTATTATTTTATTCAGGTTGCCTCAGGCTATCGTCGGTTTGCTTCCGGTGTTGATCGTCTGACTGATGCATACACAAAGGCGAAGAATAGACTCAAGTAGATCAATCGATTGATTTATTGATTGAGTAGATAATCAATCAATCGATAAATTCGTCCCTCTATATCCTCCAGCAGTTATTGAACTCGTTGTTGAGGTTGTGTATCCATCAATCTATCTCGTAGGCCCTTATCTCCATCTTTGTTATAGTTTGTAGTCTCATTCGTCCCCGTTTTGCTCCTTCTCCCGGCTACAATTGGAGATCATATGCGTGTTACCTCTTCTCTATCTCTATTCAGAATCCCCCCTCTTGTCTAGGTATAGATTAACCATTACTTCTTCTCCATCCAGTATAGGTATCCATGAACATTGACAAACCGTTTGCCGGAAAGGTGACGCCACAACCGTAGGCGGAAGCGTTTTCCAGTGATCCTCCCCCTACGCTTGTGACGCCACTTTTGTCGGCAAATGGTTCGCCAACGTTCATGGATATGGCCTCAGGATGTATATCTCTGGTACCAGAACCTCTTCCGCACATTTATACTATCAACCTCCCACCCTCACACCATCCTCGTCCATGCACTCATCCCCTTCTCTTCTACTAGCTGATATGATAGAGATAAAGCAGAATATGAACTATGGACCACTCTTCGACCACTCTTCTGTTTCCTCTCTAAATTGTACACTTTACCATCAGCCTAGTCGGAAGAAATATGGTTATGTTTATATATACATATTATATATTTTTTCTCTCTCTACGACGGTTTTGTGCATACTGTATTGATCGGTGTAGCTCGTTTAACAGCAATCGTGTTATTATCGATTGATTGATTGATCTACCATAATCTATCGGTGTGAGTTTGTTGGAGTAGTCGAGCTTTTCAGTGAATAAACCGTATACGAGAGTGAAATGGAAGATGATTGGGCTTTTATTTGTTGTTTGTGTTGTGATGGTCTACGTGAGACTCGTCGTATGCGTTTGTGTCGCACACATACCGTAATCCCATTTGTTTATGGTAATCTTTTGTTCGCGGTATACATGGCACTTGTTAACGCTACCTCATTACCCTACCGTAATCTCACATTCGTGATTACTGTACTCGTTTAATCCTAATCGTAGAATATATGCACTAAATTTAGCATTTTTTGCTGCTATGGTAATTTCTTTTTATACAGTAATCTACGTTAGCCTTTCTTACATTCGTGCTCCCGGGTATTTTACTCAGTGATTATAGTTATGAAAAATTTGTTTATGGTATCGATCGCTTAGTTGTGCAGTGTTTTTTTTAAAAATAAAATTAATAGAAACTGTTCAGTATAGCCATAAATTTAATTTTCGCCCGAAATTCTAGCGGTGAACATTTTTTTCTAGATAGATGGTTGTAGTACTTATAGTCCATCTTTTTCTCATATGGTATTCCACATCAAAATACCTCATCACATCATTTTCAAGATCTACATGCATCTAAAAATAGCTACAGCGTTTCTCCAATAGAGGGAGAGCGATTTAAACGATGACATTGAGAGTAGATAGCAATGAACGATTAAAGTAGCACTCTTGATGTCGCAAGATGGCTTCCATTAATTTGAATTTGTTTACACATTAGTTCCGTATTATTCTATCATATAATTGAGCTTAATTTAATGATGTTTAATATTGATCAGTGGGAGTTCTTTATGGTTGTGTGGCATTGTTTGAATCGTATCGACGGTTTAGATGAATAAGAATGATAGGACCATGATTCACCACACCAGATTTTTTTTGGCTTTTTGCCAAGTTTTCCGTAACCGTGTTGGAGAAAAGCCACGACGATGATGATGCGCTATGATGATCACGTTGTTTGTTCTCGTAACTCTTTTGTTGTAGTGGAACAATTGCTTTTATTGTTGATAGAGAAGTTGTTCACGAAGAACAAATTGAATTCGTTAGAAGAGGAGGGGGGACTATGCAGTTGGAGAAGGTTTGAACAACGTTGACAATTTGACGAGAAGCATATGCTCACGAGAGATGATTTCGTACATTTTTGACGGGTTATCGAGAATATTCCGAATGGACAACAAAGTTCCTTTTTTGTCAATATCTGTCATCAACTGTATAGGATGAAATATAGTGACTCATTTCTTTACTTTATTATTTGTTTTAAGCATTTTATCTGGAGGACACAACGTTTCTCTAACACCGGGAGAGCGCGCATTGAAAAGTTGGCAAAATGAAAAAAAATACGGTATGACTGCTTCACGGTGTACTATCATCGTCTGCGCTCTCTTACTTTTGCATGTTCTCTCTTTTTCTCTCTACCCTTTTCTCTGTTACACCATAACCGCTGTGTAGGATATGGATGAATAATGGTTCAGATGTATTTGAATTGCAATCTGTCTCTTCTTTCTTCTGGTCTGTCTCTCGCAATAGACACTATCGCACTCTCTCATCTGTATGTTTAGGCTTCTCCCCCATCATCTCTGCCTCTCTCTCTCTCCCTCTCTCTCTCTCTCTCCATCTTTTCCTCTATCTCTAATCGCTTGATGGACTTCCCCTCAATCATCGAAGTGCAAACTGTTTGTGACGCCAGTGGTTTGCTCTCCACTTTTCTGTCAAGTTGTTATATCCGAAGTGTGGTGTAGATAAGACGAAGAAGTAGTAAGCTATACAGCTTTATTAGACAGATAGCGAGTAGACGAGTAGAGAGAGGAATAGGCGAAGTGACTGCTAGTCACACGAGGGACTGACTAGAATGAATGGATAGTCCAGACATTCTTTGTCATAGACAAAGAGTGGAGGCATTATATGCAGATCTAATTACATATGGAAATATGCCAATCCAATCACATACATAACACCTCCCCCTTAAGATGGGACATCTTACAAAACAATGGGGTGAGAACGATAAATGATACAATCAATCAAAAGGTTAGCATCATTCTTCGTAGTTAGCATCATTCTCGGTTATTGTTGCTGCTGTCCCAGTGTAGTTGTCGTCAGGCTTGCCCTGGATTGTGCGGTATCGGAAAACTGTCGCTATGACATCAACATCATTATCATCCATGATGACCTCATGGTCATTCACAATATCAAGCACCCAGAATCCATCTACCATGATCTGCTTAGGCGTCTACTTACAACCAGGATCAATCCTACATAATTTACTCCTCTGTACTCCTTCTCTTCGTAGATCACTACGGATCTCGACCATTACTGAACCTTTCCTTCTAAGTACGGTCCAACGGACCCAGTCAAACTGAGTAGGGCCTGAGTACTCCTTGTAGACGACCTCATCTCCTGTGCAGAATCTCCTTTCCACAATATCATTCATCCGATCGTTTTGTTTCAACATATCTTCTATCAGGATATCTCCGATCGGTTGAGGGTCGACATCAGCGATCCTCTTCTCACCACAGAAAGTGTCAACCGCATTGACCTCTCTTGGTTCACTTTCATTTGCAACAGGCGCTCTTCTCTCCTTCATCCTGAGAGTAGCCCTTGCCTTCGTATATGCTGCTTGACTCTCTTCCGTAGCCTCGGCAAGCACACTATCAATCATCCTTGCATGATCAACATCATCGACCATCTTACTCGTGACCTCGAAGACTTCCATAGTTATCATACGTGCTGCTTGACCCTCTTCCGTAGCCTCGGCAAGCACACTATCAATCATCCTTGCATGATCAACATCATTGGCCATCTTACTCGTGACCTCGAAGACTTCCACAGTCTTCATACGTGCTGCTTGACTCTCTTCCGTAGCCTCGGCAAGCACACTATCAATCATCCTTGCATGATCGATATCATCGGAGGTCATCTTCATTGTGACCGTGAAGACCTCATGGAGCATCTTCACACATGGTGCTTCACTACCAAGAGTAGTCTCAGCTAGCATTCCATTGATATCCGGCCTGGAGCTCTCGGCGCAAACTGTCAGACAGTTCGCCTCTGCACAATCGGACAATCCGATCTGCCTCCACACCTCATCTGACGGCAATGAGATGTTAGCTCCTTTATCGATTTGCATGGCAATCGATTTCTCCTGTAGACTCACATAGATACTGTAGTGGTCGGTGCTTGTTCTATCAACACGCATTTGTTTGATCTCCTTCAGATCACCACTACCATCCATACACACCTCAGCAAAATGTCCATTCTTGCGACATTGATTGCAGGTTGTATTCATGTGTCTACCTTGACCGATATCATGGTCTCCTCGTGATGAGACAGCCGTACTGTTGCTCAACTTCTCTACTACCATCTGTAGTAGATCCATCCTCTCGTTCAGTGAATGAATGAGCTCCCTCAGAGCTTTCATTGTCTCTGACTCATGATCTTGTCTTATCTCCTTATTTGGCATTGTATTGACTTATACAATACAATCACTATCCACATGTATTGATGATGTAATCGCAATTACACTCTTTGGCCGCAGTCACCAAATCACAATTTGAGCAGAGCCTTCGGCCGCAAAAGTGAAAAAAAGATTGCTCACAAGCAATCACACTACACACGCTCGCAAGCTGTGTCTGCCGGACAAGTCCGTACTTGAATCGCAACTCAAGTCTGCCGTACAAAGTACGTAAAACTACACGCTCGCAAGCCGTGTCTGCCGGACAAGTCCGTACTTGAATCGCAACTCAAGTCTGCCGTACTAAGTACGTAATATGCCAATCCAAGAACAAGAACATGCAGTGAAGACGTCACAGTATGTCCCGAACGCGAAGCGAAGACGGCAGATGAGCAGCACGTGAAGTTCGAATCCTTAGCCAAGAAGTTGTTGGCGTCGGATGGTCCTGGTCGCCAGTTGTTATATCCGAAGTGTGGTGTAGATAAGACGAAGAAGTAGTAAGCTATACAGCTTTATTAGACAGATAGCGAGTAGACGAGTAGAGAGAGGAATAGGCGAAGTGACTGCTAGTCACACGAGGGACTGACTAGAATGAATGGATAGTCCAGACATTCTTTGTCATAGACAAAGAGTGGAGGCATTATATGCAGATCTAATTACATATGGAAATATGCCAATCCAATCACATACATAACACAAATACTCTCCTCTCTATATCACTTTCAATATGAAGAACATCTAGTTGATCTTTGATCTTTGATCTTTGATCTTTTGATCTTTTGATCTTTGATCTTTTGAACTTTGATCTTTGATCTTTTGAACTTTGATCTTTTCCTCTCTCACAGTTGTTGTTATTCCATCAACGTGAGACTCGTCTACTTGTCAGTCAGTGGTCTTCTTTATTCTTCCTGTCCTATTGGATGTCTCCTTCTCTCCCTATCCATTTCCCGCTCTCCCTCTCCCTTTTCTCCCCTCCCTCTCCCTTTTCTCCCCTCCCTCTCCCCTCTCCCCTCCCCGCTCTCCCTCTCCCTTTTCTCCCCTCCCTCTCCCCTCTCCCCTCCCTCTCCCCTCTCCCCTCCCCTCTCTCCCTCTCCCTTTTCTCCCCTCCCTCTCCCCTCTCCCCTCCCTCTCCCCTCTCCCCTCCCCTCTCTCCCTCTCCCTTTTCTCCCCTCCCTCTCCCCTCTCCCCTCCCCTCTCTCCCTCATTCTCCCTCATTCACGTCTAGCTCATCTACTTATTCTTGTCTATCTCCTCTCCTCTCTTCCTTCATGCCTCGTTGTAACACCGTTTCACATATCAAATTTCATCCTGGAGGTACTTTTTCATGAATACTAGATCATCAATGTGTAGGGGTCGATTGATCTTTGATCTTTCGTGTTTTCGGTCCATCTTCTTATCTCGAGATATGAGGAAGTGATCATTGATACCGTACTTATCACTGGGGAATAGATTCAAGTCAACAAAAGACTGTTTCATGAGATCCATGTCGATAATTATTTATTTCCAACGGTGGTTTATTTTTTTTAATCACAAAGCGTGTGTGTTGTGCAAAAGAACACATGGTAACATTGGTACCTGCACCCAAAGTCCGTACCAGGTGCTCTGGTTTTTTTCTCCCAGTGGGGCCCCAGCAAAAGTGGGCGTGGTTTTGCTCCCCCACTGGTTTCCCAGGACAAGAGAGTGCTCTAAAGATGACAGATTGGGCGAATTTCCTCCCACTGGTCCCCCAGTAAATCTCCCACTGGTCCCCCAGACAAAACCATGCGACCACGAGTATGAAACTGTGCGCTCGTCATACATTTGACAAAGTGTGCTATTCATTGGACGCGCTGCGGCTCTTATCGTGAGCGTTGCGTTCGGCGTCTTTTAATTTTTTTTCTTATTTATATGTTTTGTTTGACCCATTCTATGAAATAAGTATAATTTCATTTAAGTTCAATAGGGCAATATGCCGACGCGTAGTCGAGATCAACGGATGATGAACCGGAGAAAGGTATATTTTTCTATTTAACTATTCCTTAAGTCAATTTTGTTTGTTGATAAAAGTATGGAAAACCTGAAAAGAACAGTCTTCATACATCATCATTCATGTCAACTTATTACTCTCTTTCAACTTATTACGTTTATGGCTACGAGCCTGAATATTTGAAGATTTTGGGTATTTTTAGAGTTGGAACAACACTTGGAGGACTGAATGTTCAAATATATTACGCCAATGGGTTTGCATTGTCACTTATTTACTAAATTGTTTTATAGAAATATTAACTACTTTGTAGTTTTCCAAAGTTCTGCGTATCTTACTCTATAAATGCAATGCTAGCTAATTAATTCTAATTTCAGCAAGTCCAGCGTTAACTTTTTCGCTTCTGGGCATAGTGCAGCCAGCCAACTGAATACTGTGAGTTCTTCCACTTGTTCATTTACAATCCTAGTTATTTTGCTACCGATTAAATTGCATGCTAAGAAAAATAAAATTACTCATGAGCATTCGTTTCCTTGACCTCTAACGAATGGTATTCCACTCATAGATCCATTCATACCTTCTGGCAGCTCTACTCCGATTGAGTGCTCTTGCAACGAGTGAAAAAAAAGAATAAGCGTTTTTCTAAGCCATGTGTGGACGAAAATCGATAACTGATGTTTCGTTGAAATCAGCTTAACAAAGTCTTTGAAATCACAATGCATAATGCGTATGGGATTATTAATAGTCAGGCTAAATAGATTTAAACGGATGACGAATTGGAAGTTTGTTATTAAAAATTCAATACTTTTCAGTTGGTATGGAAAGAGCAAGATGTGAGGGAGTCGAGTTTATGACTTAGAAGAATGTTCAGCATAATTCATTCAACGGATCAATGAATCAGAACGATATTAAGAAGATGACCAGCCAAGAGGATTAAGTGATCTTTGATCACTAGTTTCTGCCTTTGATCTCTTTCTATGTTACAACAGTACTTTTTTTATGTTATGTAATGATTAACGATTGTTATATGCCCCTCCTCTAATCTTTCAATATATTCAGACCGACAAAACGAACAAACTTTTGGTCCCCTAGTATCTTTGAGATTTCACATTTACAAGCTCTAGATTATTATGTAATGTAATAGTTACTTTGTTGAGTTAGTTATGCTATTTTAATATTGTTTATTAATTCGAATGTATTCGTATCGTCCATAGTTGGATAAACAGTCATTTCACTATAACCCTCTTCTCTACAATATCACAGTGCAAGACCACGCCCACTCCCCCACTGGGGCACTAAATTTTCTCCCACTGGTCCCCCAGTGCCTCTCCCCTTCTCAGTGGTCCCCCAGTAAATCTCCCACTGGTCCCCTAGCTCCATCCCCACTGGGAAATCTACTGGGGGACCAGTGGGAAATAAAAACCAGAGTGGTGGGCTTGAAATGCGCGGGATAAATTCGCCTCCCGAGTTGAGATTTTTGAAAGTATCAAGGGATGAGGAGTGGATAAGGAGTAGGAACATTTTTGATGAAAAAATGACGGAGGCTTCGTAAACCGTGCGTATCGTTAGAGTGTAGACAGATAGTGTGGATATAATGTCTGATCCATTTGGAGTCATTCTAATCGTCTCCTACTTATTCTTTTTAATAAATCTTGATTCACTTTTCTCATCTGTTCTACTTGGTTGATAAGGCCTTTTCCATCACCATTCTACTTATCTCTCTCTTCCAGTGCATTCATTCTCTCTCTTGTTATTCCATTGACTTTTCAAGTTCTTTTCGTTCCTAATCCCTCTCCTTTTATGTAATAATTCCTCTTCTCTCTATTTCTCTAGTCCTCTCTTTCTCTGCTCCGTCCTCTATCTCTCGTTCTCTCAATCTCTCTCTCTCTCTCTCTCTCTCTCTCTCTCTCCTCCTCCTCCCCTCATCTACCGCTCTTTTCCCATCCTAAGTGTGTGTAGGTTCACATCTCCATTTGTTTGTCCATCTCCATCTTCTTCGTCTTCTTCTTCTCCTCTAATTATCTGTTCACCTTCTTATCTCTGCTTCTTCATCTCTTCATCCTCTAACCCCGTTCCATTTTCTCACCGGAATCGGACATCGGCTTAAGCTGTTTAGCGTCCGCAATCTTTTTGGCACCCTATCATCAGGATCTGTCCACTTTCTGTGATAAGGAGACGAATAAGTGTCGTTTTTATAAAGAGATGTTTTTTATTGTTATATGCGATAGTACTGACTAAAGAAGTATGCAATAAAGTTGGGAGAAAAGATAAATATTTATTATTTTTAAATATAAAAAGTCTGTGGTAAAATCAATGTGATCATTTTTTCGTTTTATGATTATGATTGATTGATCAGACGGGAATGATCATCCCTTTGTCATCACTACTGATTATGATAACCTTGGAATAATCATTCGTATTGATCACTTTGTATTTGATTGTTTGTTGATTGGATGATAGGTAATGTAAACGGAAGTCTTCTCTCCCTTCACTCGGCTTATCTTCTTTCATCATTTGTTGTCTAGTTCTTGACCCTTAGGGGAGTGATTTGATCTAAAGATAACATCTATACCCTCTTCACCTCTAGAATCTGTCCAATCTGTTCCAAACCGAAACCAGATCGATAATCAATCGATCGGTATACGGTAGATTTGGGCAGTACACGGAAGTAGGGTTATATGAGTCATAGTAGTAGTAGTACTTGAATCTTGAAGGGGAGGAAACATCATGGACGGAAATTGAACTCTCGTGAGAAGTTGATGTATGTATTAGAGAGATTAGGTAGATATGATTTAGAATTGGATGGAGTGCATTCCAAGGATTTTCATCTCTCATCTTTTCTATATCTCTTATTCTTTACGTAATATCTCTTCTTCTCATGAATTCTCGTCGTCGTTGTGATGAGTGGTAGTTGTGATGGGTAGCTGGTGCAAAATTACCGTTGTTTGTATGTTTCGAATAGATTCCTTTGCAAATATCACCGGTGAGTAAAATATTTTATCTAATGTGTTAGACTTGAAACAAGAATGAACCAATGGAAAGCTCTAGAAGTCTAGACAATTAAATATGAAGATGATAGAATGTTTCCATATTCTTTGTCTTCTTCTTGTCCTCCCTCATATTCCTACCATTATGGCCTCAGGCTGTTTATCTTTCGTGTACATCTTGGGAAGGGATGGAGGAGGAAGACATCTTTCGCCCTCGCTCACTCTACCTCTACCTCTCTCTCCCTGTCCTTCTACCTCTCCCCATCATTCTACCTCTACCTCTCTCTCTCCTCTCTCATTCCCTCCTTTCTGTTCCCCTCTCCTCTACCCTATTCTCTCCTCCTTCAACCCCTCCCTCTCCTTCTTTATCATATCATCTTCTATCTTTCTTCTTCTTCTTCGTCTCAATCCTTCTCATTCTCGATTCTATACTACTTCCACCATCATATCGTTCACTTTTTTTCACCATCTTTACAAACTCGTCCTCCTCTTCCCCTCTCTTCCTTTTCGCTCACCTTCACCCTCTATCTATCTCTCCCTCTTTTCTTTTCTCTCCCTCTCTCCCTCTCCTTTCCCTCTGCCCATCTAACTCATTTCATTGGTTATGACCGGTAGATGGTAGTTCCATTCCTCCTTTCATCTCCATTCATTCATTCATTCCTCTATCATCTCGATTATATTCATTCATTCGGTTCTCTACAGTAATTGTCCACTTTTCAATGGCTTATAGGCACTTATTGCGTTATTTACGAGATACGAGATAGAAAGATATAGGATAATGAATAGCCGTGGTGTGTCTTGTAGTCTAATTGAAAGGGTGATGTGTACAGAAGTGATTCGGATTGATACCCTAGTCATAGCCGGGACAGCTCCTTGAAACATAGTTTATACCGGTGGGTAAATGAGTTGTATTGTGTACTGTGTTGACTTTCAATAATTCAAGAGAAATCTTTTCGTGGCTCTTTAAACAAAAGTAGAAACTCGAAATCGGCGTGTTTCCAAGTTTTGTAAAGAAAAACTCGAAATTTGAATTCGTGTGCGCGAATCAAAGTTTTCTTACTACAGTTAATTAATTAAAGTAATAGTGCTATGTAGAGTGTAAAACTTTAATACATAGATGTAGATGGTGTGATAATTATGAGAATAGTTGTAGCATATAGTGTGCAAGTTTGTTTATTAATTACTGTAGTGTGCGTGCGGTGTGTCATGAATTGTAAATACAACAAAAATAATGAAATTGGAATGTATTTATGCGTACCATACATGGGCGCCAACATGGGGTTGCCCCCTGTAAAAATAGGGCTTTTCGAAAATTTGTGGAATGCCCCTTGTAAAAATGACGTTTAGGTGAAATTTTTGGTAAAAAAGTGAAGACCTGCTGTAAAATTAATCATTTTTCGTTCGGATGCCCCCTGAAGAATTGAGCTCCAGGTTCCCCGCCCATGTATGATGCGTACTCCACTACCTATCAGTAATCTATCAGGAATTATACTTTACTTTTGCACCACATAAAATATATTATTATTAATGCATAATCATAGTTATTACGTGCTATACTTATAACTACTTATTGCAAGATGTAAGAGAGTATAGTGTGCAATGTGTGACAGTTTCAATGTCCAAGACCTTTTATCATTCAGACAGATGAATCAGACGGAGACAACATCCGCCAATATTAGTATGACTGATTGCACTTGTGAAAAAAAAACTACGACGTATATACAATTCATTGAAAAAATCGTCAAATTTTGCATGTTATCCATCATGGCCTGCAGAGAGTTGAGGGATGGAGGACGTAAGCAGATGATTGGTCTATCATCAATATGCATTTCGTGTTATGCCATAACAATCACTTGCATTCTCATATATGAAGTGCCTGTGTTTATCGTATTGAATATGCAGTATGTCTTGCTCAGGCGACTCGCTTTGAATTTATTCTGAAAAGATGGGAATTTGGAATCTAATCAGATGTTTTTTTTGTAAAATCTATTTTGAATACAATCATGTTCTAATTGTAAATATTTTTCGCGCGCAATGGTTTTTGCGTTTTTAAATATCGAATATGGCATGGTTTAAAAAAAAGTTATGCATATAACAATGACTTGCATTCATCGTCTATATGAAGTGTGGACATGACAGAAAGGGGAATGAATAGATGAACGTTCACAATAGGAACATAGACACAAACTAAAGTCATTGTTATATCCTTTCATTGTAGATGTTTCCATGCAGTAATGTTATCTATCTATCTTTATAGTTTCTTGTCCCTTTCATGTCTATTATCCTGCTTATCATCTATACAATAGTCACTGCCTACCAGTAATCGTAATCAGTGATCAATTATTGATTGATATATTGATTGATTACTGTGGGAGAGGTCATGATTGTGGTCGTTACCTTGATCATTCGTCTCTTCTATCGGCTCTTCTCTCTCTCATTAAGGCTCATCCCGAATTGAGAGTGAAATCTCGATTTCTCTTTCATTTCCCTCTCCCTCTCCCTTATCTCCCTCTCCTTCTCCTTCTCCCTCTCCCTTATCTCCCTCTCCTTCTCCCTCTCCCTTATCTCCCTCTCCTTCTCCCTCTCCCTCTCCCTCTGTCCATGGGTGATCTTGATAGAGTGAAAGGGAGAGGGAGAGCGACCAGCTGCTGCTCTAGGCTGGCTTTAATGTTTCACGCCTCATGATCATAATCAGAGATGACATATCTTCTCCCTCTCCCTCTTCCTCTCCCTCTATCATTCCTTATCATCATTATCTCATTCTATTCTTCTAGCTTCTCTATATCCCGTTTATCTATCTGATGGTTACTGCAACCTATTCTAGATCATTCTTAATCGAATCTTATTCCTGTCCATGGTTGATCTTTGATCTTTGATCTTTTCCATCTTGCAGATTGCCCTTTTCTCTTCACATCAGTTTGATACCTTCCTGTTCTCATAAAATTTTTCTGCGTTTTTCTGCAACAAAACTACTTCGAACTCTGCATATTGTACTGTCTCTCTCTTCTTCTACCTCTATCTCTACCTCTTCCTCTGCCTCCTCCTCTAGTGTACAATTGGAACGAGTTAGTCGGTTCAGTTCGGTTCAGTGTCCGTTCCCTTCCCAGAGTGGGTGGGGGGGGGGAGAGGGGAGGGAAGAAGGTATAGGTGTTTGGTTCGAGCC
The DNA here is from genome assembly GCA_943737045.1 of Parapristionchus giblindavisi. NCBI lineage: Eukaryota > Metazoa > Nematoda > Chromadorea > Rhabditida > Diplogasteridae > Parapristionchus > Parapristionchus giblindavisi. Next base: position 130,884 of record CALSFV010000287.1, on the reverse strand, counting down.
TTCACTTTCTTGCTGTATTCATTCAATACTACCCCGATCATTATTGGATTGGAGTAGACTCCCATTCTTGTTTTCATGGGCATCAGATCAATACTGATCTTTGATCTTTGTAGTATGATCTTTGATCTTTGTAGTATGATCTTTGATCTTTGTAGTCTGATCTTTGATCTCTGATAGAATGAATCATGATGGTATTGATCTTTCATGTTTCTTCGGCCTATTAGAGGAGGTCGATTTAGAGGATTGGAGAGTGTGTATGTGTGTGTTGAATGGATGAAGGGGAAGTGCGAAGTGGGCGAGATGAGAGAGGGAAGAGGGATGAAGAGACGGAGGGAGGGGAGAGAGAGAGGGAGAGGGAGGGAGGGAGAGAGAGAGAGAGAGAGGGAGAGAGAGAGAGAGAGAAGGGATGAGGGGAAGAGGAATAGAGTGGAATGATTGACTACTTGTTCAGAAATACTCAATATGGTCCTCCTCTGTCACTCTCATGTTCTCTCGTCTCACTGGAGTGTGTTATTTGTGATCATTCTTTTTCTTCTTTTTTCCTCTCTGTCTCTCCTTTCTCTCTCTGTCTAACCTACCTTCTATTCATCTCAATTTTCTCTATTTCTTCTTCTTCCGTCTTTGAAAGAATTTTTCTCCGTTCAAGAAAACAGTTGAAAAGTGCACGAAACCCACGAAAAAGTTGTTGTCGTCCATTAGGCCTGATTGACAGTTGGAAGTATATCTCCCGACATTCCAATGACATTCCTCCCGATCTCCAGACATTTATTTATTTATTTATTTACGTATTTATCATACATCGATCGTAAAAATGTTTCAGATCTATTGATTCACTCCTAAGTATCATTCCCCTGATTTGTTATGTATCAAAACAGTAGTGGATGAATCATGAGGAAATGACGATATCTTGTGCCAACCCTCCTTTTTGACAAATAGGCGAGCACTGTCAATGATTGACAATCATTCTGTTTGACAGTTACCAATAGTCATTTGAATAGTGACATTCTTTGTCTGTCATTTCTAGAATGCACCGTATTTTGGTTTGTTTCTGTATCCCCATAATTTTCCTTATTTCTTTCTGCATTTCTTCCCTCTATTCTGCTATTTCAACCCAAGTGAGGGCATGCGCACCTCTCTTTTTATAATCTTCTAATTCCGGTTTATTTTCATGATTCATCGTGATTATTTCGTTGATTTCATTTCACAACATGATAATTATAATAATTATTTAATAACCATAAATAGGCAAAAATATAATTAAACAATAAAATTAAAATGTAGAATCGAGAGATCAATCATACAAATAAACATATGAGGATGTAGATACTCGTGGTTCCTTTTCAGTGGAAGAAGACCTATTGGGAATATCTCTCTGTCACTCTCTTCATCTTAATTTTGTCTCTATATCAGTTTGCATGCACGTTCCTAATCTCTCTCATATGGTTATCTGTTATCTCTCTTTCTAATCCCTCCTCTCCCTCTTCTTCTCTATCACCAAAGGCTGTTTTCGACAAGCCTGTTGCGTCCACGAGGATAATGAATTGGTCAGATTAGATTAGTGGGTGGGGAAAAGGTTTGATTAAATGAAGCAATGAAGGATCTCTCTATTGCATATGATAGAGATAAGATGGGGGATAAGTCATATAGGCTCTTTATCTCTCATGTCTTTTCACGATCATTATGGATATTAGTAAGAGTATCGTGTGTCTATTTCCGTCTAATCGAAAACGTGATCGATACGTGTGGAGTGGTTGTTTTCATCTATTCTCTGTTCCTTTCTTACTCTTCTTCATTCTCTTCTCATCTGTTGATCTCACCATTGATCAGTATTCGTCGTCCACACAAAGTGCACCACTATCATATAACAGATGTTTCCTCTTCCTCCTTCCCTCTTCGTCTCGAAGTATCAGTCGTTAGCCTATCATTTTGAGCTCTTTCGAGACTATGCATGATGTCCAGCTTTTACTCCATCTTTTGGAGTTTATGATCTGGCCAATCGATAATCATATTTAGAGTATTCATAGTGATCTTTTTATAGATCCAAGTTTGAGGAGTACTCTTTCATATGCTATCAATAAGCAGTATAGTATTTGCCTGAGGGGTGAATGAAAGGGTTTGATTCATATTTAATCTCTATCTCTTCCTTTGCTCACTCATCCTTTTCTTTTTTTTTGCTGCACTATTCGCTCGTATGATCTGCCTCTCTCTCTCTCTTTCCTCTCCTCTCTCTCTCTCTCTCTCTCTCTCTCTCTCTCTCCCTTCCTCCCTCTCTATCATTTCTATCTCTTCCTATTTGTTGATCTTCTCAAGTAAGCTTCATCATGAAATGATTGGAATCGTGATATTTCATATATATAAATGTATACTTTTCCTTTTGCTCTCTCTGATAATCGTTCCTGTTTACTTGTTCTACTCGAATTCTCGTTGTATAATACAATACACATAGAGCTATTGGTGAACAATCGCCTATCTCCTCTTTATGCTTCGTTTTCCCTACTCCCTACCATAAGAAATTATCGTTATTATGTATTGATCCTGTCTATCGATCAATGTATCTCCCTGATTACAGTAACCTATTGTCTCTTCGTTGCAGGACGCAGCCTCGTTCTTCTTTCGCTCCTCATTCGTCCCCTCCTACTACGTCGTCGGCCTTTGGCGCGACACCGCGTCGTGCGCCTCTCCCTGCTGTGCCGTCGATTACGGTATGTGTAGAGTAGGGTAGTTATCACACATTTTCGGTACCCTCGCCGTTTATTTTGATATAGTGGGTCAATTCTCGAAATATTGTGGGTTGTTTCACAAAATTCGTTATTTTCGCTTAAAAATCGTCATTTTAGCTTCCCTTTATATCAAATGGCCTAAAATGGGCCTTAGATAGTGGGTAAATCGAGGGTATGGCAATGTATGGTAGTTATCCATGATTTTTCCATCAAGTGCACCTTTGGGTTCATTAGAGATATCCAAACATGTTTCATATTGTGCACTTAACAATAAGAGCATAGTTAGAGATTGTTTGAACCACATTCTGCCTACGAAACATGATGTTGTGTGTTTTTTGAGTACGTCAAGTACTTGACTGCAGTGACTGTGATTTAGCAAGAGAGGGTTATTAATTGGTGGAGAGGGTTGATGAATAGTTATTTCTTTATTTATTTGTTTATTTATTTCAGCGATAGTTTAATAGTTTACTTCTAAATGTTGAGATATGTTTCATTATATAGTTGGATTGAATTTGATAATTGCGTCATGATTAATAATAGGTATATTATCAGATAGAATGAGTGGCCGTCGTTGTGGATTCTATCTCGACGATCCGCCTTCTGTAGAAGAGGAAAAGAAGGACGATAATGATGGTGTGATCTCGACGAGAAAGAAGAGGTACGGTAGATTATTGGAGCATCTTATTGATTAAATATCTGGATTATTTGTCATCGTTTCATTGATGTATCATTTTCTTTGCTAAACCTAATACATTGATTTTTATAATTGTGAAAATTGTATATGTTTAATGATTGATCGATTGATTGGTTGATTGATTGATTGATTGGTTGATTGATCGATTGAATGGTTGATTGATTGATTGATTGATTGATTGATTGATTGATTGATTCACAATTTCAGATTTCCTCTGGAGAGACAACAATCGGAGTGTAGTGAGACGTCGACACCAGAGAGGAGATCGAGTATTGATGATGGTGGAAAGAGAAGGTACGGTAGAATACTTTAGATATAGGATGAATTAGATTTATACTGTAATCGATTCATACATTTTCGAGCACCCACATTGTGAGTGAGCACTTTTTGTCGATGTGGTCAGTTTTGAAACTCGAGACCCATCTAGGAATATGCGGGAGATCGAGATTAGTAAGAATCATCTAAGATCGGGTCAGTTTCGAGTACTTGAGATTTAGATCGGGTCAGTTTTGTTCTAATTTCGGGTCAGTTTATAATTCGCAAAAAAACAACTGATTGTGAGTGGGGCGAAAATGTATGAATCGATTTCTCTATGTCAATTTATGTTTTGTCAAAAGTGAAATTGAACAATCGAAACAATTGCCTAATCACACATAGATAATTGATTGGAGTCGCGATAATTTGTTTCTATCTGAATTTCATCCTCTGCCAATTGTAAATTATGAAACGACATGAGGGTTTAATACAAATTGAAACAAGAAGTCACGTGCCTGAATGATCCATCTTACACTCAAGAAATACATTCTATTCGATCCATCTTTCAACTATCCATTGGATATCTTACAGTTTCGGTGCCCTCACCATTATTTTTGATATAGTGGGTCGATTTAGAAAATTCGTTATATTTCGCTTAAAAGTCGTCATTATTAGCTTATTTTCGCATCAAGTGACTGAAAATGAGCCATATCTGATGGGTCAATCCTCGCCTTTTGAGGCTATGAAAATGTATGATATAGATACTTGATTGGAGTAGTGATAATTTGTTTCTAACGCCTGTGTGGTACCATTTCATCGTAGATTATTAAAAGACATGAGAGTTTAATACAAATTGAAACAAGAAGACACATGGCTGATTGATCCATCTTTCATAATCGATGATTCTCTTTCATTTCAGTCGTACATCGACAGTCTCCTCATGTACCTCATGTGGATACTCTTCTTCATCTCATCACCCTCCATCATCATCCACTATTCCTATACCACCACATGTGTCCTCATCACCCAATTCCCTCACCCTTCCTCCTCCATGTCCTCCTGGTCTTGGTCCCATTCCCATTCTATCCACTACACCACCACCCTCATCCACGAGTCCTCACAGTGTGCCCATCTGTACGACGCCCGTGTCGGCATCCAAGGTACGCTATCTATTTGTTGGTTGATTGATTTTGTTATCATGTTCCGTTGTGCATCATGATTACAGTTCCAAAAAGTTTCGCAGTGATGAGAGAAACATGAAATCAAAAGTTCACTATCTCAGTACCGGAATCTCTTTTTTACTTTTTTAATATTCATAGATCAAAGATCAAAGCCTATTATATATTCAATTAATAATAATTTCTATGCAATCTCTATCATATTATAGGAACGGGAATGTGGTCAACTTCAACGTGCGAATCGACCGTCACCAATCATGGTCAAAGATCCACTCGGAATGAAACTGGTTAGTTAGGGTTTACAGGGTTACGGTAATGGGTTTATTCGGCCATATTATTTTTCCAATTACGGTTGGTACTGTGACTGCATTAAATGGGTGTTCTTGTTACGGTATTCAATAATTGAGTATTGATTGATTTTTGTTGACACTGGTATCGGGATTTTTTTTAGGGGGGAAGTGAGGTAGACATATTCCTCTATCCTCTATCATAGCCTACCTTGGTATCCTTTACCTTTTCATCTACATTGGATCTACTGAGTAAGGGATATGGCAGCAAATGTGTCTATGTGGAAATTGTTTGCTCAATGATTAAGGCAACCATCAATTATTCAATTCACTCACTCTCAACACGTAGACTATGCACGAAAATATCTTTCCCTCTTCTTTTTATTCGTTCTCAGAAGAACATTTTAGTAACTGAAATGTTATGTTACTATCCTTATTGGAGTGAGAAGTGTGTTATCATTCTATGAAAAAATAGAAAGGTACGGTAACCATGTACTCGTGATCGATGCCTATAATGGCTGCATCATTCATCCCTCCCTACATCTTCTTCTTCTTACTTCCTCTTTATCTCTTCATTTGTGCCATGAAATGACTATTTCCGATATAGGGGATGGATTGGACTATTTGTGTCGACTGTATTGTTTACTATGGGTATTGTCTCTCTATGCAATTGCAATACAAGGAATACATTTGTAAGGGCCTCACTCACCCCTTACTTAGCGCCTTTATCTCTGCAAGAAAACACAGTCCATAAATAATAATGTATAGTAATGCATGAAAGTGATAAATAAGATGTAAGGAATCTATAATCGCCCACCGTTAAGCTACAGCTGCACTATCTCGCAGCACCTGCCTGATATTATGCTGAATTCTAGATAAGGTTGTATTACGGTATTGTCTTATCCTGGAGAAGGACTACAAATGGAGTAATTACGTAAAATTAAACTCGGAGATCACTTCATTGCTTGAACAATTGCAAGCCAACTGGACATCATTATGCATTATCCTTCATCTTCTTGTTCCTCTTCATGTCGCAGTGTAAACCACTACACACTCCTTCTCATATCTCTGATTAGCCCCGTCCATCCATCCATTAGGTCTGCTTCTTTCACGTGTGATCAGAGAGGAAGAGATCGACTAAATGATGATGGATGATGGATGGACTCGTGAGATTTAGATGTAGAACTGGAAGAGAGGACTCAAATGATAGAGTAGAGTTGACGAGATATGAATAGCATCTATGTTTATCACGGATGGAAGTGGATGAAAGTCACTGATTGACTTCTTCTTCCTCCTCTAATTTTGGCTTCGTCTCTTCATACTTCCTATCCCTTCGTCCTCCTCATATCCGACCTGTCAGCATCCAAATGAGCAAAGATGAAGGAGAGAATGGTGAGAATAGGAAAGAAGAGAGGGTATTCTCGTATGAGATGGTCGTGTGTCCGTTGAGGACTTCCCTCCATCTAATATACGAGAGGAAGGAGAAGAATGAGCCAGGAAGAGAATAGTAAACAATGGAATGAAAATGAGAAGCTCATATGAGGTTCACGAGATACTGGGCGGAGTCAGATGGAGATAACCTGCAAGTCCTCGTCATCTTCTTCCACTTCATCCTTATAGCTTCCTTCCACTAGTGGAGTGTACAAGATGTGTGATGTAGGAAGTCTCCTATTGTCTTCCATCTTTCCCCCTTCTTGTAACCATGCTTTGTCTCTTTCTCCTTCTTCCCTCGAAGAAACGCTTGGTTGTCGTCCCCATTGAAGATTGTCATCTTCAATCACATTTAGGGCCATGCATGTCTCTCCCGTTGGTTCTATACCATGTCTCACTGTGTTTTCTCCCGCTCATAGGAATAGTAGATTATTGTGAGCAGTTCTATAGATAGAGATTTAATGAGATTGACGACAGAAGGATAGATGGAGAGATAGAGAGAGAAGATATATCATAGCTCGCTCATCTTTCATCATTTCTGTTGTTACATCATATATACAGGAGTAGACAGACAGTCAGACGTAGGTGATAGAGGCTTATGTCTATCCATGTCTCTCATCCCCTCCTCATATCTTCCTATTTGATTCCTAATCTTGGACAGACAGATTGTGAACGACATCGCCTGACTCCGCCTTCTTCTTCTACTCTTCGCCTTCTTCTTCTACATTTACATCGCCTACTGGTTGTAGTATCCTCATATCCATGACTGGCTTCTCTTCCCCCATCTCCTCTTAGCTTTATCCTTATCTCCTCAATATCTATGGATATCACGAGCCCGGCACGACTGCATTCAATACTCTGTATATTTGCTTCAATCATCTGCCTAACCTCGTACTTTCAATGACTCTCAACCAATTCTTTCGTTATTTTGTTCCTCATTCAGATTTCCTCTTCTTGTCCTTGTGATTCCTTCCACACATTCATCATCATTTTGTCTTCAATTAATTCTCACACATTTTTCTGCTACCTCTACGCACTCGTTCTATGCTCGCATTTCCCCTCTATTTTGTGTCTATTCACATGCTTTTATTTCGATCTTTACATATCACATATATCCATACATCTTCCATCTCCGTTTATGGCTTGTACTTTATCATTTCTTCATCGGTTGATAATTCTTCTCTCATACTCTCAGTGTCTCCTTCGTTAATCGAGTCAGAGCAACGACTGGAGAGGGATATTAGTAGAAGAAGAAGAAGGTAGAAGGAGTCACCAGTGGAAGAAGGAGGGGATTGAAATGTTCGTATCCAAGAAGACGAAGGAGGAGGAGGAGAGGAAGGAAGGAGTGGATAGAATCGAGATGTCATTACCATCTTCATCTACTTCATCGTCGTCGTCTTCATCTCCATCTCCACTCACTCTTCTCTCCCAATCATCTACCATTACTGGCATTCCATCGTCTTCTTCTGATCTACCTTGTCCCTTACCATTATCATCCTCTACTACTACAGCCACCCCTCTAGTCTACCCACCAGCAACTATTGGTGGAGTGCCCCGTAGTCCTCGTATGAAACGTCTCGCAGCACAGCTTCCATCGATAGTCATAGCTCTAGATCCATCGTCGCCTCCCATATCTCCTGATATCGAGATTGATATACCCATTACATCACCCGGATGTCCCATTGGATTCACGCGAGAAATGGACTTTTTGCAAGTAGGTTCCAAATATTATTTCTCAAAGATCTGTCTGGCTGATTTTGGTACTATGACAAATGGTCATTAGTGTAACGCATCAGTGTGCGTATGTCTGATGAAAGTCAAACAAAGCCGCGCGTGGTCTTTTTAGGCTTTGAGAGAGATATACGAAGAAATGCTATATTTTTATTTGATGCAATATTTGTAGTCAACGATTAAGATGAGATGTTATTGGCTATATAAAATATTTATTCTTGGAGATAATTTGTTAATGCGTAGATGATGTGGATCAAAGATTAAACTGTGTAAGAGATGTATTAATTTGACGACGGAGGGAAGGGAGTGGAGAGATAGCCCCAGTGTGATTGTATCAGATTCCGATTTAGATGGGAGAGAGAGAGATGAAGGCAACCCCTGTGGCAAAGGAGAATGGAGAGACGAAGGAGTAAAAGCAATTAATCCATTTGCCTAACTCTTTCTATCCCTGTTTCTCTTTGCACTCTATCTCTTTCTCCACTCTCTCCATCTATCTCTATCTCTCACTTCCTCCCTCGTGTCTATTCCCTTCTCCATCTACACTTGGATCTCTTGGAATGAATCATTAGTGGCTTTTAAATTAGCAGGGATGAAGAGCGAGAATTGATGAGTGATAGACAAAATAAACACTGAAAATGAACGATCATGGATGAGAGTGTGATGAAAGAGCAGGGATAGAAATTGACTGTAAACTTCCGCTGTAGAACAATTCAATCTCCGACTTGTAACGATTTGACTATGCGACGAATTACTGTATGTCTTTGAAGGATTAGAAGGGATTTGAGATGCAAAAGAGATGTAGTGGTGTGACGGCTGTTTTGTGTGTTAAAATGATGAATAATCGGACATACGCACATCGATGTGGATAGCACGTATAGTTTGCAATATCTAATATTCGATTAAATTGGATTATTTATGAAGTGAGTGAGCGGAGTGATATCAGGTACCGAGAATAGACGGAGATGATGATATGATATCGACGGATATAGGCGATCGACATATTGCCTCACCTCCACCATACAGAAGAGTGTCATGTGCATCGACCACATCAGACACAACCCTTCCCCTTTCTGCATCCTATCAGTGTCTACTGCTTAGTCCATTGTGGACTACATCGGTCAAGGGATACAATAGCTACAATAGTGATGATTACTCACTCTCACCTAGAGAGATGCTACTACCACCACGACCCAAGAGTGCACAAGATTTTCGCAGACGGAGTGGAAATGTAAGTGATTATTGATTTATTGAATGATTATTGATTGATTGACTACTGTAGACTTTGTCTTGATGTTGACATACGTTGGTCTTCTTATATGATTGCTTTGCGCTGGTAATAGGAGGCTGCGGATTTTTATTGCTAGAGAAAGGTTATGATGGGTGTGACGGGTTCCACGTAGATGTAGCGATTATATGTGAGATTTTATGGATTCTTTGTGAGACGTTGGGGGATTGAAGATGGGGATGAATGTCTATCAGAAGAAGAAGAAAATGTTGGAGAAGAAGGATGAAAGAAGAGAAAGCGATCAAATAGAATGTAATGCCTCTTTTTATCTCTATAGCCCTATTCTTTTACTCGTTCTGCGCATAACGCACACTTTATATCTTGTTATATCTTCGGTCTCTCTCATCTAAGTCATCATGGATTACTAATGTATCAGTGATGAATATATAAATGGATGGAATTGAATTCATTTCATTAGCATATATTTACCTTTTCACGACTACGTCATGTGAGAATTCTGTGTGGTTGTTAGATATATTTATCCGAACATATTTCGATTTGTAGTGGAATACAAGTTCGGACAAGAAAGATCACCATTCCTTGCTCTTGGCTGAATAGTCACATCATCGTCTATGTGTGAAATTCTGCGCTTTGCGAATTAGTGTCTGCTTCGATAATGTGTGGACTATCTTGGAGTGCTGCGGAGAATATCTAATGATCAACTTATCTCTAATGATGTCTAGTCTATTTGTACTTATCATGCGTACAATGTTCTTATCATCATTGATATTGCAGACAGACTAATGAGATCTCTGATAGATATAATATGTCTATGAGTGAGATGGAATGTGAAGTGAGTGTCATCTTACACACTCCATGGGTAACGACAAAAAGCGGTCTTTGAGAGTTTTATGAAGTACTTTATTATCATTATTATTGCCTCCTATCGATCTTCTTCTCACATCTATTCTCTCGAATTGCTCATAAGCTTTTTTCTATATGAGAATACGTAATGAATGATCGGTGATTACGATTGAGGTAAGAGATAATAAGAGAAGAGAAGAGAACACAACTATCTTATTGTGCATATTACACATACGATGAATTTGCATGGGAATATGGTTTATTGGTTTTCTGTGAATCGTATGCATAAACACGGGGATAATAATACAAGTTGTGTTATATAAGCGCGCCTTATCTAATCCTCATGCTCAAGAGGGGCTATTTTATTTTCGTGTCATTGCAATCTCTACACAGCTGATGTGATGTGAGATGTTTGAGACGAAATGGAAATTGAAGGGGGAGATTGCAGCTCCTCTCATAACACTTGACACTCCTCGATATCTCCTGCCCTCTTTTCCCTTTATAGTCATACGATGACGAGATGTAGTATATTTGGAAGGGGCGGGGCTTGGAGAAGGCTTTTCGATCCTTATATAGCTAGGCAGCTCATAAGTTGTAAGCTAATCCCGTTGGCATTTATGATTCTGCACGAGAGGAGGAGGCTATGATTGGATAAGGCTGGATTGTATCCATGCTCATGTGTAATAGAGATATTGAGAAATAGAATTGTATGTGAGTGTTCACTATCTCTCTAACTGTCTCTATCTATAGCTATCGTTAGTTTATTTTATTTACAAGGGAATGATCTCAGCTCGGAATTTCCAGTTATAATTTTTATACATAAAAAAATTTTACGCATAAGTTTTTACAACCTCAGGCTAGTGTCTATGCTAAAATCCCATCGGATTGGTTTCCGCGAGCTGAGATCATTCCCTTTTTAGAATGTCTATATATGGCTAAGTGAATTGTCGAGTCGCAATGTGTAGTGAAGAAGTCTCTGCCTTGGACGGAGAGAGAGGGGAGTCAGGGACTACTAATGTGGATAGATGGATGGATATAGAGTGAAGGAAGGGACTCTGTTAGGGACATTGAAGGAAAGTTGGTCAATGAGGAGAGGAGAAATGAAGGTGTAAGTGGATCGTGTAGAAGAAGAAGACTTGTCTCTCATCAGTCGGACACATTCCGTGAAGACGAAGAAGAAGAAGAAGAAGAAGAAGTGAGATATAGGAGAGAAAGCAGTCCAATTTCGGACTCGTCTCGACCTATTCTCATCCTATATCTTCTCTTTCTTCTCTCTAGTCTCCCTTATCCACTATATCGGTCCATGTTGCAAGTCCAGTGCATTTCTTCCTATCTCTGTTGTGGGGACTGAAACTGTGGGCTTTACTATGGATGAATTGATCTTGGAGAATGTGTTAAGGAATTGGCAGAATGTATGAGAGAGTAAAAGTGTGCAATGTGTACTATATGAGTACATATTGAGGAGAAGTCGAATAGCTTCGTTACAGATTTTCAAATGCGGCCAGGGTTGTCGATCTTTTTCAGGAAAACAATTTTTTGTCCAAAATGTAGTCAGGTTTCATAGTTTGTAACGTACTTTTCGACATATGATGTTGAAGGGAATGAAAAGGTTGAAGAGATTGATAAGAAGAAGAATATGAGGGATATGTGCAGATTATGATAATATTATATGAAATGGATGAAAAGTAAATCATGCAAATGATAAGCTGAAAGGGGATGTATAGAATACATTGTACAGAAGAGGGATTGAATGGAATATACAAAAATATTAAGAAAAAAGTTTCTCGATGTATATTTATATTTTATCTACATGCAACGACACATGAAAAAAGAGTATGAATCATACTGTATGGTTAAAATAAAAGTGATGATAACGATGTTGTTTGATACTCTACTAGAGGTTTCTATAAGAAGATAATTAGTGCTAGAAAGTGTACTAATAGTCTATTTATGGAAAGATGCGATGAAATGAATTGTCAAGGTTTAATAATATCCTCGGAAATGACGTAATAATAATTGATTTATTGATTAATTGATTGATTGTTTAATTGCAGAGTACTCCAGTGGGTGAATGCATCTGTGTCCCTCCCGTCCTTTTATCACCCGTTCTATCACGACCAGTACGGTCGGCTTCGGCTGCTAGTTCACCCCAATTGAAGAGTGGAGGAGGAGCACCCAATATGGTACGGTATGAGATCAAAGATCAAAGATCACTTTAAAAAATCACTTAAAAAAAGATCACTTTAAAAAAATGAAATCGAACCTTATAGTTCCTTATGAAAATCAACTTTAATAATAATAATAATAATAATTTATTATATTTTTTTTGTAATTTTATCAGTAATACTAATTCGAATATTGCGGTTATTTGTGGAAAGAAGTTGAAGACCTCCTTGTTGCAGGGATCAGATTCTGACGGAGACCTCAACATTGTATGGAGACTTCCATCGAATAGGAGGAGTATGGATAGAGGTTTGAGATTATGAATATATTGATGACTAATGAGTATGTCCGCTCAACAAAACAGTGGGTGCATGTGAGAGATGAGATGAAGATACTGAAGGAAGCCAAGTTTACTAGGTTCAATTGGAAAACATACTTCCTAATCTGCATTCGTAATCATTTAGTGATAGTGGTGTCATTTTAGGAGGAGGGGAGAGGGAGAGACGGGAATCTACCATCGTGATCAGCGGTGATACAATCATAGGTCGAATAGCTAGGTTATCCGTTTTCAAAATCCGGTTAGGTTTTTCGATTTTTGTGCAATTTTGGCTCAAAATCCGGTCAGGTTTTTCGATTTTTGCCAAATTTTGGCTCAAAATCCGGTCACATTTTTCGATTTTTGCGAAATTTTGGCTCAAAATCCGGCCAGGCTTGGTACTTTATAACCTACTTTTCGACCTATGGATACAATGAATGATGTGTGTCTGTCATTCACTCAAAAATGACTGTGCATGAAATGAATAGATAGAGAGGAAGAGGGAAGAGTTAGGAGGAGAGGGAAAGAAGGAGAGGGAGAGGGAGAGGGAGAGAGAGAGAGAGGGACAGAGATCAGGCGTCGATGACACTCCCCTTCTATCAATTCTTATCATAATCATTCATTATGACACTCTCGACCGGATATGACTATTTTACTCTTTTTTGATAATTGAGTAATGCAACTATGATCTCTCTGTCTATTATTATCGTTTAGTCATACTTTAACTGAGTTCTCCCCTGATGTAGAGAGGTTACTGATTAGACCTTATCACTTTATTTTTTGTGATAGTCTCGTTTTTTTCATTTAATCATTATTTTTAATCATTGTATAGAAAAAGAATAAAATATAGTTTGGGGTTTTCGAATATTTTTGTAGAGACTCCCTTACTTTTGTATCATACTCGTGTACAAAATGTAATCTTGATTCCTTCTTCGTAATACTTCGAATACTGTTTCTTACTGTTTCTCACGTTGGTTGATATCATTAGAGACTTTTTCGTAAACAGGACTGTATTATTCAGTCCCATATCGATTGTGTCTTTCTCAACATTTGCTCATTAGTAGTCTGTGTAGAAGTGTTTTTCATTTGATAGAAGGGCGAGATAGATGTGGTCTCTGAAATCGTGCATAATCCCATTTTGGAAGTCGACGGACCAAATTTAGGGGGATAGAGTTTAGAAGTACGGAGGGAGAGAGAGAGACGGGGGAAATGGAAGAATGAAGAAGAAGAATAGGCCATATTCTATCCTCTTCCTAGCCCGTTTACCTTCTTCTTTTTTTCATTCTTCTTCTTCTTCTATTTCTATCCGCGCTAATTTTTCCTGACTTGCTTCGATTGTGGACATTACCTTTTTCCTTTTCGGATTTGCACGACCGCAGCCATAGTTGTCCATACTACCCCTTCGCTCCCTCCCTATCCTTTTGATTAGCACTGTAGTAAGGGAGGGATGAACCTGAATGAGTGACTGTAGATTTTTTTTAGATTTAATTTACATTGAAATATATTTTTTTTAATTATAAAATTATGTAATTATTGATTGATGTGTTTGCAGTGGGTGGTTCATCACGTACGAATACTCCCACACTGTCGCCCATACTGAATAGGAGCACATCGGCGTCCAAACTGGCAGCCTCATTTGGTATTTATTTATTTTTGTATTTAATATTAATCACAAATAATTTTAGTAATTATGTTCTAAGATTTGCGATCAATTATTGTAATCCACATATGGTTGTCGTAGTTTTAACTCCAATAATGATCTATTGATCAATTGATAAATGCGAAGAAGAATTGATTTTGGTTAGAATGAATGAGTGAAGATCTATCTACGATCTTATTAGTCATTTCAATTCTTTCATATATTCTCTCCATCTCATTCAGCAGCAGGTAGTAATCGTAGCAGTTCCGGTAGTGGTCTTCTCTCCGCTCGTGTTCTCCTTCGACGTACGGATTCTGATGCTGCTGATGCACGACGACGACGAAAGGGAAAGAGGAGACCCAGCTTCATGTCACATGGTATGTACCTTTTGGATAGAGGGGTTACTGTAGCTTGAGGGGTACTGTATCATATAGGGGTTACTGTAGACCACTGCACTGTTCTCATGATTGGGTGTTTCAGATTACGGTAAGTATTTTTTAAAATTTTATTTTTGGATTCGTGTTCAAATTGCCTGATATCAAAGAATGATTGATCAATAATTGGCTGTGTTTCTCTTTCACTTCTTTCCATCCTTTATTCATCTCTATACTCTATAAATCTTCATCTTCGATCCTTCTATTCTCTTTCTCTTTGATTCTTTTCATATGCTCGCATCGTCCTTCTGAATCATCCGTAGTAATGGGCTAGTTAACTTGTCTGCATCCTCTATCTCCCCACTCTCTCTACCTCTCCTCCTCCTCCTCTTCCTCTATCTCTCTCTCTCTCCCTCTCTCTCCTTTCTCTCTCCCTCTCCTTCTCCTCCTCTCCCTCCCTCTCTCAGACATCATATCATCGTAACTACTAGATAATGCATAGTAGACAACGCATCTCTCATTCATCTGACTCGTACGTCATTCATTCATTCTTGTCATCTTTTCTCCGCCTTTTGAGTCACATCCACATTAAGTACGGTAGACTACAGTAATATTGTGATTTCTGTAAGTCGTGCTGAAAATATTTCATTGGTTACTGTATGGGATGGCTGTTTTGTATGTATTGATAGATGGCATTTATTGATTTAATTATCGTACACCGCAAGGGCGTTGATCTTGCAGTGCATGTACATGATAATGATAGTGTTCTTCTCATCCCCTCCATTAGATTGATAAAGAGTTACGATGGCTTCATTTATTATTCATATGTTTATATGATGGATGGAGATATGAGGAGGAGTATAACATGTGCAGATGATAGTAGAGGAGAGGAATAGATTAGGGATTAGGAAGGAGGAGGAGGACCTTTGAGGTGATCATCTCTCTCTCTCTCGCAAAGTCTATTGCAGCAACATCTAGTGCGTCGTCGTCGTTACATTTGTCTGACGGACCTACGACGTCGTGGAGAATATGGTTACATTTGCCCGTAAATTTTGGAATGTGTTGGCTTCCAAGTGGAAAACCCTGATTGCCAATAGGGGTAACATTAGATCAATATTGGTTGGCTACCGTAATTTACTGTAACCTATTACGAAATTGTCTGTGACGTTGTAGGCTCGAAGGTCGAATGTAACGACGAAGCAACATTTTTTCTATATCCCTCGTTATCTCTGTCACAAACTCTCATGAATCTTATCATGTACTTTGTATAAACAGATGTCGTGCGCAATTCTTGGATTTTCCTAATTTTCTCACTCTCACTCTTTCTATCTCCCTCTCTCTCTATATCCTCTCTCTCTCCCTCTCTCTTTCTCTCTCTCTCTCCCTCTCTCTCTCTCCTTCTCCCTCTCCCCCCTCTCTCTCTCCCTCTCTCTCTCTCTCTCTCCCTCTCCCTTTCTCCCTCATTCGTCCTCATGTTTTCATCGTCTTCTATACTCACACATTGACTCATCATCGGTTTGGCTTCTTTTGTCCGCCTTCTTCTTCTTCTTCTTTCCTCTTATTCTTTCATAGACTTTATCCCCCCCCCCTGTCTTCATTCACCATTCTCGTGACTGTCCACAGTGCTGGCCTCACGAATAATCGATACTACAGTACCCGAAGTTTTGATTTTTCTCGATTAGCGTTAAAGCTACAGTATCCAGAGTGCATCTTGGTCTTTAGTCCAATTCGTTTTTCTCAATCTTTTCTCGTATATCAATCTCGGTCATATCTTCTCTCTCTATCTCATTGCCCAGAAGGGTACCCCACTTACATGTATCCTTTCCGCTCGCCCTTTTCTTCCCCTTTCTCTCTATCCCTCTCTCTCCCTCTCCCTCTCCATCCACTTCAGTATGAGAAGGCAGTCAGTCTCCAGGCTATCCCCCTCCTCTCCCTTTCTAGTATCTTCAGTGTCTTTCATTGAGACCAATTATGTGGTCGCTGAACCGTTGTCTTTTATGTTTCTCGAACGGAATTTTCCCCTCTGATTACTGTACATTTCTAATATCTGAATGTCTTTCTTATCAGCTTAGTTGGTGATAAACAATGATAATTAGATTATGGCGCAATGTGATATGCCAGACTGTCTGTCTCTCTTATAAAGGCACACCAGAGCTAGTTTTGCTCTCCGCTCTGTAAGCACTCTCGTGGACAAGGAAAGCGAGAGAGCATGGGCAGAGCGGAGAGTTTGAAATTAGCTCGGAGAGTTACTATAAAGATTCCATAGTATGGATGGATTCGATCTCTAGGTCTACTGTATCTGTAGTGTATAGTATATCAATCAATCAATCAATCACATCTTTCATTGTGAATGGATAAGAGAATGAGAGGAGGAGGGAGTAATCGGATCCATGTGGAGAAGAAGAAGAAGAACAGCTTCAAACCGATATCTCATCCTCTACCTCTCCTTCTCTCTCCTCTCTCTCTCTCTCTCTTCTACCCCTCCATCTCCCTCTCTCGTCCTTCTCTTCGAAGATTAGAAGGATGTCCTGAAGGAAAGTGGATGTCAGATGTCGTTCACTTATTTTTCATTCTTCCTTAATCTCTGATGTTTTCACCTTTCATGATGATTAGTTCCTTCCTTATCAACATCTAATGTGTAATATGATCTTTGATCTCTTCTCAGTCTCTGATTACTTTATTGATTAATCCGATTGATCAATCATTTGATCTATTCAATCTATCATATGTTTCGGTGTCTATTTGATGTGTCGTCTAGTTCCTTCTCTCCCTCTATGAAATGGGAGAGGGGAGGCAGAGAGTAGCATCAATTCGTTCACCTTCTACTTCTCCTTCATCATCTATCATCGTTCCTTGATCACTCTCGTCATTATTCTTCTTCATATTCTAAAGTACTCTTCTCCATCTTTTCAATTCTCCCTTCTTCATTCACTCTTGTATGTGGAGTTCCCTCACCCTTTCAATTCTCCGTTCGTCATCTTTTCCCTCTTCTCTGTTTCTTCTTCATTTCCATCACCTCTAATCGTCATCCTTTTGACTTCTTTACCACCTCTAAGAGAGTCAAATGCTTCCCTCTGTACTGATCAATGATCCATTCGTTCTCAACATATGTTGGCAGTTTTGTACTTTTGTAATATGATCTGTTTTGACTCGTTCCTTTTATCATATTTCTTCTTCGTTTGCGTATCCTTCATTTCTTTGTCTTGGTTGTCCCCATTAAGCTCCGCCTCTTTTTTTCTCGTGTTTCTTTCCTTTCACATCAATATCAATCTTTTTTTTCATTCTCCGTTTTCTGTCCCTCACTCTCGTCTTCCCTATTAGTGTGCATATGAGGAGAATCGTGGCAACATTGATGGAAAAGGGCGTGAAGGGAGGAGAGGGAGAGATAGAGGGAGAGGGGAGGGGGAAGACGTACATCGAAGACAGCTTCAACGATGTAGTAAATAGAGTGAGGGAATGGGGATGATTTGCGTAGATGGAAAGGGCGTGTTTATGTCCCCTCCTTCCCCCCTCGTGGATGGAGTTTGTTGACTTGTTCTGAGGGAGGAGAAGGACAAGATGACCGCATTGGTGACATTCAACCAGATTTATCTTTATGATGAGGGTTTGTGATAGGGGCGGGGCTTCGTACATTCACCCATCCCTCATGGCATCTAGACGGGAATGAAACATATTGAGGATGATTATGATGAGGATGATTGAAGACGTTTGAATGTTCCTTGGATTTGGTCTTTTGAATGTTATCGGATTAGTGTGCCCCGACTTTTGATGAAATGTGACTACTTGTGATCGGGATATATGATATGTTGTGCGCGATAGTTTTACTGAATTTATCTTCGTTTGTTAGTGTGAAATTGCGGATTTAGGATTTTTCTTTCTCTGTATTTTATGCTTTGTTTGAGCGAATGGTTAGTGAGGTCGCTTGGTGTATAATATGAGTCGTACCGGAAGTCCGGGGAATATGTATCAAGTGGGAAAGTGAGAGTTGGAGATGGAAAATGAGATGTTTGATGTTGGCATCACCCCGACTTGAGAATGTTGAAGGCTAGAATTATGGGCTAGGAATGCTCCTCTTGCATCGGTTCGTGGTATGCGTATGGGGGGGGGGTATTGATGTAAGCAGTTGAGTTAAGGTTTTTCGACTTAAGGAGTTAATGAGTGATTTGTATGCGTAGATGTACTTTCTTCTGAATGAATGTGGTTGTTATCAGAATAAGAAAACATTGATTAAAGAGGGATAGCAGATAATATTGAGGGGGGAAATTGCACAGTATTGTAGATTACAATTGAGTTGTATTGTAAGAGGGGAATATTATATGTTGGAGAATACATAGCGTTTCCCCCCAACACAGTTAGAGCGATCATTGAAAATTGACAAAATGCCAAAAACAATTACGTTATAATGAACCATTGAGCGCTTTAACCGTCAGTGCTCTCTCATTCGTACTTACAATTAGTCTCTATATTTTCGCTCTGTCGCTCCATGGCCGCTGTCGAAACGATGGAATATATATTGTAGTGTAATTATATATATGTGTAATGAGAGATTATAATTGGCATTGAAATTGTTAGCTAAACAAGCGACTCTGAAGATATTGTAGTCTCTACTAGGCGACTGTGGCTGGTTGCTATTCGTCTACGAACATGTTTATATTCTCCCAATGCTCATTATCGATATAGGGATGATAACTAGACATTGTCCGTTGTATCATTATTTCATTCCCATATCTCCTTTGTATACATCATATGGCCAGCTGAGATAGATAATACCACCAAAAGAGGTGGTAAAGTTGTTTAAAATGTAAATGTCATCATCTTCGTCCATTCATTCCTTCTACCATTCGGACTTTATCTTCTCTATTCCGTTCCCATGAGAGAGACAGAAGGGAAGAGAGGAGACAAGACTGTATTAGGTTGGAGACACTCACTCCAATTCAATTGTTATTCTATGACTGACTATATATCTACGAGTCTTCCCTCTCCATTTCTTTCTCTCTCTCTTCTCTCTCTCTCTCTCTCTCTCTCTCTCTCTCTCTCTCTCTTTCTCTCTCTCTCTCTCTCTCCCTCTCTCTCCCTCTGACTCTATCTCCCTCTCACTCTCCCTCTCCTTCTGTCTTCATTTCCCTCTCTCCTCTTTTCTCCTCTCTCCCATACAGCCATTTTCTATTCTATTCATTCAATTTCTATTTCAATCTATCTATCATTCATAATATGTTCCCATTTTAAAATTTAATTTGACTCTGGCATTTTCTAGTTTCCGTTTCATTTCCTCCATTATAGTCATATATATAATTATCTCTTTATCCGAATGTTTGGTCTATAATCAAATGTTCTCTTTAGAACTCTCAAGCTCCATATCATTTGCGGTTTTTTATCGTGGGAAGCTTTTTTTCTTGCTTTCGATTTGATTTGATTATCCGATTTCTTTGAATTTGCACTCGAGACATCGTCCTGCAATATGAAACAGATGGAAGTGATTGCGTGACGGAGAGAGAGGGAGAGAGAGAGAGCTGGAAAGGTAGAGGTAGAGGTAGGATTTGGGTAGTGGGTCACACACATGAATATTTCGTGCATGTACTAGTTTCCGCTTCAGCTATTTCCTTTTGGTCCTCGTTTTCGTGATCCACTCTATCATGATAGAGTGAAGAGAATATGTGAATGATGGGAAAGGATTAGATGTTAATGTTAAAGACACATCCCGAGCTAATTTGAAACTACGTTCTGGTAATACTCTCTCGTTTTCTTCGCCTATGAGAGATCATTACCAGAGCGGAGAGTTTTATATTAGCTCGGGTGTGCCTATAATAAGCTAACATATTTCCTTGTGCTATTCTTTTTTTCATTTGTTTCTTTTATCATTCAATAATTTGATATATTATTTCCCTTCTCCTGACCCTTCTTTTCGTTCTCTATCTATCTCTTTCGATCTCTCAAATATCCCTCCACAGTCATTTATTTATCTACTCATTTTTCTGTTATATCTCTTGACTTTTGCTTCTTTCATCTTTATTCTCGCACTAGACTACAGTACTTTCTAGATGGCGTTTTTTTTGTTATTAATTATAATATTTAAGTGATTTTATTAGCAGACCTAATGCTAGTGAGGACGTATGCTCATGTAGTTCCATTAGCATTAACCTTATGCAGTATATAGTCATGATATATGTCATCTCATTGCTCATATCCATTCCATTCCCATTTACTCTCTTATATTCATATTACCCTATGCCTCCTCCTTCATATTCATCCTATTTCACCTCTTCGTTCTCATTCATTCAGATGGGAGACACAAATAGGAACCATGAATAGAGAGAGGATAGGAGTCAGTCAGGAGCCATCCATCTATCTCTTGTAGCTGTTTCCGCCCCTTTACCGATCCCTTTTGCCCTTCCGTTCCTCTCCCCCGTCTCCCTCCCTGTCCCTTTCCTTTTCCTGCTTCCAATTTGTCTTCCCCTGGACTTCTTGTCCGTATGTATATCCTTCCCCTCCCTTCCCTTTCTTGCTTGTGCCCTTTCGTTTCCCTTCATTATCATGGACACTGATGAGTCCATTCTCTTCTTCCACTTAACCTTCTTCTTCCTAATATTGTTCCTCTCCTACTGTATTCTATGTCTTCATTCTGGGATCATTTGTGATTGTGTAATTGGATGATAGGAAGGAGTGTTCATCTCTCAGAACACTTTCATCTTCTTGTCTCTCTCTTTTCTCTCTTTGGTTATTTTCTTTCTACTTCGCACTCTACAACTGACTGCTTTCATATTCTATTCCTTCTCATCATCATCATCTTCTTCTTCTTCTCCTCCTCCTTTTACTTCTTCCTCTATCATCTTCTCCTCTTCCTTTTCTTCTTTTCATGAGTGTTTTCCACCCGTGCTCACTTTTGTAGAATGAAATTGAGAACCTTTCCGAAGATTGACTGGATAGGATGAAAATATTGTGGATTTTGAGCGGATTACTTGGCTTACAGTAATAGTCCATTGTATCTTTTTGCGCTCAATCAAATCTGAATATGGCTAGTATATCTATTCATCTTCTTTCTTTATTCTTCTCATCATCCTCTTCTTCTTCTTTTCCATACTTTGGCCTATTCCATTCTCTTCTTTCTTCTTCTCATTTCGTATTCATGAAGTCCACACTGAACCAAATGACCCACGATCTAAAGAGAGGGTGCTATATAGTCTAGCTCATCCGTCCTTTCGTATTTCTACTCCAGATTGATCTTTGATCTTTCCCTTCTTTCCGTATATTCTGCCATGTCGAATATTGCATGCTGGGAGCAGGTGCATTAGTTACTCGAAGCATATCTCAAATATTCAATGTATTATATATTCTTGCAAGAGAATTATTGCTTCGTTTGCTGCTTATTTTCGCTCATTGTCAGCCATTTTTGTTGCCTTCACATCTATTCATTCATCTTGGGTGTTGCTTCTGTAATGGTGATGTTGATGGAAGAAGAGAACGTGGGTGTATGTAGATGATGATGATTATAATGATGATGAGGGAGAAGGGAGATGAAAAGGAGTCGGAGGGATTACGGTAGATGCCGTTCTGGGATCCAATGGATTACTCGAACTTATGTGCTTCAGGAGAGGAAAATGAATGTTGAGGTCCATCTTCTATTGAGATTGATATCTCATTATCTATTCAGATACTATTTGTGCATGCACTTGTTTGGAATGTGAGAATTGAGGGAATTATTCAGTAGATTGCTCTATCTTCTCTAGTATTTATATAGATGAGGATGCCCCGATGAGTATACTCGGAATGTTGATTGGATAATGTGAGATAATTTGGAGATGGGATGGGAAACGATGCACGGATTCCCCCTTCTTCTCAGTCGATCTAACAATAATATGCCAGTTACTATGCGGTAATCAGAATACAATATATCGTCATTGCGTATGAATATTGTGTAACAATAATATCAGCTGCATGGTTATGGTATGATGTGTGCTTCGTGCTTCTCACATCATCTACTCTCTCTCTGCCTCCACTTTGAAAAGGATAGGTCCACTTAGGAAGGACCAGGAAGAGGAAGGATAGAAGGGAGAGGAAAGAAGTAGTAGAGGGGGTGGATAATGGATGGAAGGGTGGAGATAAACACTTCTCGACGTGGTTTTGTCTCCGTATGTCCATTGAGACCTATAATCTGATTGACTATCTGTAGGTGATGGTTGTAATGACTGTGGTCGGTCTTCTGGTCTTCGAATTCTTATTCATTTCTGTGTTTTTTGTTCCTTGTCTAATTCCATTTAAATTGCCTTATTGTGTCCACTGGGAGGGACGACAAAGAAAGAGGAGGGGATTCGTCTTCCATCTACCATCTTCTTCCTTCCTTCCTTCATTCTTCCTTTCTCAACGTTATTTAGTATTGTATGGCTCCATTGCTTCGACTAACAGTAAACCGTTATCACCTTATTAATATTATGCATCTTACCTGATGGTATTTCTCACCGTAACCTTTGGTTGGCATTATGCATTTGTCTGTATATCTCTATCATAACTTGCGTTGACGTAGGGACGAGTGGAATAGAAATACGGTAGTGTGTAAAAAAGTATTCCCTTGTTAGTGTCAGACAAGCTAGAGCCCAATGATGATTTTCATCTCAATCAGAGATCGTTCTCGAATTCAAAGCAATGTAGAAACTTTCTCAGAGAACTAGAAAGTGGAACTAGAAAGTGATGATACTCCATAATCTTCTTGGTTCTTATTCTTCTCTCATTGCCCTCCTCAGCCAATTTGCCACCCCTCCCTTCTCTCCTCTCCCCTCCCATTCTCCCTCCATCTTCTTCATTTCATTACTGCATTCCCATCAATGCAGTAAGAGACGACACTTCCGTTCGTTATTGACCTCCAGTCTATTGAGATCTTTTTGTATGTGCATTCATTCTTATGTTGCTAATCGTGTTAGGTTGTTATGCTATCGGCAATGATAACTGGTGTTGTGATTGATTGAATGATTTACTTATGATTAGTGGCTGTTGTTGCCCTCCTGGTTGCTCCATAAGTGGATAGTATATGCTCATATTAGTATATAAATATAAAGTAGTCGATGGGAAGTAATGAATAGGGAAGATTTTCCTGCATGAAATATGAAGCAGAGAGAGTGAGAAGAAGACGACTGGGAAGAGGAGAAGGGGGAAGGGAATCAAGGGAGTCTCTTTGACTCCCCTTTTTCTCATTCCCCACCCTCTCTCAGTCTCTTATTATCCACTTGCACGTCGTTGATCATTAAGTTTCTATAAATGGAGAGGAATGATTGTAGCTTGAGGCCTCAATTTGTTAGTTATTATCGGCTTGTGGCTCGCTTTTCATTCCTGACTCTTGTTGCATTAACTCTTTCCATCCTCATGATTGTGAGCGGTGCGTTGATCTTTGATCTCTGTCTATCATCTTTTGTGGCAATATTTTTATGTGTTCTTGACTGTGAAGCAGAACGGCAAAGTTCATGGACAGCTCTATCTCTAACTGTCTGCACTCTCTTATCATGTCTTCCCTCTATCATTCATCTAACTACTTTACTATTACTGCATTCTTCTCGTTAGTTGCACGACGATCTGCTTTCTTCTTCTCTCTTTGTCTATCTCTATCCCCACTCACCTATCGTCCACTCAATCATTATACTACTACTACTTGATGGTGACTTGTTCCTCTTCCTCTTTTCTGTTCTCTCTCTCTCATTTCATCTTCCTCCTTCTCTTCCTCTTCCTCTTCCCGTTCTTCCCTTCTTCCCCTCTTCCCCTCTCTCTGTCGGTTCTGATTAGTGTATTGTCTGCGTGTGTATATCGTATCGTCTTTGTATACATGTATCATCTCATCCCCCATTCATCTATGCCTACAGGTTGAAGCTCATTCATTCATTCATCTGTTTTTCATCTTTCTCTTTCTATCAATCAGGAATCATTTACAGCTCCTTATTGTTATTGTTATTCATACAGTATATTAGTGTATTGGACCATATTCGCTCTTCTATATTCTATATCTGAACACACGCACTCGCCCATGTGTTTGTTATACTTCTCGTTTTTTCTCTCATTTGAGTATATTTTAAATTGAAAAAAGAGAAATAGGGGCAGTTTCTTAATTTCCGTTGGGTCGAGAATCTCTTTGTGTGTCTTAGAGGATATGAGATGGAAGAGGAGAACCCCAATAGAAGAAGAAGGGGTTTTTTGTGCAACTTGATTACATTTCTCTTCCCTTTTCTCTTCTCTTCTTCAACCTCACTTCTCATTCTTCATTTGCGCCTCCCCATGAACCTCCCGCGAGAGGTTTTCTTTGCTTCCCATTTATTTTGTGCTTGGGTTACGGTAGGTAAAGGTAAAGTTATACCGTTATTCGAGGCACGCACAGGGAGATCACAGTTATTCAGTGATAATTCTAGATATAGGTTACGGTAGGCTAGGTATAATGCATATGGGTGTTGTGTTTAGTACTGTTACGGTACGTTTTGATAAATAATAAATAAATGTGTCCTCTTTTCTTGTCTCGGGTATTTATTTAGTTAGTGTAATTTGAGGTTAAAGATGAAGCAAAGACATGAGATATGACTATGAATATGGTTGATAATTGGTTGTGAAGATGTAGAAAAAAGAAAACTAGAGCTGTACATTGACTAACTAATAATCTTTGGTCACTTCAAATTTCTCTCATATCCCATTTCTCAGCGCATGTATTTTAATTATTTCTTATTTTTTGTATTCCATTTTCACATATCATTTGGCTTTCTTGTTCTCTTGATTATTTCTATTTCTTTTATTGTTATTCACAACTTCTTCTTCGTCTCATTTCTTTATTTTCCAATCTCCTTCTCCTTCTTTGTCAAATGATTCACATTCTGCCTCTGTTTTCTCTAAATATTCTGTTCGTTTACTTTCATTATTGATTGATTGATTTATCTATGACCATACTCTTCTTACCATCAAATATTTTACAGTGACTAACAAGGATGAAGCCATCTTCGTCTCAAACTAGGGTCCCATCTCGATATCTACAGTAATCCATCTTAGCTCCGCCCATATCCCCCAATCTACAATATGCCTGGTCCTGAATCAATGGTAGTGATGCGGAAGTATGGTACGATGTCCCGTCCATGTCGACCTCTGACAACAGATCTGTCTGGTGGTGGATCATCGATATCAATCAATAATGCTTCACCATCAGCATATTCGACAGGAAGGGGTGATTTCGGTTTTGCCTCTCCGTCTCCTCGTTACGATTCATCATCATCACCCATGAGTAGATCAGTATTCGCGTATCCTCCACGATCACCATATATCATGGGAGGAGGGATGATGAGTAGATCATCAATAGGAGGAGGAGGAGGGCAATGGTCATCAATTGGATCAAAGAGTAGTGGAGGATCATCGTCATTCTTCTCATTTGGATCTGGATATGGAGGAGAATGGAGACCACGAAGGAGTGTCAGTACAAAGCTGCTGACTGCTGTCTGTACCAGTAGAAGCAAGAGGAGTTCGTTTTCATCTTTGATCTTTGATCTTTAAAATTTGGTCTTTGGTCAGAGGACAGTGCAGTGGTGGGGGTTACGATAATGTTATGGGGTTGAGTATGTGTTGGTTACAAGTTGAAGGGTTGGTCTTTGATCTTTGATCTTTATGAATTTTTTTGTATATTAATGATGTCGATTGTAGGTATGTGTTCGGAGACGTCCATGGATTCGTGTTCATCGTCAACGTCGAATCTCACGAAGTAGGCATTTTATTTATTTAAAAAAATCGATTATGTTTTTTTTTCTAAAATGTTAAAGACGATCTTTTTGTAGCAATTCTCACTGTGAGAGTTTCACACGCTTTTCATCTTTGTTTTTGCAGAAGAGTCATTAATGTAAAATAAATTTATTCTGTTCAATAGTCTGTAAATATATTTATTCATCCTTTTTGTTTTACAGAATGCGTCTGTCCCTCGGACATTCTGATCCTCAGATCTCCGCTTCCTCATCAGCCATGGCTGGTTCATCTACAGCAATCACTGGATCATCTACTACCAATGGAGGAGGAGCACTACCTGCTGTTAGAATGAGGGTATGTTGTTAATCTCTTGAGATCATTTATTCCTTTATGTGGATTGCAGAGTTGTTATTGTATTTTGTGATTAGTTTATTGGATTATTTAGTGCTCGACAGTCTGTGAATGCATCTGTCTATCTGTGTTTTGTATGGGGAAAAGTGCAGTCTGTTGATTATTTTCAGCTTACCTTGCGTGGTATAATAGACCTTGATAATGTGCAGGTGGTAATTGAATATAATGTAATGTTCACAGATTGAGAGAGTGATAGTAAACATGGTAGTCTATCTGAAATGCACATGTTACCTGATCTACGATGTTTTCTATGCTCAATTATCGATAGTACAACACAGCTGCCTAGAAATGCGTGTATTTTGTAGTAATATAATTGGTTCTCGGAATAGTAAGTTCCCTCACTTCCCTTCGCCTAACACATCCATCTTTATCTACATATCTTTCGCCTTCAATTCAATCTTTCATTTGGATATATAGATAGATATTCTATTAGGGTGTGCCAAAAGTCTTTGCACTTATTTCATACTTCATATTTTTCGAATAACAAACGAAGCAACTACATTCAAATTCTGACATAGTGTCCACGTTTATGAACAACTGTCCTCCATCTATAATAGTATGCAACTGCACGACACCGTTATGGCAGAACTCATTAGGAAGCGACGCAATCCAAAGGTCGATCTCCCGTTTCTCATCGGTCAGACTATAGAAGGTTTTCCCTCTGCAGCAGTGCTAGAGAGATCGGAAAGCGTGGCAATCACAATGGGATAGGTCGGGGGAATAGATATCTAAATTCTTCAGTTTGATCTGCGTCTTGTTAGAGTGATGTGTCCTCGCGCTGTTCATTAAAAGCAATGTTTTTCCTCACACAAAGCGGCTGAAAAGGACTGAGCCCTACATCTCCTGTAGTAGTTTTGCAGAAGTCATTAGTGTTAACAATCTGACAATCAGGTAGCAGTTCGTAATAAACCACACCAAGAAAGCAGAGGAAGAATGAGTGCGACTCTTTCATTCCATTCGGATTGGGTTTAGGGACGGTTTTATCATCCTTCCAGGCGGGCAGCCATTCCATCATTATATCAGGGTTGTCGTGCGAGACCCACTTATCAACTTGGTAGACAATATACATCACCCAAACAGTGGATCGAGAACGGCCGATGTTTGAAGTGGAGATGTCGACTCGGTTTTTGAACTGTTTTGAGAATAGGACCGAGAGCACATGAGGAATCAATTAAGATGCCCTGGGACGAAGGGAAGACCGAATGATGATGTGATGGATAGTGGATCCTGGAGTACCATTTGTCTGCTCCAGGTATCACAAACTCTGCTTCGTCCAACTTCTGTCAGTTCGAAGAACCAGGCCTTCATTTTAGCTGGTAGGACGTCATGACCTTGGGTTTTCAACCAAAGAAAAATGGTTGTTCTTGAAATGACGATTCCAGGAGAAGACTGTTATGGGAAACTTCATCCTTGGCTTCATTGACTGGGGTAGTTGGTGATACGTTTCTGTTGCAGTCCACTCCGTACGGTGCAAGTCAAGAGGGACATGTCGAACTTTGAGTAATGGTGTCATAAATAAAAATTTAAATCTAATCGAGGAAAGAGAGTTGGCAAATCAGACTTATCACTTTTACTGATCAATAAGTTTCCGATATAGGATAAATGCCACAAGGGATAACAATTGCTCTCGACCGAGAAATAGGGGCATACGTGGGCGGCATTGCCACTAGCGACAATACCCTCCCGATTTTGGCACCAAACCCACCCGATTTAGCCAAAAATTCACTCGAAAATGAAATTTGTGTGTCTAACCTACCCGATTTTGGCACCCGACCCACCCGATTTTAATTTTCAGCGGCAATGCCCGCCCATGTATGAATAGGGGTCGAAAGTAGGTCGATAAAAAAGTGCAAAGACTTTTGGCACACCCTAATATTCTAGAAAAAGAAGG
The DNA here is from genome assembly GCA_943737045.1 of Parapristionchus giblindavisi. Taxonomy (NCBI): domain Eukaryota; kingdom Metazoa; phylum Nematoda; class Chromadorea; order Rhabditida; family Diplogasteridae; genus Parapristionchus; species Parapristionchus giblindavisi. Next base: position 102,020 of record CALSFV010000287.1, on the reverse strand, counting down.
ATACATAATAGATATTCGCAGTTTTTGATTGAATTAAGCTATAATAGATTAGATTAATCCGTCAATATATCTCCCATTAGTGGCCGCTATAACGTGACTTTCTCATAATGGAAAGTTGCGATTAGTTAGAGTTTATCTCTTATCTCCATATTAGTTTATTGGCTGAGTGATTATAATTGAAAGAATTAGGCGGATAGATAATTCGTTCCGTGAATCATTCCTTTTAACCCCTGAGGGGATGAATTCATTCAAGTAGAAGAAGGAGTGACAGTATCCATGTATAGGAGGAAATGGGAACTGTGAGAAAGAGAAGGAAATGACTCGATCTGTTATGGGATATTGTGTTCTTGTTGTTGATGATGGGTGAGAAAGTTCATTGTTCCGTTTCCACTCATGCCTACTATTTATATGTAGGAGACAAAATCTCTGTATAGTTGAGAAAGGTAATCGTAACATGTTTTGATAATATCCATTGCCCCTTGTGGATGAATGAATGAATGGCAGTCTGATGAGAGAAGGTTGTGGTTGTTGATGGATCGTAAAGGGGAAGTAGTGTGATGAAGACGCTGCTTATGAATAGATATGGCTTCATATCCCTCATATCTTTCAACCTTTACATTATCAATCAGAGATGAGCAGACGACCATAAGGGAGCAAGGAAAAGAAGGAAGGAGATAAGAAGGGATGATTGAGATAAGACTGACTTGTGAAAAGTCACAGGCAACCGAAGTTTTCGATTTGAAGTGAGGGATGTTGTTGTTTCGCATAATTGAAAAATGTCTGTCTATAATATATAATATGCATGGCGTTGTTCTTTACTTTAGTTCAATACACATGGTGGTAGAATGGAATAATATTTGGATAGAATAGACGAAAAGTGAGGCTGTTCATTTCTTTTCTTCTTCTTCATCCATTATATTATTGTCTCGTCTACATGAGTCTAGTCTCGATTCGTCTCAATAGGATTGGAATAAAGAGGAGAAAACGATGATGCCTGGATAGACGGAGAGGATTAGATGAGAGAATGAAGGCCGTCGTGTTTTGAGAGATTCTAACGACGATTCTCAATGAATTATTGTGAATGGTCGTAATTCTGCGTTTATTATTTACTTCTAAAGACGACTCTCCATGGACTTACAGTACTTCGAGAGAACATTGATGTGAACATGAGGATGATGAGAATAACGACATGTAGAGGAGAGGAGTATCTCGCATGCTTGTATCACGTTTCACATCTCTTCACCAATCTTTTCCTAACGGGAGATATAGAAGGAGATAGAGAGATAGAGTGAGATAAATGTGAATATTAGAATAGATGCTTCATCATCCATATTTAATATGAAAGGAAGAGGAAGAGGTAGAAGATCTACTTTTTATACTCAAAGGTCGTATTTGAATGCAGATATGCAGCCTGTACATGCATGTTCTATGAAGATGAAGAAATAAGGATGAACGAGAGTTGTTCAAATGGTTCAAGTTCCTCCTTTCCCTGATAGTGATACGAGACTAATCACTTGATCTGACTTTATCTCCTTATCAGATGTGTCTGTCTATAGAGGGGAAGTGTATGTGTCCTTGTCACTGCTTGTCAGTGAATGAAGGGATAAAAACAGACGTGAGACATGTAACTGTATCTATCGATGTTTATATTATACCGAGTGCTGATAGTGAATCAGTCGTTGTTTGGTTGTATAAATAGACAGATTCGATTCGATTTTGCATGCAAATGGATAAACTACGGAAGGATGTAGTTGATAGAGTTGTGTGTGTATATATAATTGGATGAGGATAGAAAATAGAAGGATGGACGGGAGAGGAGAGGAGAGGCTTTGGTCCCCATTTACATCTTATCCTTCTGCGTCTAACGTCGTCTTCTCTAATGTTTTCTGTCGTCGACAGAATGCTCATTCCATAATGTGTGAGGAAGATTATGGGAAGGAAGGATGTGAGATAGAAGGAGATGAAGAGACGATGAAACGTGTCTATGTGTATCCCTCCTTTTTGGAATTAGAGGATTGAAAGCTTGAGTCTAGGAAAATGTCTCGAATTAGAGATTCAATGAAAGGATGAAGACGAGGATGAAGAGATGAATACTTCACTCACAGTGCCTCGTTAATTAAGAGAGTGAAGAAGGAGAGATGGATCTTTTTCTGATTATACATCTTTCTTGTCGTCTAATTTCTATTTCCTCTCCAACGTCGTCGATATCATAGTCGTGGACGACTTCCGAAGAAGCCTTTCCTTCTGTATCTCTTCACCCTTTATATCGTGTCGGTGCAACACGTTCATCTCTCTCTCTTCCTCTCGTCCTCTGTCCCTCCTCATATGTGACTCCGCCCCTTTCTCCCCTCTCCCTCTCCTTCATCTCAACGACAACGGCAGTTAGTGTGGAATATAGAGAGGGAGAGAGAAAAGGATAGAGAATGTCTCATATAGTCATCAGTTGAGAAAGAAGGAAGGAAGGAGTGAGTGAGTTAGTCGACGACGTCCACACCTCTCCATCCTTTTCCGTCATCGCCTATCCCTATTCAAGCTCAACTTGTACATTACTCGATACCTCTCTCCTCTCTGCATCTCTACTTAATCAGTCGTTGATCCATCCACCCATTTAATATGGATCGACGTTCAGCTCGTCGTTGTTCTCTTCCCGTAATTCAAACACCCCACCCGCTCTTCTGTTCTCCGCCCTCGCCCCTCCTCCCACTAGCCCGTCCAGTCATCATCTGGAAGTCCTCGTCGTCACGACTCGATGAGATTCGTGAACAGACAACGTCACCGTCGAGGCTGGACATGTTGATGGGTGCAACGACGGCGTCTGGCAGTATGGACCGTACGACGTCTTCGTCGTTGCATCGAAGGAAAAGCCCATCGAGGAGAGTGGGACCGAGATGTGGACACATCTCACCTCCACCAGTACAAACAATGCTCACGGTGAACTATGCGGAGAGACCTCGTAGTCACACGGCTGGGAATATCCATTCGGTGAGTAATAATAGTAGTCAGTTGTGTGGTTGATTGATGTTGTTTGTGGAGTGGAATGTGTTACTATGGACAACTCCAATGGGATTGGGAAACGCGTGATTGGTCTTGTTTTGCATGTTTGTGGACCCTATAAATAGTAAGTAGGTGATGGAGGTCTTCCTTTCGAGTCCCTTCTTCTCCCCTCCAGAATACATCCAATTGTGTATTGTGATGGATTACCGTACGGTCTATTTATGTCTTCAGTCTACCTCGCTTCTTTTTCTCTCTCTTTCGTGAGAACGCTATCTATTACTCTTAAACAACTCTCTCTCAACGGCGCACACGTATTATGTCTGCATTTCGTTCGTGTTCTCTCTCTTCCCTCCCCACTCTCTTTCTTCTCTCGTCTCCACATCATCTCTCTTGATTCTCACCCTGCGAGTTGTTTTGCCTATCCCCTCCTCTGTGCTGACTGCTTGACTGGCTCTCTGACACTAGTGATTTCTGAAAAGAAAGAGAGAGTAAGAGAAATAGAAGACAAATGACTACTTTCTCTCTCTCTCTCTCTCTCTCTCTGTAATATATGGTAAGCAGTATGAATGACGGATATTTTCCATAACTGCCTTCTGAATTATTCTTATATCTATAGATATTGTTTTCATGCCCTTTTCTTCTATTTTGAGTAGAAGATCCGATTAGAGATAATAGTGAAGAGGAAATGGGATGGCGATTCCTTTACGGAATGGCGGGGGCGTAGTTTAATATGATCTTTGATCTTTGATCTTTGATCTCTTCAATCTCTTCACTCTATCGAAGTCGTCTCTATGTCCATACTTCATTCATCGACCTCGCCATCCTCCTCCTCCTACCTTCTCTTCGTCTATTCTATTCTCCTCACGAAGTCACGAAGTTAAAATTGTCTCGTGAGCGATGAAATGAGGGAAGAAGAAAGAGAAAGAGGACGAATTATAACGGGCAGAAGGGATAGGAAGGAAGAGAGGCTGCAGAAATGAGCTATTCTCGTCTCTTCCTTTCTTCAATTGTTTCTGTCCATGAGGATGATGAGTCTAGGTTCGTCGTCTAACGAATGGAGGGTGACAGGGAGAGGTGGGAGTTGAGGGGGAAGGCGACGGACATGTGGGGGGGGGAGACGTATCTGCTTGTGACTGACTCTCATTCTATCTATAGCAGAAGAAGATGAAAGATGAAGAAGATGTAGTCATGGTGATGATTACAATGATATATTTACATTTGTAGTGGGTGATTAAAGAGCCACACAGATTGACGCAATGGTGAAGAGACTGTAGAAGGTCTAGTCTCAATCTGTGACTCTGTCTGTCTGTCTGTCTGACTGGCTGTATCCCTGTCTCGATTTAGTTGACATCATTTGTCTGTATATCTCCTTGTTCTGTATCGTCGAAGATTCTGAGAAATAAAGTCAACTGAATCAATGACAGATTGAAATAAAGGAGAAGAAGAAAGAAGAAAGAGAACGAAAAAAGAATGGGAATAGAAATGGAGAAAGTCTCGCATTTCCTTCCTCTTTATCCATCTCTATCTCTCTTTCCTTTCTCTTTTCCTGTTCTCCTCCTCTAACTTTATCGTCTTCAGAATGCCTAGAATAGATTCTGAGAGCATGGAAGTGTTTTGAGTGAAAGGCAAAGTGGGTGATATCACGGGTTGACTAATTTGTAGCCTGCAGGCATATACACGTTAGATGAGAAGGGAGCGACAACAATCTTTGATCTTGTTCTATCCATCTATATATGGGTATTTGTTATTCTGTGCATATCTGTCTCTCTCTATTTCATTCTCTTATTCTACGTATATCGAGATTCGTGCGAGATTCGCCCTCTCTTTTCTTTTTATGTAAGTAAATATAGAATATTCATAAGCGAAATTCGTCGGTGTTATTCCCGAGAGGACGCAATAGAAAGGGAACCTAGAAGATGAAGGGGGAGGTAATGAGAGCAGTGAAGGGAGTCTGAGACTGAAGACGGAGATGAGTTTATGATGATGATATTGTGCTCTTGAAAGAAGTCAATCAGGTTATGTAGAGAGATCGTGCCCATGAGTGGTGTCTGGAAGAAGGTCGTGTAATTGCATTACTGCATGAGAACGAAAGTCATCAGTGGGTGTTGATATGATGAATGGAAGAGTTGTTGATGGCAAGTGCATACTCACTACTCGTACTCGTCCACTACTCAATACTTCCCCTCCATCTATCATTCATTCACACGTATTCCAGTTTACGTGATAAGAAGGAGAGTAGTGAAGGGGTGGAATAGAACAACATTGGAACAGCTTCTACTCAACCCCTATCGTTGTTCAATATCTCACACTTTTCTATCATTAATGAATGAATTAATTAATGAGATGAGGAAATGGGAGTAGCTTTATCAAGTAAAGTGAAAAATTCACGTATTATGAACGAGTGACGAGATGGATGATGGAAAGGTGACTGCAAGACTATTCATGGGGATAGATCTTCCATATAGATGAAGACGTATGTGAGAGGATTAATGCGCAATTCACACTACAAAATATAGAAATGGTCGTTTGAAGGGTTTCCTTGGGGTTGAAGGTAGATAGAAATAAGGGATGATATGGGATGAAGAGGAATGGATGAGTGAATAAGTTATGCATGTTGTTACTTCAATCGACGTCTACTGTATATATCCCCTATCACATTCCAGAGGAGAGATGGAGAAAGTTAGAGAAGGAGACAGAAGTATCTATCATGATTCTTCTTCTTTCGTTCTTCACGTTGTTGTCCACTTCGACCTCCCCTTCATTCGTCTCTTTCATGTTCCATCCATTATCCGTACAAGCACGTGACAATCAATTCTTCTCTAACGAGGGAATACAATAGGGGGAGGGGTAAGGAAGATGATGGGTGTTTTGATCAGAATAGTCGATAACCTCACTCTAGTCGATGGCTGATATCATGTGATGGATACAGTCGAGGTGAGAATTCATTTGTTCAGTGCCCCCAATCTAATTAGTTGTAGCGTATATATCTGGAATTTGCGTCGTGTGGATCCATAGTGTAAGTTACTTGTAAAGATACTGATTCTGGTCGCTACTCGAAAAGGATCAAAGTGTAGCGGCTCTGAAATGGAAGAATATCAAGGATAGCTGATCATCAAAAAATTGTCTAAGAATTACTAAAGAAAGATGATTCCCTTTTATCACACCCCCAGTGTTATGTACCATCCATGTCAAGTCGTCCATCTCTTCGTCATCTCTTCATCTTTCTGTACCCATAAATAGAATGTGTGAGAAGAAGATTTGATTCGTTTAGCTAATCTACCATCTCATTCCTCACTCCTCCCTCCTCTCTCCTTCTCTCTCATCACGGTTCTATATTAGGAATGTTGCCGACGTTTGAGTAAAAGGCTGCATTAAGCTAACTTCTTCTCACTGCACTTTCTATCTCTCTGTATCTCCTCTTCTACTCCACTCTCTCATCTTTCTTCACCCCTTGTTCTTCCATTCATTAATTCACTTACTGGATGAATGAGATGTTGAAAAGGGGATGGAATTGGGTGTACGTAGACGAAGATGATGATGAAAAGAGGAGAAACTGAAACGATCCATTTATATGCAGAAAGAAGAAGAATACAACTATTGGGAGATTGAGGAAGGGATACTGTAGTGTATGGATATGACAAACGTAGTATAGTAACAGAGATCAAAGGAATGGTAAGACCTCTGTTTATGTATTATTGGTTGGTGTTACTGAACCGTACGAGGGGAGTGAAATATGTATTGGATATGTGACAATGTTCTTTTAAAGGATAAATATTCTGCACTTGAATGTGTATATCTTTTGACTCGGTTGAATATATTTCAAATGACAGTATTCCGCTCATAGTTAACCTATTCGGATGTCTTCGTCGTCGTCTTCTTCTAGATTTCGTGACAGAGATCCATTGCAAATTCGCAAAGTGAAGATAGAGTGATGGTGAAGAGACTGCAGGGATAGTTTATTGGTATGTCTACTGCCTGTTCTCTCTACATCTCTCCTCTCTCTCTAACCCTCTCCTTCTCCATCTTTCTCCCTCTGTCCATTTGTCTATCCGTGTTGTGAGCCGGAGAGTGGCTACTTACTTATTACTTAGACTCCCTCTGGACCATACAGATATCTATGTTCGTGTGTTTAGTGTTCGGGAAGATGCGAAGAACAGGAAGGAGAAAAAGGAAGATGATGGTGAAAGAAGGAAAGCATTGTTGTCTGCAAGGGCTTGACCCATCACATGACATACTGTTCTTTGTCTTTGCGTTTATGTTGGCCAGTCTATTTTGAAGTGACCACTGGTATAATTGAGAGGATTTGCCAGTAATGAGAGATATTAGTAATTAATGAATATGGAGATTGATTGAGGCTATTTGTTCCTGTGCTCTCACCATATCCCTATTCTCACGAAGGTCTCAAATGAATAAGATATTGAGAGGGTGGTGACATGGGGCGTGGTCTGCTCAATCAAGAATGAATGAAATCGCACTGAAGTGTTTGCTGCGAGTGGAAGACTGATTGATTATCATTGCACTCACTCCTATATGGAGTGAGTGCAATGATAATAGGGCGCTATCAGTTATGATTAATGATGGTTGAAGGTGGAGGATAAATGGTCTACAAGCACGTTCAATTTGAGTGCAATATTTCCATTTCGTGTTATACCACATCATTTCCCTGGATGTCCTTAGAGTGCACGACACCTGAATATGGTCAGTAATTCAGTCGGAGTGAAGATGGAGAAAAATGCTAACAAGGCTAATAAGGGAGACTCACTACTCTTGTAAGAAGACACAATCGCTATTTATAATGCAATAAGTAAGCACTAATACAAGAAAATAAGGGGTCTGCCCAATAATTATGTCACCAATGAAGAGAAGGAGATGACAGATGGGGATGTGGCAATAAGGAAGGGGGTAAGAAATGACCATGATGATCATCTTCTCATCCTTCCATTATCCCTCTCTACTCCCTCTCTCTTCCCTTATTCTTTCCCCTGAAGGGAGGGATGACCCATTAATGTGTGCTTCATCGCTCATTTCTTCCCTGACTTTCGATTGGATAGACAGAGCGAGACAGATGAGTGAACGGCTCATAAAGATTCATCATTGCGTCTCTCCTTTGCATGAGACGTACTGAAGCTGCCCTCTTGTTCCACTCTTCCAACCCCCTTTCCTTCCCTTCATTTGGTTCCTTCTCCTCTTCATTCCTCTTCTCTCCCTAGACACACTCAGTCTCTCATTCCCCTCTTCATTCTATCTCCAAAGAGGCAGAAAGCAGGCCTTTCCATTCTCTTCTCCCTCTCTATCCCTCCCTCTCGCTCTTCATCCACTTCTTCTTCTTCTTCTTCGTCTTCGTCTATCGAAATACATAGGATGGCCTGATTCGGACCTCTCCCCCTTTCCTTCTTCTCCTCTTCCTCTTCTTCTCCTTCCTCCGATCTTCTTTCCATCCAGTCAACTTCATCTTCAGCTCAAGAAGAGGGAAGAAGGTCTTCTTTTTCTGTCGTTATCCCTTGGGTCTGCTCCACACTCTATCTCCATCCCCCTCCAAAACCAGAGTTGTGTCCCCATAACTTCTTCTTCTTGGTCGTAACGTCGATTGGTCTCTATGGTTATGTACAGCTAAGTTCGTCTAAGTTATCATCGCTAAGACCATGTCATGGTTCACATCTCACGAGGACTCTCCATGGCGTCGATTTCCCTCGATGTTATCTCGATTCGGAGAGGGACGAAGGAGGACTCGATCAAAGTCGAGAACTACTGATTGTAGTAGACAACAGTCAACAGAAGAGGAAGAAGATGATGATGATCGATCGGTTACCTTCAGATGCCCATCCAATACCTCCAGTGTTGATCGTGCCCGTCATTCGATAGGTGGAGGAGTGAACAGATCGGTGTCCTGTTTTGAGATGATGCATCCATCATCATCCATGTCAAGACTGTCCCTGGGAGGAGTATGTCTGTCGCCATTGGCTCAGTTACGGGTAAGGGTGGCGATCAAAGATCAGGTTGGGGATGTGGGCTATGGACTGGGTGTATACTACAGGTGGTTTCGCTTTTAATTAAAATTCACAGCGTGTTCGCGAGGGTCTTTCTAATTGCATGATATCATTGACAGCGGGAAATTGTTAATGGGGCCTTGGCCTTTTGAAATGGCAAATGATGGTGTTATTATAAGTTATTATAGTTGATATTGTTTAGCTCAGTCATTTCACAAGTACAAATAATCCCTATGAAACTTTAATTTTACTGGTTATAATCATCATCATTCTCATTGATTATTCTCTTCAGAAGGACGTTCTCTCACACTCTCAACGAGGTCCACCATCACGTCATTCAAATGCACGACGATCACTCAATACATCGGCGTCACCCGTCCTCGCTCCACGATGTCGATCACCCCATCGGTTAGTAGTTGATCTTTGATCTTTGATCTCTGTTCATTATTAGCTGATCTTTGATCTCTTCTCTTCCAGTCAACTCCTGCCCTCAACAGCGTCTGGATCATCCGGGTCGTATCGTGATACAGCTGGACCATCAACGTCGTCTACATCAACGACAACGTCGAGAGGAGGCATTCTGGCGCCTGTTGCGCTACGGTAAGATATGGTGACCTTTGATCTTTGATCTTTGTATAGTTCATTCGGTTATAGTTATGTTTGCTGAGTGTTAGTTGAGTTTCTCATCTCATTCTATTCATTCATGAGTCTCTTTTGTCTGAAGTAGACAAGGCGTGAGGGGGGAGGACTTTGTATTATGGATGAATGTGGAATTTGAAGATGGGTAGAGGAGAATTGGAATTAGAGAGAAATAGAATGACATATTGGTCTCGTATTCTCTTCTTCTTCTTCTCCTATGTCATACATCTCTCTATTCCTTCTCTCTTTCTCTCTATCTTCATTCTCCCCCTAGAGGGTCATTGTATTGTGAAGGAGAAGAAGAAGATGGAGGAATCGAATCAACCCCGAGAGAGTATTTTGAGCTGCCTTGATTTTGTTTCCTTCCTCTATCAATGAAATCTCTAGTATTTTGATGACGTCTTGACATCGTTTTCCATCTCTCTTTATCTCTTTGAATTGAGTATTGTTCTTCTTTCTATGTAGGTCTCTCTCTCTCTCTCTCTCTCTCTCCCTCTCCTCTCCTCTCCTCTCCTCTCCTCTCCTCTCCTCTCCTCTCCTCTCCTCTCCTCTTTCTCCCTCTAACTCTCTCGCTCTCTGAATCCATTAATTCAACTTCTTGTATTTCTTCATGAAAGAGTAGCAGTAATAGTAGTATACAAATGGATTCGATGACGAATAAATACTGAATGACGTCACTAACGATGACTTGAAAGAGAGGAATAGCTTGATTCAAAGTGTACTTGATATCTATGGTAAACGGAAATAGATCATAATAAACATACAAGAAAATATATTTCGGTATTAGTGAATCAAAAGTATTAGTAGGGGCGAGAGTTACTGTTTTAGTTTTTAGTTTTCCTTTTTCTTTTTCTTTCATCTATCTGATTCCAATGAACCATTGTACAAAAGACAAATGTTACAGATATGTGAACTATATGTGGCACAGAATCAACTAGTATATTTACATCTAATATATTCAGATCATACTCTGCCCGTAGTGGCTCGTCTCTGATGGCACCCTCCCATGGACATCATGGAGGTCATCATGGTGGAGGAGGAGGAGGAGGACATGATAATCGACGATGGTCCCTGGCCTCTCTACCATCCACCTCGGGTTACGGTACTCCTGGATCCAATTCGGCCTTCTCGGTACGGTAGATGATACTCTTGAGCGATCAAATATTTAAAAAAAATTAAATTTGCCAAACTATTATGTAGTGATAAAAGCCCAGAGAAACCAGATCAGATCAAAGATCAAAGATCAATCATCATTGTCCTTTCAGTCGCAGTATTCGTCATCTGAGCACCTGTGCGATGCCTTGGACGGTGTTCGTCTTCACCATTCAATTCATCATAGTGGAGGAGGAGGCCACGCCCCTTCTGGATCACGATTTGATTCTAATGATTCATCTGCTACTAATGATGATACATTGGGAGGAGTGGGCGGAGTCAATGGTGGACATCAACCATCTAATGGAAGTAGTCCATCATCACTTCAATTTAGACCAAGGAGTAGGAGTTTGACGTGAGTTTATCGATTCATTTTTTGAGCTTATTGATTTATCTGTATAGTACAATCTACCGTATTCAATCTTGCCTGATTACAGTAGCCCAATCCGTGTGGGATGCTCAGAGTGGACGACGGATGTGGTCGTGAGGAATAGTGTGTACAAGGAACGATTCCCACGAGCGAAACAACAAATGGAAGAGAAACTGGAGACATTTGTGCGGATGAATGCACCGTTGAGTGGAGGACCCAGTAGTTCTGAGGTACGGTATTTTGGGTCAAAGGATTACTGTAGGCCTATATGAGCTCTCTCCAAAGGGGGTAAATGGCGCTAAAAATGAATGCTTTAGTAAATGCAGGCCCTATCACCCTATATCAATTTCCACTGTGTATCACTTCTATTTAATTTTTTTTTGGTTGATATTTCGGATATGTTGCTCAGATATGTCTTTGTGTAATTGTACTGTAGAGGGAAAATGTACTCCATATTGTTCTGTAGTTGGCCGGGTTACTGTAACAGATGTACGATATTTGCCTAATTGCAGACAGGAGATGATGTTCTATCGTCTGGTGGATCAGCTCGATCACGACGGAGTATGGTACTCACTGCAGAGACTACTCTCGAACCATCACTACTACGATTGATTGCCGATGGAGCCACACGATTCCTCCATCATCAACTCGTTGAGGTACGGTAGCTATAGAGTACGGTACTTGTGAGTACACTGTATCTGGGAATATCATTGATTGATTCCAGATAGCCTCTGATTGTCTGCAACGATCGAGGGACGATACGATAACGTGCAGCTATTTTTGTGAGATGAGTCAGCGATTGGATGAGACGCTCAATGAGGTACGGTGGGATACTGTAGATGATACGGTAGATGGTGCGGTAGCAGGTGGGATACAGTAGATGAATGATTAACTGATTGTTGTCTCTGATCTGAAGCTGGTTCTTGTTTGCAGGCAATGCAGAAGACATCGGGTGATTCATTTGATTATCTCAATAAGTTGGTGAAACAACTCCTGATGGTGGTATCAAGACCTGCTCGGCTATTGGAATGTCTGGTTAGTTGAATGTATTATTGATTGATTGTCTTGATCTACTTTGCTTCGTCATTTATCGTTGATCATTTATGAAGCGACTAGACTATTGATACCGTTTTGTTATAGGAATTCGACCCGGATGAGTTCTATCACTTACTGGAAGAAGCAGAGGGAGTAGTGAGAGAACAACTGGGATCGGGAACTGCACGAGTACCTGATCTACCACAATATATCATTGGTTTGTTATTTTAACCTTTGATGGCATTAAATAATTAATGGTGATTATATCATGCATTGGTATAGGAATGATGAAACAAGAAATTACTTGGAGCGAAGTAGACTTGGATTCTTATTTTGTTGAGGTTCTACAAGATGAATAGAGTAGATGCTTGAGAGAGTGATTATATGGAGAATACGAGATGAATAAATACGGGTGTTGTTTACTAATTGCGATTAACCTGAAGATAATATTAATTCAGTATATAATCCAGTTGTATATGAGGCCGTTTGCGTAAGAATCAACTAAAATCAGTGAAATCTGGCACAGTCAAAAAATCAAATTTTGTGCATGGGGGTTCTCAAGGGTGCTGATGACGATAGTGATGTTCGTTTTGCACCTAGAGCCACCGTTGCGGCCAGACGACGTCGGGTTGAAATTGCGTTTTTAGCCTTTTCTCGCCATCCGATAGTGCCAAAATTTGCAAACTATGCCACCTGATGCAGATTTTGATGGCGATCACGTTTGTCTAATTCATTTTTGATGAAATAGTTTCAGGAATTTTCAAAAATAGAATTTCTCTCAAAGGTAAAAGTGTATTTTGCTAGATACATAGATCGGACCGGAATGGCTTCAGGATCTCATGGAAAAAAATTACAGCCAATTTGCTCTCGCGAAATTCGAGAAAATCAACTTTTAGTGTAGACATTTTGCCGTTGAAGTGGAGACAAGATGCGAGAGAGTGTGGTGATGCGAGAGATCAAGGAGACAGGCGAGGCGACGAGCAGAGAAGGGAAGGGAAGTGGTTGGAATTGTGTCTCTCTGCTCTCTCGCATCACCACACTCTCTCGCATCTTGTCTCCATTTCAACGGCAAAATGGCTACACTAAAAGTTGATTTTCTCGAATTTCGCGGGAGCAAACTGGCTGAAATTTTTTCCATGAGATCCTGAAGCCATTCCGGTCCGATCTATGTATCTCGCAAAATATACTTTCACCTTTGAGAGAAATTCTATTTTTGAAAATTTCTGAAACTATTTCAACAAAAATGAATTAGACAGACGTGATCGCCATCAAAATCTGCCTCAGGTGGCATAGTTTGCAAATTTTGGCACTATCGGATGACGAGAAAAGACTAAAAACGCAATTTCAACCCGACGTCGTCTGGCCTCAACGGTGGCTCTAGGTGCAAAATGAACCTCACCATCGTCATCATTACCCTTGAGAACCCTAATCCCCAAAATTTGATTTTTTTACTGTGCCGGCACTTAGCCGATTCTTACACAAACGGCCTCATATTGTAGGTAAACTTGGTCTTGATCGTGATCCTCTCCTTGAGAGTGAGAGTGCAATGGGAGGAGGAGGTTCATCTCCACCATCCACTCCTGTCGTCAATGAGACTGGACGAAAGAGTGGACAACCCCCTCAGGACAACGAACATCGTGCTCCGTGTGAAGATGATCTCGAAACGATTAGGGTACGGTACTCTGATCAAGTAATCAATCAATAATATCTTCTATGCAGTTGGTCTCCAACGGTGCCTATGGTGCGGTGTACTTGGTTCGTCATCGAGAGACACGACAGAGGTTTGCTCTGAAGAAGATGAACAAGCAGACGTTGATGTTGAGGAATCAGATTGATCAGGTATGGTAGTGGTGTGCACTACACTACACCACGATGTGAGCGATGTTTCCTAATTATCTTTCTCTTTAGGTGTTTGCTGAGAGAGATATCCTCACGATGACTGATAATCCATTCGTGGTCTCCTTCTACGGTTCCTTTGAGACTCGTCATCATCTTTGCATGCTCATGGTGAGGATGGGCGACGTTTACTAAATCCCGGAATTGCGTTGTGTGACATCGTTTCCTAATCGAGTTCTTTGTGCAGGAATATGTCGAGGGTGGCGACTGTGCGAGTCTGCTCAAGAACGCAGGAACGCTGCCGGTTGATCTAGCTAGGTGAGTGAATGAGATTAGAATTGTGGTGTCGGTGGTGCAATTAGCGTGGTGACGTTTCCAAATTACGATTGTTCTATTACAGACTGTACGTAGCAGAGACGATTCTGGCCATTGAGTACCTCCACAGCTACGGTGTCGTTCACCGAGATCTCAAGCCTGATAAGTCAGTGTTCCTCTCGTTCATAGGTCGAATAGCTAGGTTATCGGTTTTCAAAATGCGGTCAGGTTTTTCGATTTTTGGCAAATTTGGCTCAAAATGCGGTCAGGTTTTTCGATTTTTGTGAAAATTTGGCTCAAAATGCGGTCAGGTTTTATGATTTTTTGGGAAATTTTGGCTCAAAATTCGGTCAGGCTTGGTGCTTTGTAACATACTTTTCGATCTATGCTCTCGTTTATAATGTAGTTTGATCTTTGATCTTTGCTTTTTTCGTGATTTAATCTCTGATACTTGGAATCTGATTTATGATCTTGTTAATTTTCAGTTTGCTGATCACCGCGATGGGTCACATCAAATTGACAGATTTCGGTCTATCAAAGATTGGTCTGATGAATCGAACGACACTTGTAGCTGAAGGAGTAGTGGACATTGCTGATACTCAACAGTTCAAAGATAAACAACTGTGTGGCACTCCTGAGTAAGTATTCATTCATTTTATTGATTGATTTGGATGAATTAAATGTTTGGGATGGTCTTCTGCTGAGCCCGCTAGTTCGATGTTTCATATGTGTATGTTAGAGTTGAAAGAGGGGAAAGAGGTGATTAGACGAAGACTATGATTCGAATTGCAGATATATTGCACCAGAAGTGATTCTTCGTCAAGGCTATGGCAAACCAGTTGATTGGTGGGCCCTCGGTATTATATGCTATGAATTCCTAGTGGGCATCGTTCCGTTCTTTGGAGAGTCACCCGAAGATCTCTTCTCCAAAGTCATCTCAGGTATGTACTCTACGGTATCTCATATTTCATGGTTACGGTATTTATGGGCGGAGTTATTGATTTATTGGTGGAGTATAACGGTTAGTGATTTGCAGAGGACGTTGAGTATCCGGATGGAGAGGAGGCACTGCCGCCTGCAGCTGAAAGTCTTATCAAGCAATTGCTGGAGAAGAATCCCGTTGAGAGACTGGGTACGGTAGTCATTTGAATCACTATTGATTGGTTGATTGATTGCAATAATGAATTGATGTGCAGGTTCGGTATCTGGAGCGTCAGATCTGATGGCTCATGAGTTCTTCGCCGGTCTGGACTTCAATTCACTTCTGAGACAGAAGGCGGAGTTTGTGCCACAATTGGAGAATGATGAAGATACTAGCTACTTTGACTGTAAGTTCAATTTATTATTATAGTTTGCGATATAGCGTAATGTCATATATTTCTTGTAATTGATGTATATTCCTTCTTGATGGACTTATTTTTATTTGTTTATTGCTTGTCAAATTCGGGTGTTAAGGTCCATTAAGTTTGTGTTCTTTAGCAGTTAAGGTACATAAAGTTGTCTTTATTTTATTGTTGGTGATTGTAGCTCGTACGGATCGATATAATCACGACGCAGAATCAAATGGAGAAGATGATGGAATGGGCGGAGTCAACTCAACTCCAATGTTCCATTCATTCTCAACTGCTTCACCCAGACATTCAATTGTGGGATTGGAACCGGGACCATTGCTACCACCCGAGAGAATATTGGTATGACAATATATTATATAAGGGATATTGTTGAGAGAAATGAAGAAGGTTGACCTGTGGTCGATGTAATTGGAAGAGTTTATTGGTTGATATGTGAAATGAAATGAATGAATGTTGAGATGAAGTGTGTTATCATCATAATCATTGTAGGCATGTACATCTCCACTCTCACATGAAATGGACTCTCCATCTCCTTCCCCTTCATCAATGTCGAGACCTACTCCATCTCCATCTACCATGTCACGGTTGGTTCATTGCTTACGGTAGTCTACGGTAATGTATTGATCGATTGATTGGTTACTGTAATTGTTTCAGTAAGCCAGCCCCTCCATCGGCTCAGTCATCAGAGGATCACTCGACCACTGATAGTATGAATGATATGCAGGACAAGTATGGATGTCCCATGCCTACGGTAGGTCTATTGATTGATGAGATATAGTATTGATTGATTTCTTGATCTATTCTTTTCTCCCTTCAGGCTGTTCTTCTGCGTCGTCGTTTCTCTGCACAGAGACAATCGAATCTCTCGACATCGTCAAGCGGAACAACAGGTATACTATACTTTATTGATTTATTGATTTATTTATAGATTTCCCTTTTAATAATGAATAATTGTCAGTATTTGTGTGAAGATTTATTGATTTCTGTTTGTTGTAGGCACTGGCAATCTTGGCACTGCTCCCTCATCAACTGATTCTTCTATGGATGCATTCGCATTCGGGGAGAGAAGGCTGACCCATGGAGAGGAAGGGGTACGTTGTGCATTTCATCTTTTCATCTCTTGATCTTTGATCACTAATCTTTGATCTTTGATCTCTCACCCTCTCCATCTTTGCAGCGTCTTCGTACAGACTCCACCTCCACAGCAGCTTCATCAATCTCTCGTCGGTCACCTCTTCCTCGATTCGCCATCTCCTGTGATCCTGAAGAGATTGTAAGTTTTTATTAGATTTATTGATTGATTCATTTCTCCGTTAAATGAGTATCATAAAAAGTTTTCTTTCGATATTCATTTAAAGTTTGTAAACATATATTTACCGAGTTGTAGTATATCTAGTATCCTCCTCACTATCTCTCTATCTCTCCACAGGATCATTGTCCTCATCCATCTCCTCTTCCATCCACTTCTTCGTGTAGTCAACAACAACCACAACATGAACTGTCTCCTGTGGATGAAGCCAGCTCAAGACCCAGATCTGTGAGTGATCTTTGATCTTTAAGGTTTCCATCAATATTGATCTTTGAACTTTTCAGTCCCTTGATCGTCTACCAGGTGCACTGCAATTGGTGATTCCATCAGGCGCTTCGTCGATCACTTCACTCTGTCATGGTATGTTTGTGGCTATTCTACTATTGCCTCATCAATAATCATCTTACATCTTTTCAATTGAATAATGCAAATAGTGTGAAACCGCGAATAGACTGGTCATCATGAACTTGTTCATTTAACAATTGTATACGGCCTCTTTTATCCTTGACAGATAATCCTCATTTCATCTCACTACCGTATACCCCTTCATAAGCCACAGTATACCCAGTTCATCTTGATTCATTCCTTTCTATTCAGGTCAACTGTCCCCAGGTGCAGCCTCATCAGCATCCTCCTCGTACGATGGAGTCTCACCCCATTCACTTGAACATGTCACTCATGGTGGTGGAGGAGGACCACCCGTATCTCCCCTACTCAAGGCACCCATCATTATCAAGTATGATCTAGTAGCACACTGTAATCTTTATTATATAATAATAATAATTTTATTAATACATACCTATTGAGTGTCTTACGTTTTTGTTCTAAATTTTATATTTATTTTCATTGTAGGAAAGGCCCGTTCGGATTCGGTTTCACGATCAAATCAGTCCGTGTATATCTCGGTGAACACTCTGAATACTACACCATCGAACACATCGTCTCGTCCGTCGATGAGGGTGGACCGGCGTTCGAAGCTGGATTGAGGTATACTGTAGATTATGATACTGTAGATAGGTATACGGTATGTTATTAGGGTCTATAGGTGAATTAGTGATGATTGGATTACTGTAACTGTGTTGGTATTGATTGATTATATTTGTAGAACGGATGATATGATCACGTCAGTGAACACTCAAACAGTGCACAATCTCACCCATCCTCAACTCATGAATCTCATGTTGTCAACTGGAACTGAAATCGCTTTGAAGGTACGGTAGACGTTATCGATTGACTTGATCTTTGATCTTTGCCTAATCCATTAACTGATCTTTGAACCTTCAGGTGACTCCACTGTCTGCGACGGGTATTCGTGAGGGGGGAGCGAGGAAGAGTGTGGGCAAGTTGGCCAAGAAGGTATACATTTTGTTATCATAGGATTACGGTAGTTTGTTGGGTCAGATTCATGATAATGATTGTTCTTTTAGCAGAAGCCAAATTGTCCGAAGCGTCGTCTTCCGTGTGATAAGAAGTCACGTAAGCCCTCATCACTCTTCCGTCGTTTATCTGGAAAGAGAAATACTAATGATATCGTACCCGGAAGTAGTAGTCAGAAGCAGACTTTCATGCCGAGGTAAGATCAAGGATCAAGAGATCAAAGATCAATCTTGATTGATTCCTTTCAGATCAGTGTCATCTCAAGATGGTGTGATCCTCCAACAGCCTGCTCCCATCACTGCTGTCACAGCTACTACTGTAGTCGGAGGGGGCGGAGCTTCATCCTCATCAGGATCAGCTTCGAGTGCAACGATGATGATGATGATGCCATCGACATCGATGACGTCATCATCTGCGACTCCGATGACTACCGTAATCCCCATTCATAAAAGAATGTCGGATGTGGGATTGACGAGAGAAGAGAATAGGTATGGTTGCATATTATTGATTTATTGATTGATTGAATATTATTGGTTTATTGATTGATTGAATATTATTGATTTATCGATTGATTATTTGCAGATCTCCTCTGGTGTTGGCATCATCGACATCAGCATTCTCTCCAGCTATCTCATCATCATCATCATCTTCATCATCTTCATCTACACGTCCTTCGTCTCTATCTGGACTGAAGCCAGCCTGTTGTCCTCCTCCCACTACCACTTCTACTACTACCAATACTACCATCAATTCATCTTCATCCGCTCGTGCATGTGCTACCGTACTGCCTACAGTACCCAGTGGAGGTTCGGTGTGTATGTCAACGTGTCATCACGCTACCACATCGCCCATTCCCGTTAGTCCTCTGGCTCGACAGCCATCCCCATCGAGGTAAGTGATTGATTGACTCCGCCTACTTTTCACATAGGCTCCGCCCACTTTGTCATATCTTATATGATGTCATTTCAGACCAACATCACCTCGACCAGATACGGTAGTTGTTGTTCCTGCTCCTACCGTACCCCATCCTCCCTCATCTACAGTAATCACTGAACGGCCAGTCCCTCCACCCATTCCTCCACCACCTGCATCACGCAATCTTATGCAGAGATTACTCCATAAGGATCCATCATCTAATCATTGATTTGGTATGCTTGCCCGCGCATTCAATGTATACTGTATTCCCTTTCCCCTTTCATTCATTCATTCATTCATTTCACGTTTCTCACACTTTGTATAGTTACTCGTTTAGTTATCCTTCTACTAGTTTGTCATTACGATTGTTTGCATCATTTTTTATCGATAGAGACTTTATCTATCATTGTATTTATTCATTCTACTTTTATTCTACTATGTATATCATTGCATAATACACGACGACACTGCACGATATTGTCTATTCATTCATTCATTCATTCATTCGTCTCTCTCACACATGTCATTAGTGTACCAAAACAACAACATTTTCCACTTTTTATCATTACTCTAAGCCCCGATCCCCTTAAACATGATGCATCGAGTATTGATTGATTTAGCTTTCTCTTTTCCATTCTATTCACACAGAGTATAGTGTACATCCATAACGATCGATAGTCATTATCTCGTTCTCTTTCTTTTATCAGAAGAAACGCTTTCGTTTCAATGGCCCCGCCCCTTTTGAATAATCTCATTCCTCCTCCCCTTCCATACAGATGCCATAATATTAAATAAGCTAAGCTAGATACGCGTCTGTCCATCCCCAATCCCTTCCCTTCTCTATTCGTATTGTATATATTGCAAGAATATCGATTGATTGGTAATAGATAAGCTCCGCCCCCTTGTCTGACTCCGCCCTTTACCGTACATACCGGAAGCAGCTTTTATGGCCCCAGTGCAATCAAATTACGAGTCCATTTTATCAATCCCCTTTCCTTCACCTTCTTGGTTCTATTCAATATTTCCATATTTCTCCTATTCGTATCAACCAATCGGTGCGAAATCCTAGATGTTTTAGCCTCGTCCCTTTTCATGAAAACATACGGTAGTTTGTCTATTCTAGTGTTGTGCATCTAGTTCGGGTTGTTCATACCGTATACTCCCTGTTCCCCTCTATTATATTCAACCACTATTGATTGTCTATATATAGCCCCTGTACTTGTGACCTTTGATTTCGTGTAAAATAATTGAATGATTAATTGTCTCCCTATCACTCTATCTATATATCTGGATATATGTATTGGTATCGATTACTCGTTATTTCTCCTCTGACTCCGCCCCTTTTATTTATCATCACCTGGAAGTATCTGTCTCTCGTCCTAGATACACATTATAACACTTATCTTCGCTATCCTACATCATCTCTGATCACTTTCTGTTTGTAATAATATCAGAATGATCCATTGAATTTGAACACCTTTCGCTGAAATGAGTGATTAAAGTGATTCAATTACTATTATATTTATGACATGAGAGTAAGGGATAAGCAACGTATTGACTATATTAAATATTATACGTTTCTTCGTATCGTCGACGAAAGATCAATTCAGAACCAAGCCACCACAAAAGGGACCTGGGACAAGAGTATTCTTGGGGTGATCAACCATGATGTGTCCGCGATCATAACAGGGTCGTCGAATAATAAACCAGTTGATCGTTACGCCATATCTCGCCTAGTTCAGTGATGATTCGAACAAAAGTGGGAGTTTAAAGGGAGAGTAACCCCCTTGAAAAAAAAAAAGTCCGGAAAATTAGTTTTGAATTCCCGCGAATCTAAAATTGGCGTCTTACAACGATAACTCTGCCACAACATACGAAGTGTTGCCTGACATTGATTGAAAAGTAATTTTGCATACTAGTTTTGCATGTCATACCGATAATTTAGCTTGCTATATGCAAATCGCCATATACAGATCCCATCAAGCCTTATCCCACGCCTTATAACAGCACCTTCAACTGACACCCATAGTCTAATGGTAAGTGTCCGGTTGAAGTAACGATCGAGCGGGTTCAAGTCCTGACCCTTGCTAATAATTTTTGTCATTACTTCCTATATCTGTGGCAGAGTTATCGCGTTGGGGAACAATTGCGGGAATTCAAACACTGAAAAATTAGAGGGGTTACTGTCCCTTTAATTACGCGACGCGGGGCATTCTGGCGATGCATGCAGTAAGGACCAAGGATCACAGGAAGGAACGGATCGAAGCTCCCTGATCGATTCATATTTCTCCAGTACCTTATCTAATCAATCGATATTCGCATCTTCAGTTGGTTCTGTACTCTTTTCATCACAGCAAATATGATATACCACTGTCCATTTTTATCTCCAATGCAATAAATTCTATTTTTAAGAGACCGGTTCGGTAAGACTCGAGCATTTTTACCCCCTGCCGGACATTCGCCAAGACTTACGATCTGGGCCTCAATACTTTCATCATAGACACATACCAGGGGGAGACCGATGAAAGTTATAGTGAAAATGCCCTTGGGCTCAAACCCGGCTCACATATGTTTCATAAAATAAAAAATTGAAAAATTCATAACTTTTCAATCGTGATAGCTAGGACTTTCATTTCTTTTTATTGGTGAATAACATGTCATGCACTCTTATTAACACTCCTGAACAATAATTTCATATCGTTCTGAATATGTTTTTTCGTGTCTGATTTTCATATTTTTCTCCTCCTATCCTCGTTGAAGTGATAGCGCAAGCAATGACATAGTTCATATTGTAGCCCTGACAATTCTGTACACATTCCCTTGGCAATCCAAGTTTTCAGGGTCATCGAGAATTGCAACCGAATGTGAGATATGTGTAAATTGCAAAAATCGAAAATTAAATTTCTTGAAATTCGCAGGAGTGAGAGGTAGCTTTATTATGTCATTTTACTCGTAGTGATGTGCGTACACATAAAAAATATACAAATAAACTCAGCCTACATTAAAAAAAATAAGAATTATTTTATTTTTATTTTTTTCAACCCGCACATTCAGTCGACCGTCAAGGCAAGTTGATTCATAGGGCGAATGGTGACTGATGCATGTCCGTTTGCGGAAACGACTGTCACGTGAAACATCGTCGTTTCGCAGATCTCAAATTTAATTTTAAAATTATCAAACTTGAAAAATTATATGTTTTTTCATATAAATCGGTTGGGAGGTAGCGTACTACATCCAAAGCTGTACCATTTTTATCAGTAGGAGTATACGTTATTGAACTACCGTATTCGCCAGAAATCGCGAACTGATTTTTTTTTCAGTCGACCCATGATTTTCAACCATGACCCGGGGTTCATGGTTGAGAATAGCCGAGGTCGAAAAATTCATGACGATCCCAAATCAAATACTATTTGGCATTATGTCAGCATTGAGCCAACTTTTATTTTTATGGATACCGTAATCCGAACTACCGTAATCTAGCTACCGTATCCTATAATAATGTGGTGAAATTCTCGGAAAATTAAGGTACGTGCATTACTATTACGGTAATTCGAGTTATGGTATCCATAAAAATGAAAGTTGGCCCACTAGTGATATAATGCCAAATAGTATTTGATTTGGGAGCATCATGAATTTTTCGACATCAGCCATTCTCAACCATGAACCCCGTGGTCATGGTTGAGAATCATGGGTTGACTGAAAAAAACTTAGTTCGTGATTCCTGACGGTTGCAGTAGTGCAGTAAAGTACACTCCTACTGATAACAATGGTACAGCTTTGGTTGCCGTACGCCACCTTCCAACCGATTTATATCAAAGAAACATATAATTTTTCAAGTTTGATAATTTTTAAAATAAATTTGAGATCTGCGAAATGACGATGTTTCACGTGACAGTCGTTTCCGCAAACGGACATCCATCAGCCACCATCCGTCCTATGAACCAACTTGCCTTGACGGTCGATTAAATGTGCGGGTTGAAAAAAATAAAAATAAAATAATAATTTTTCTCAATTTTTTAAAAAATGTAGGCTGAGTTTATTTGTATATTTTTTCTGTGTACGCACATCACTACGAGTAAAATTACATAATAAAGCTACCTCTCACTCCTGCGAATTTCAAGAAATTTAATTTTCGATTTTTGCAATTTACACATATCTCACATTCGGTTGCAATTCTCGATGACCCCGAAAACTTGGATTGCCAAGGGAATGTGACCACTATGTACAGAATTGTCAGGGCTACAATATGAACTATGTCATTGCTTGCGCTATCTCTTCAACGAGGATAGAAGGAGAAAAATATGAAAATCAGACACGAAAAAACATATTCAGAACCATATGAAATTATTGTTCAGGAGTGTTTATAAGAGTGCATGACATGTTATTCACCAATAAAAAGAAATAAAAGTCCTAGCTATCACGATTGAAAAGTTATGAATTTTTCAATTTTTTATTTTATGAAACATATGTGAGCCGGGTTTGAGCCCAAGGGCATTTTCACTATAACTTTCATCGGTCTCCCCCTGGTATGTGTCTATGATGAAAGTATTGAGGCCCAGATCGAAAGTCTTGGCGAATGTCCGGACCATGCTCGAGTCTTACCGAGCCGGTCTCTTAATCGGTATTTTGTTGGCTAGAGATAAATCAATAACATGAGAAGTGATTATCGATCGCTACTTAAAGAAGGGCACCCACGAGTTTTTTCGTGACTAAACTGGCCAGGCAGAAATATAGATCACATTTCCCTGCATCCAAAACAATTTTCTCTAAAATTATAGGTACACTGGAATACCGTAATCCGAGCTCAAAGCTCGTTATTCCCCCAAGATGTCCTCAGGGAACACGCGCAATTTCAAATATTAAAGACAAGTGTATTGAGAATTGCAAACGGGAATCGAACCCGCGTGGCGCGGTTACAAGCGCTGACTACTAACCAGTGAGCTACACGCTCTATACGCTTCCTCTCTCAATTCTAATAGAGAATATAGCGCCACTTCCTATCTCCCACGTTAGCCATGACAATAGTGCACACTAAATCTCCTGGTTCCCCTTCTTTAAGTAGTTGACCTTTACAAATTACTGGTTGGTCATAGTTTGTTTACCCACACTCTTATACAGGGATCTTTTACAAGAAAACATAGAATATTGATTAGAAGGGAAGCGACTCCTTTTCAATGTTAGATCAATGATAGAGTGGTCAGATGGTCAGAGAAGATCGATGGGCAGAGACGCAGAGAGTCATCGCGCACTCAAGCGGTCGAATTGAAAGACCTATTGAGACGGGTGGTGGGAGGGGATAACTACACAAAATGAGAAAAAAATTAAAAATTACAATTTTAATTAATTTTATATATAATAATTAATTATATAATAATTAGGGCGGGGATAACTACACGAATTGAGCGAAAAAAAATTAAAAATTAAAATTTAATTAATTTTGCTATTTGAAACATAATAATTAATTGTGATTACACAAGATACTTTTTTTGCGATTGAAAATTGTGATAATTTTTAATAAATGCTAAATTTTTAAAGTCACCTTTATCGTCAGTTATTGAGTTATTTCGGTCGGTCGGTTGGACTATTCTCTCTCGACTACATTCGCCTATTCCATCAAGAGAAGAGGATCAACAGTTGAGTCCCCTCCTAGTAGACTTTGGAAAGTCAGGAGCGGTATATCCGTATTGTCAAGCAGGCCGATTGGACGAACAACGTCAAGTTTTCGTGGGTTATTTGACTATTCTAATCAAGTTTCATATGCTGACGTTTTCTTGAATGGAGATGAATTCTCTCAGAAGCGAAAGGATAAATCTTGTGGATAAGAAGATTCCCCCTGTTTTGGCCCCTTCTGCATTTAATGTGCTGATAAGATAAATAATTGAATTGAATTGAATTGAGTTATTTTAAGGTTAATGTTACTGCATGATATCAAGAAACTGTTACTGATTTATATAACGAAATTCATCGAAAAGGTAAGTGCATTTATTAAACACCTAAAAGAATTTCAAAACACTATTTTATATATTTTATCAACATGAGCATTTACGAAACAAGACACATAACAATGTCGAGTGAAAGAGAGCGAAATACATACAAAGGCAATTTATTTGCGATTGGTCATGGTTTGATGGCTATGGAAACTCAATAAAATATTAATTTGACTCTACGCGATTGTCTCTAATCTAATTTCTAATTCTAATTATGTCTCTAATTTCTCTCTCTAATTACGTCTCTTTTTCTTTAATTCGCTCTCTACGATGGTGGAGGAATACGGTATGTATAATAGTTAATCGATAGGCTTGATCCAGGTTAATATATGTTTTTTTCCGGATTCTTGTGAACGTTTTAACGTTGCTTGCGTATTCAATCTTAAATGCTGCACTATTTATCATCTTTCATGTTTCATATTCTCGATTTTTGTAGTTCTGTAATTCTACTGTTATCGTCAGTACAAACGTACTACTTATGTCACTGCATGAATAAATGTATCATTCATGAATCTACTTTTCAAACTTACGTAAGTAGAGCTTGAATACATAAAGAAAAAATAGCAAAAATGTTTATTTACATTTGAGAAGACTTGCCAACTTCTTATACCTCAGTGGGGATCGAACTTTCGAGCCGACCAACAGTTCGGATTTGTTAGCCGACCTCTTATCCACTAGACCATGGGTCCCTTTTATGAGAAACGTCAAAGGATCTACATATACTCACTTGAACCTCTACATATGTACCGATTAATGGCTCCGCCCATTTCAGATGAACCCTATGTATATACCGATTTTGACTCCGCCTATTTAACTTCGCGGGCTTGGACACCAGATGCCAATATAAGCACACCCAAAAATCTTTATCGATTATAGAAATAGGACTGCCAGATGACGCATCTTCGGAAAAACTCTTGCGACTTCTGTTCTCCTGAAGATGATCCATGACGATAGCGGCAACCCTCATCATCAACGACATCCTCAATCACGACATCAAATGTGCACGAAACAAGATGATTCGACCTGTTATTGAATATAAAGTTATAATAGATTCAAAGATTCGGCCTATCCACTAAGACCACTAAGTACCTTGGAGAGTAGTAGACCACGTGATTTATATACGACGCCCAGAAGAACCACGGTGTCGGGCTCTGAAATAGATTAAAATGAAGTTGACGGATGTCCAAATTACTAAGAAACTCTCCTCAAGAGTCCGAGTATGAGTCCCCCGCTTCTTCATAATCCAAACATCCGAGGACGATGATGATCTTCTTAAGAGGAAGTTGATTGAAGAGGACGAGATGATCTATAAAATGAATAAGATATTTGCCAAAGTTTTCATCACTTTGTATACTTTTTTTGATTTCCGTCAATGGAAAGCATTGAAATATGAAAAGGAAGTTACTAGGGAATGGTTTCTTTGATGCATGAAATTACGGTTAGTGACCTACATAGCGATAATCAGCATGGTCGACATAGTAAGAATCAACTTTCAAAAGCTGCAGTTGATCGATTTTTTGAACGAAACCCGTCGCATATCCGCCGCACGAAAGACAGCCAAAGTAGATTTTTTGGACTTGATTTCCATTGAAACAGCAATTTTTGCTGGAATTACCATATAGACATAAAATGCTGTCTGGGGAACCGAACTCGTGTTCAAAAAGTGGAAAAACAAAAAAAATTGCAACTTTTTGGCTGTCTTTCGTGAGGCGGATATGCGACGGGTTTCGTTAAAAAATCGATCAACTGCAGCTTTTGACAGTTGATTCTTACTAAATCGACCATGCTGAATATCGCTATGTAGGTCACGAACCGTAATTTCATGCATCACAGAAACCATTCCCTAGTTAGCAAAGGTTTCTGTTTCATTCTTTCAAAAGTGTTATAGTACATATTCAATTTGTTGCAATGTTCAAAAGTAAACAAAATATACGACTCTCCATTTATTACACACACTCTCGCTTCCCCTTCGCTTCATTTTGTAACTTTAGAACACGGCATGCATACTTCAACAATGCGGCAACGTGGCATAAGTCTATAATGTATAG
Source organism: Parapristionchus giblindavisi (assembly GCA_943737045.1). NCBI lineage: Eukaryota > Metazoa > Nematoda > Chromadorea > Rhabditida > Diplogasteridae > Parapristionchus > Parapristionchus giblindavisi. The sequence continues at coordinate 74,704 of CALSFV010000287.1, read as the reverse complement.
TAGCATTCCCCGTATAACCATGTAAAGGTTACTGCTTTAAAGAGTCACGTCAGATGTGCATACGGTAGGGGTCCCAAGTGGAAAACAGTGAGCGACAGGGGTTACTGTAGTATTGATCGATGATTATGGAAGCTTCGTACAGTACAGTGAGGCTCACAGTTTTCCACATAGGATCAACACTTTGCGTCCATCGACGGGAAAGCGCAATGTTTGGAATATGTAATGATGTATAAAGAAGACTAGATGTAAGATTCGTACCTTTGATAAGTTTGAGAAGAACGACGTCTACTATGATCACAGTCCCTTTTGCACATCAATGACGCCATCTTCGATCCTTGTCAGAGATTCGCTGATACCACTGCTCGCTCTGAAAATGACTTGAATGATTGCGCGATAGAGATGGAAGAAAGACGTTAACACGGAGTAATGTTCAAAGATCAACTAAGAAAGGCCAATCGAGGAAACGAGAGGAAATAAAACGATCGAAAGCTGCAAATGAAATTGACAAGAATAGGAACACGTGCCATACAGATAATGAGGGATCATATTCAAATCACTACAGATGACTACAATAGATAAATGAATAGACAACAAAAGTACAATGCATTCAAATAGGAAAGAGAGAACGAAGATTGATGAGGAGAGACATGGAGAGAGAGAAGGATAGGGAGGTAGAAGGATAGAGGGATAGAGAGGTAGAGTGATGAATACAGAAAGAAAAACAACCAATATTGATCAAAATAACACGAATTATGACACGTGGCTCTGATGAATATGGTGGGAATGGCAGAGAGTGGAAGGAACCAATGATAGATAAACAGTATCGATGGTAGATCACTCTGATCAAAGGATCATCCTATTGTTATGTGATGATTGTTTGATCTGAGAAGAGATTGTCCAGACAGAAGAGAGTACAGACATAGATATAGACATAGTGAGAGAGTATGGATAATTGAGAGAGTACAAGGAAGGGAAGATAGCGCGTGAACATGACCTACCATCCATATTGTTTATGAATCGCTGTTCTTCCTCCATTCTTCCCGCCAATTTCATTGAAAGCACATGTTGCTATGGTCGTTTTGAAATTATGTTATATCCCTCCCTCTCCTTCTGTTACTCTCTTTGAACGTCTACCTCTCTATCATCATACCTTATTGTTAGTTCAGTTTTGGTTGATCTGCCGTTGTTTTCAATCGTCTGAACTGACATTTTTCTTCGCTTTTCTTTGATTTCTTTCTTTACAGAGCCATCGGCCCTTCGAAGCGGAGGTATCTATGAAGTTTTGTCAAGCCAGACGTTCAAGTGAATCTCGGACACTGACCCGAACGCTCAAGTCCGGGACTCATGGGACTTGGGCTATTATGGACACGGAAACGAAACGGAATAGGCACTTCTTTCCTTTAGCTTTGTTTATGCATACAGTCAAAATGCAATAAAGTGAACGATAGGGTCCACCATAGACCCCCGTGGTCTAAACTGTCTAAAAAGGTTGTGTGCTCGCTTAAAAATAATTATTCGTCTTGAAACTGTGAATGCTGGGGTTTTGAGATGTGCTGAGTCGATTGAAATGAAAAAGAAATTTTTAAAGTATCTCCATCCGTAAGAAAAAAATATGTCAAACAATGTGGTGTGATGTTCATACGGCAGTGACACACTGCGAGTCGCTTGTGACGCACTGCAAGTTTATTTTTCCAAGCTTTCGATCGATCGATAGAAACATTTTAAAAATTTCATTTTCATTTCAATCGACTCAGCACATCTCAAAACCCCAGCATTCACAGTTTCAAGACGAATAATTATTTTTAAGCGAGCACACAACCTTTTTAGACAGTTTAGACCATGAGGGTCTATGGTGGGCCCTATCGTTCACTTTATTGCATTTTGACTGTAGTTACATTTGCCTTGCCCGCCACGTAACATTTGCAATCCCTACGTGTCGAGTCGGTGTTCATAGGGTGTTGGATACCAAGTGAGAGTCTTTAAGATCCTTAGAGTTCCTTCGAGTTAGATATCGATCAATAATGGATGGCTACCGTTCCCTAAGTATCACTTTTTTCCACTTGGGATCCAACGCCCTACTCACAACTTACGGACACCATTGTTGCAGTATGCATGTCGTGTTCTAAAGTAAAAAAAAGCGTAGGTAAAGCGAGAGTGTGTGTAGTGAGTGGAGAGTCGTATCCTTTCTTTACGTTACTTTCAAACACTGCATCAAATTGAATATGTACTACAACTTTTGAAAGAATGGAACAGAACCTTTGCTTTTACCCTTCAATGCTCTCCTTCGACAGAGATTTAAAAGCAAGCAAAGTGATGAAAACATTGGCAAAGGTCTAATAATTGAATCTATTCTAATCTCGTATTCATTTTATAGATCATCTCGACCTCTTCAAACAACTTCCTCTTAAGAAGATCATCATCGTCCTCGGTACTGTGGAATATGAATGAAGAGGAGGACTCGATATACCCTACTCGGACTGATTAGGAGAGTTTTATTGTAGTTTGGACTTACGTTAACTTTTAATATATTTAGTGTCAGACACCGTGGTTCCTCCTTGCGTCGACGATGACGTATCAATCACGTGGTCTACTAACCTCCAAGGTACTTAGTGGTCTTAGTGGATAGGCCGAATCTTTGAATCTATTATAACTTTATATTCAATAACAGGTCGAATCATCTTGTTTCGTGCACATTTGATGTCGTGATTGAGGATGTCGTTGATGATGAGGTTGCCGCTATCGTCATGGATCATCTTCAGGAGAACAGAAGTCGCAAGAGTTTTTCTGAAGATGCGTCATCTGGCAGTCCTATTTCTATAATCGATAAAGATTTTTGGGTGTGCTTATATTGGCATCTGGTGTCCAAGCCCGCGAAGTTAAATAGGCGGAGTCAAAATCGGTATATACATAGGGTTCATCTGAAATGGGCGGAGCCATTAATCGGTACATATGTAGAGGTTCAAGTGAGTATATGTAGATCCTTTGACGTTTCTCATAAGAGGGACCCATGGTCTAGTGGATAAGAGGTCGGCTAACAAATCCGAACTGTTGGTCGGCTCGAAAGTTCGATCCCCACTGAGGTATAAGAAGTTGGCAACTCTTCTCAAATGTAAATAAACATTTTTGCTATTTTTTCTTTATGTATTCAAGCTCTACTTACGTAAGTTTGAAAAGTAGATTCATGAATGATACATTTATTCATGCAGTGACATAAGTAGTACGTTTGTACTGACGATAACAGTAGAATTAGAGAACTACAAAAATCGAGAATATTTTAACATGAAAGATGATAAATAGTGCAGCATTTAAGATTGAATACGCAAGCAACGTTAAAACGTTCACAAGAATCCGGAAAAAAACATATATTAACCTGGATCAAGCCTATCTATTAACTATTATACATACCGTATTCCTCCACCATCGTAGAGAGCGAATTAAAGAAAAAGAGACGTAATTAGAGAGAGAAATTAGAGACATAATTAGAATTAGAAATTAGATTAGAGACAATCGCGTAGAGTCAAATTAATATTTTATTGAGTTTCCATAGCCATCAAACCATGACCAATCGCAAATAAATTGCCTTTGTATGTATTTCGCTCTCTTTCACTCGACATTGTTATGTGTCTTGTTTCGTAAATGCTCATGTTGATAAAATATATAAAATTGTGTTTTGAAATTCTTTTAGGTGTTTAATAAATGCACTTACCTTTTCGATGAATTTCGTGATATAAATCGGTAACAGTTTCTTGATATCATGCAGTAACATTAACCTTAAAATAACTCAATAACTGACGATAAAGGTGACTTTAAAAATTTAGCATTTATTAAAAATTATCACAATTTTCAATCGCAAAAAAAGTATCTTGTGTAATCACAATTAATTACACAATTAATTATTATATATAAAATTAATTAAAATTGTAATTTTTATTTTTTTTCTCATTTTGTGTAGTTATCCCCTCCCACCACTCGTCTCACTCTCTGCGTCTCTGCCCATCGATCTTCCCTGACCATCTGACCACTCTATCATTGATCTAACATTGAAAAGGAGTCGCTTCCCTTCTAATCAATATTCTATGTTTTCTTGTACAAGATCCCTGTATAAGAGTGTGGGTAAACAAACTATGACCAACCAGTAATTTGTAAAGGTCAAGGAGACCCATGAGTTGGCATGGCTGACTCCCGCAACGATCAACATGGGATAGAATGTTAATATTGTATGGAAATTAGCGTAAGTGACAATGGGAATGTGAGAGAGCCAAGTATGCAAATCGGATAGACACTCTCTATTTGCCTGAAAAGTTGTACTTTCAATGCGCATAACACGCTTCAAACATATCATCACGCAATATCAAATATGTCGTTCAGTTCGTGTGATAAATCTCTATCATTCTACCCGATCAGTCTTGTTACGAAAAAACTCGAGGGTCTCCATCTTTAAGTAGCGATCGATAATCACTGCTCATGTTATTGATTTATCTCTAGCCAACAAAATACCGATGACTAACAGAATTTATTACATTGAGGATAAACATACCGTAACCTGATCTGGGTACGGTATCATACGTTGTTGAAGTCCCGTCCCTACCCGCTGAAAATTCAGACTACCGTAACAACTCTTGATCATACTGTAATATCGTTGGTGCTCTCCATGTTCTCTTCTAGGAGAGATGCCTTATCGTGGCATACGGTATCGATCGTAGTCTATTTGTGCTCTACACAGACTCTCTGCTTTCCTTATGAATTTAATCGATCAATTTACGCATGGCATCTTTATTGACTGTTCAAATCTTGGGAGATATTCAGAAAAATTTCAAAGAGGAATTCACCGAATATAAGGGGAGATTGTGCAAGGTAGAATGGTAAGAATAGAATACGGTAGATCTTGATAGTTAGAGAAAGAGTGAAGAAGAAGAAGAAGGAATAAAAGTCATTGGAGCGAATCATAATTCGACCTTATACATTCAAAGTTATGATGGAGAAATGAAATAAAGGTGTGAATGGATTGGAAGATATTCTAGGGTATTAGGGAAATGGATATGTCATTAACACCACGAGCAAATTTAACTCACCGCTCTGACAACGCTATCTCGCTTTCATTGCCTACGAGAGATTGCTGCCAGAGCGGAGAATAAAATCAGCTAGTGCTATGCCTGTAATGGGAATATCCAATGATATTTTGAATCTTCGCTCTCTGACTATGAATATTTACAATATCTTGCGGACACAGAAAGTGAAAATTGATCATCAGCTCTGAATTACTCGACTTCTACAAGGAATGTCAGAGTCACACAAAATAGAGACATAATGAAAGTAGGAATGTATCATGATAATAAATAAGATGATGTACCATAAAATAAACGAAACGATAGAAAGATGAAGTAATTGTAGATTTGAACAGTAAAGTCAACATTTGTGATTGATCGTTTATTCTTCTCCTTTTATTCGACCAATCTTTCTTTTTATAATAATGAATGGTATTTGGACGTCTTAACAAGGGCGAACATTTGTACAAGAGGTAGGGAGAGAGAGGAAGGAGAGGGAGACGGAGAGAGAGAGGGAGAGGGTGAGACTGAAATCAAGGTCGAGTTTCTCTTTCTCAAACCGTTAGCCATCTATTACATGATAGCAAAAAATGAGAAGGACACAAACTTTTGGACTTGAAAGACAAACTGAGAGAATATCTCAAGGATCAATACTATGTCTATACTATTTTGTATAATAAAGAGGATATTGATAAAAGAGTTGAGAGATATTAAAGTGAGTGATATATAAGTAGAATGATTGTTAATATCACATACTAATATCATTATATGGGTAGTTCAAGTTGACTAAATTATTAGAAAGGAGTAAATCAAACAAATATTAAACAACCATAAAAGGATAGAATAGACCTACCGTAATCTTGATCTCTTCTCCTCTCCATTCTCTCTTCACTCTTGTCCCTCTTTCGTATTCGTTTCATCTCTAGACCACGCCCCCTCTCAAACTCCGCCCATTTCAATCAAAAAGATCATTTCTTCATTCGATTTCGTCGTTTTGCACGAGGTCGACGTCAATGTTTTCATGTTTGTTTTGTATTAGCTAAGATCATTTCTATTCATGCGTAATCTAATTCGCAATTATACATCCAGAAATAAATGAACTAGAGGGATTCTCAGTTTGTATTCACAGAACTTTGTTAATCATTCTCAATTTTCATTCAACTTTGTTGTTTCTTTTATGTATTAAGCGGAATATTCATTATCTCTTTGTTTCCTTATTAAAATATATGTTAAGTATGAAACTTAACTGAATCTTTATATTTTGTGCTTTTCATTCGTCTAGACCTCCCATGTAAATATCATCCAAGTAGGTATCGTACTTTGATAAGAGATTATAATATGGGAGTTCTTATTTTTCGATCGCTAATTCTTTCCCTCTTTCTTTTTTTCAATATTTTTTTCGTTTACGTTAAAGTCATCGAGCTTATTTCAAACTCTACCGCTCTGACCATACTCTCCTGTTTTCTTTGTCTACGAGAGAGTATGAGAGAGTATGAGAGAGACCAATGCGGAGAGTAAAATCAGCTTGGGGTGTTCTTTTATATCCATATATTAAGATTCATAAATATTACAATTATCCTTTTCTGCACGCTTCTCTCAAGATGTTAAATTCGTTTTTTTTTTCTGAAAATACTATATTTTTTAATTCCCATTATATTCAGATCGATTGTTTCGGTGAGGGAAATCTAGAAGGAATCATCGTCTTTCTACAGTAAGTGAACGAGTAGTGGGATATGGAATGAGATATACGATAATATGAGGGAGAGGGAGAAAGGGAGAGGGAGAGAAGTGGATAAAAGAAGAATAAGATCAATTCATCTTCGATGATATACAAAAAGTAGTCATCCTTTCTATTGTATTATTCCTTCTTTCTCTCTTACTAAACCAGATCTCATCTTCTCACTCTTCTTATACACTATATACTACTTTTTACTTATCCTCATCCCTCTTTTTGTTCTTCCTCAAACTTATTAATATCCATATATAATTTATTGTACCAAGTCAAACACATTCTGTCTTGTCCCTTCTTTCTTCATTTCTCTCCTTCTCCTTTGAACCTTCAAGGTCATACCAACTACCGTATGCTAGAGATAATGAGTGACCTCGTATACAGTAACCGAGAAATAGTAGGAATATGGATACGGTTCTAGCAACTATAGGAACAAATTTGTTGTCTAGTAACAACCAAAATGAGATAATCTCTACATTGGAAATCATAATACATAGATGTATGTGCTTTGATTATATTACATAATAACATGATAAATACAAAATAAACTCGTGAATACAAAATACTTTCATCATCCTTTTATTTGTCATTGAATATATCTATTGATTGGCCTCCCTGTCTAGACCTCCTCCATTGATAAGAAATACACTTCTACGTAGATCTTTTCGCACGTTTCGAAGGGTGGGAGAATATTACTTCTTAGTAAAATGACATTATATTCTGCTTTATATCAATCAATATTTCGTCAGATACGTAGGATCAACTACATCAGAAAACAATAAATGGGACAAAATTATATTAATTTGTAAGAACACGAAATCACGTGCTTTATAACAATAAAGTATCTTCAGAGTTCAATACGGATTTGTTTACTATTGATAAACTACCAGATATTTACTGGTCAAATTGATCATCGTTTGGGGATAATTCTCGCATGAGATTGATTTATCTCCCGCCTAAACTTTCTATTCAAGGGTCCGTTTACTCTGTCAAATTTCCAACGAAAGTTTGTCAAAACTTTTTTTATTTTTATCTTTTTTTAGCGCGAAGGTGGACAGATTAAACGCACCGAAAGTATTCCAACCATGTGCAGGGGAATAATTTCAATCAATAATCTATACGATCTATTCTTGGATTCGTTTATAGTTTATTGATTAGCAGAGATTCCTTCTTCTTCTTCCTAGTCTATTGTCAATTAGCATCATTCTCTTCTTTTCTTCATACTTTTCTCACTTTCTTCATTCATACTCCATTTCTCTCTTCATACTTTTTGTCTTCATTATTGTGATGTACGAATTTTGCACAAAAATGAAACTAAAATGAGAATTTTTTAAAATTCAGATCTTATCTTCTCTGTTTTTTTTCCAGTTCTTCATTCATATTGGGTTATAATTGACAATTTCTTCATTGATTTCCCAAAACTTTATCACAATCTATTGAAATTTTGATGAATACAAGGTTGATTAACTCTGTTAAGATTTGTGATATTCTTGAATGTTTCATATAGAAACTACTTCATCTTTTCATCCCTTCCTCTTCTTCCTTCTGATTCCAATTAGTGAAACGAACATTCACTCGAAGAAGTATTGCTACCTTTTGTCTCTCCCTCTCCCTCTACAATCTCTCCCTCTCCTTATTTCTTCTCCTTCTCTTTCCTCCGCCACCCATAGTCTTCTTTTACTTAGAAAGGTTCACTGCATAGAAATAAGAATAAAAGAGATTCCTATTATCTTGATTACAATCTTATTCCATATTCTACCCGTACCTCATGTATCTCTCCCTCTCCCTTTTCATCCACTTCTCCCTCTCCCTCTCCCTCTCCCTCTCCTTTCTCCTCGACCTACCGTATTCTCCATATACAACTATTCAATCACAAATCAATAATATGAATAGATAGATATTCTTTCCATCTATACATTTTCATATGGGAATTGGTGATGATTGTGAAGTCTAGATATGAAGTCTCTCCTTTTATTTCCTCTCTCCCTCTCCTTTTTCTCTCTCTCCCTCTCCTTTTTCTCTCTCTCCCTCTCCTTCTCTATCTCCCTCCCTCTCCCTCTCCCTTTCCATATCTCTACCTCTGTCATTACTATTCATTCTATTCTACTCTTATCAGTCTATCATCCCATATCACTATTACCACCTTTTTCATCTCTTCTTTATACTTTTCCCTCTTTCATCCCTTTCTTGTCAATTTCATCCAAATTCCCTACATGGTCGGACCTCCCACGGTCTTTGACCCCCCATTCTATCCTATTCGACTCTTTCCCCATACTGGGATTCACCCCCACGAAACTACAAACAAAATACTCTAACGTCGATCTTTTTTCCTTCAACTGTCCAAGTGTGTGAATAATCAACTTTTTCTCTCTTGGACTCTAGAAGGAAAATGAAAAAAAAGATGTGGGATATAACGAAAAAAAAATTGTACTAAAAGAAAAAAAATCGTCTAGGGCTTCATCGATTAACTTTTCTACGACCATTATATCTAATTTATGTCTAAAATCAATATTTTCTTTTTTTTTTCTTAAAAAATCTCTTCATTGAGTTTCTGAATGCGGAAACACGAGAAAGAAAATGTGTTTTGGTTAGCTAAAATGATCAAAATCTAATTACTTTTCGTAATCATACAAATATCTTGAATTTGTATCAGTTTCGTCGTCTTTTCAAAGAAGGAAAAGGGAAGGGAGAAAAAAGAAGTTTCTTCAGTATATTTATGGGTTTGAGTTCAACGGAGGCAAATGTCTCTCTCGTATTCAAAAGACGACTAAGAAACGATTTATGATATGGGTCTGAAAGGAAAACGAGGCCTACCGCCAAGTATCATCCCTTTCTCTCCCTCACTCTCTCTCTCTCTCTCTCTCTCTTTCATCTTTCACTTAAGACTTAAGATCCTTAACAATGACTTATGTTTGGTCATTCATCTTTGTTAAATGAACTACCGTATTCTGTAGTGTTTAATATAATTACCATAATAGTCTTTGATCTTTCTTGCGATAAAGACCGCTCATCACCAGAACTGCCACTCAAAATGAATATTCTCTGGCTCGTTCAATGAGATCAAAACACGATGATAGTATCTTCAGTAATATATTAAATATCTGGGTGGTCTTCTCTCCTTTCTTCTTCTTCTCTTTATATGGGGGAAGTTGAGTCTCATTCCATATCCGAATGAAAGAGAAGAAGAAGAAGTGACTGGCACACTAGACCTATCTCACTATCCACATATTGTCCATCTCTCTCTCCCTCTTCCTCTCTCTCCCTCTTCCTCTCTCTCCCTCTTCCTCTCTCTCCCTCTCTCCCTCTCCCTCTCCCTCTCCCTCTCCATCTCTCTCCCTCTTCCCCTTCCTCTTCCTCTCTTCAACAATCCCCTGAATGGAGCATGCATCATATATGAATCTCTCACTTTTCATCTTCTCATCTCCTCCCATCCAATCAATAAGACCCACCGTATACTTTACCTACCGTATACTTTACCTACCGTATACTCTACCTACCGCATACTCTACCTACCGTATACTCTACCTACCGTAGTTCGATCGTAAACTGAAGTCCAAATCAGGCTTAGTACTAGTCTTTTATAGACTTTCTTAGGGACAATAAATCAAGCCTCCTAATCTACTTTGATAGGATAAAAAGAGACCTCCGAGGGGACTTTATTGTCTATACGATACAAGTATGGGAATCTTTATTACATGTATAGGAGTAGATCAATTTTTAAGTTCGAGAGTAGATATTAGCATGAACAGAGGGCATAATAAAAAAATTCACCTTTTATTAAATCAAAAGAAGATTTAACAATTATGGATTGAATATATCATGGAGATAGTGCATGCATTCTTGAAACATCACTCGCTCATGCTACCGTATACCTCATGCCTTATAAGATCGAAACAGTTTATATTGGGTATATATACCCATTATAATGAACAAATGATGTCGATAACGTATTACAGTATGACTATATGTAGTTTGGTAGAAGATAGATCGGGGAAGAGAGAGAGAGAGATGGATAGAGAAAGGAAGAGATAGAGAGAGTGAGAGAGAAAGAGTAAGATATGGTGGTGATATGTATATATGATAAGGAGAGATATAATGTAGTTGTACAATTGATATCACTAAGACAACCGTTGTTAATGATTATGATAGCCTAGTCCTATGATCTATTATCCCCTCCCCCTCCCTTCTCCTCCCTCTTACCACCCCCCCCTTCCTCCTCCTCTCTCCTCCCCTTCCCAACTCTCCTCCCCCTTTTCTTTTCCATTCCCGTTTACTTTGTCTACTTCTTCCTCCATTCTCTCTTTTTACTTTTCACTCTGGTTACCGTATAATACTTCACAATTTCACGAATGAAATTTTTGAAAATTATTTTTTCGTAAATCACACAATACTATAGATTTGACTATGCTAACATAAGAGTCATCTTCGATCATTTTCGTGAACAAACTGTGAAGAGAAAAAGATTGCGAAAACAATCCTACGAAGTTCACGGAGAGCAGCGCTCTTGAAAATTGAAAATGTCGGTAGTTTCGGCAAAGGTTTGCAAACTTTGCATGAACATTCTCGATCTCAAAATAAGAAAAATGTAGTCAGCGCCTTCTTTTTCTCCAATGAGTTTATCGATGACTGTGTAATTTCCTTTTAGTTTCCGGTGTAGCTTCTCAAATAGAAATTTACACCTACTTTTACCTTTTTTGTTGTACATATATTTAAATTAGCGATTAGTATTTACAAACAAAAAGTGACGTGTGAAATGAATTGGAAATAGTACCCACTTTGATTGAATTCTTTCAATTGATCCTCTTTGTTGCGAGAGGCTGTCTACTTTTTTTGTAACTCATAGACTTCTCTCCCTCTTGGATCTCTCCCTCTCCCTCTCCTTCCCTCTGCCTCTCCTCTCCTACTTCATTTATCAGATAGTGACTAAGACCTAAGATTCTTTGATTATCGATTGATTTTATTGGATCGTAGATCATTTCCTTTGACTCCTTCATCATCATCTTCTTCTTTCTTCTAGTACTAAGGCCACTTCTATTACAACTGATCTTTTCTATCCTTCTCATTCTACTTCGAAATGTTTCCTTCCTTTATGTTAACTACCAGTTGTACTTTCGAACTTGTGATCTGAGATCTTTGATCTTTGGTCTATAGTAAGAAAATATATGATGTACAGGAAGATGCAGTTAACACATTATGGCTATTCAAACTTCTTTCAATAAGAGTTGGTATACATGTTACCTTTAGTCCTCAACTTTCAAATTTGAATATCTCTCCCTCTCCTTCTCCCTCCCCTTTCTCTTGCTTTTCATTCATTGATCATCTTTCTATTCAAATTCAAAAGTAGCTAAAGTCCCTCTCTACAACCCTCTCATATTTCCATACTCTCTCACTCACTCTACCTCTTTCTCTAACCATCTCGTTCGTCTCTTTGACTTATACACACTCTCTGATCTCTCTCTCTCTTTCTCTGTACTCTCTTCATTCTCTCTTATCTCTCGCTTCCGTAGCCACAACACGATCTTTCCTCCCGTTCAACTTAGTGTCCCTCATCATTTGTATCTTATGATCTCATAGCAATATTCTTTCACTACCGTAATTGAATCATGATTGTGTCCTATCATCCGACCTACCGTACTCTTTCTACAGTAATCATCGTCCACTTTTTTATCCCAAATATAGTCAAGTACTCCATTGCGTGCGGTCTCCCATTCAACATACATTTACTACCACCCCGACGTTGCCTTCTCTCTCTCTCCCTCTCCCTCTCCCTCTCCCTCTCCCTCTCCCTCTCCCTCTCCCTCTCCCTCTCCCTCTCCCTCTCCCTCTCCCTCTCCCTCTCCCTCTCCCTCTCCCTCTCCCTCTCCCTCTCCCTCTCCCTCTCCCTCTCCCTCTCCCTCTCCCTCTCCCTCTCCCTCTCCCTCTCCCTCTCCCTCTCCCTCTCCCTCTCCCTCTCCCTCTCCCTCTCCCTCTCCCTCTCCCTCTCCCTCTCCCTCTCCCTCTCCCTCTCCCTCTCCCTCTCCCTCTCCCTCTTCCTCTCCCTCTCTCTCTCCCTCTTCCTCTCTCTCTCTCCCCCCCTTCTCCCTCTCTCCCTCTCCCTCTACCACTCAAAAATCACCCCCTCGAGGGGGAGAGAGAGATGGGCTTCTATTGAGCCCTGCAGCACATAAAAGTTTCACTCTCTCTCCCTCTCAATCGTCCATTCTCTTTTCTTCATCGTAAGATCACTCCGAACTTCTTTTCAAAGAAGAAGAACATGGCCACCCAATGGCTACTCTATAGGGACTCTGGCCACCCAATGGCTACTCTATAGGGACTCTGGCGGGCCATAAGCCGATTACTACACAAGTGGCCAAGGAAAATTACTGTATTTGAATAGGCGCAAGCAGACAAAGATCCATTAAAATGTTCCATCAATTCTCGTCATTGCCTACCTGTGACTGTACTAAATACAGTAAATGCCAATCAAATCAACGTAAACCCAACCAGTCTTTCTTTCACTCCCTTTTATTGTACACACACTTCGAACAGTTATGGTCAGAGGCCCTCCATCTTCCCCTCTTTCTCCCTCTCCCTCCCCCCCTCTCCCTCTCCTTCTCTCTTCCAATCCCTTTCTAAAATGAAGTTCTACTCCGTCCCTCTCTCTTCTTTCATCTCATCCTTTCACTTTTCTCTTCATCTCTCCATAATTTCCCTCCGTTCTTCCGCTTTTTGTCTTTTCTTTATTTAACCAATAAAAAGAACTGTCGAATCTGTAGTGGTGTTCTTAAATATAACTTAGCTTAAGCATGTCTTAATTTAAGTCTAACTTAGGCTAAGTGCTCCCTAATTCAACCCTAATTCGTTCCTTAAAGAAGGGGACCCATGAGTTGGCATGACTGACTCCCGCCACGATAAGCATGCTGGCTATTGTTTATATTATATGGTAATTGGCGTAAGGGATAATGAGAAAATGAGAGAGAAAGTATGCAAATTCGATGAGCACTCTCTACATGCCTTGAAAGTTGTACTTTCAATGCTCATAGTGAGCTTTAAACATATCGGGAATCAATATCAGATATGTCTTTCGATTCGTGTGATGAATCTCTATCATACTATCCGAACAGTCTTATTACGAAAAAACTCGTGGGTCTCCATCTTTAAAGAATGCCAAGACAGATCAAGATCCCCACAATGTCTAGACAAGTTCCGTTTCGCGTTAATCTCTGGTTATCTCTTATATGGACCTTAACCACTAATTCACATAAACTTAACAGATAAGTCACAGACTTATCATACTAAGGTCTAATCATTAATCAGTTGAATCTTCATCGTGCGCCTGTTACATAGGGTCTATTCATTTATTCTCGTCCTCTCTCCCGCTATCACTATCATTTCTCTCTCTCCCTCTCCCTCTTTCTCTATAATTTCTCTCCCTCTCTCTCTCCTCCCTTTCTCTCTTCTCCCCTCTCTCCTCTCACCTTTTTGCTGTTCATAGTGCTGCCAATAGAGAGAAGTCAGCAGGAAGTGAGATTGATAGAGAACCAATTGGTTATTTACAATATGATAACTGATTGGGATATATTTATACCTTGATCACACCTACATATTATAAGATACAATTCGTATATCTGATACAATACAATTTTGCACAAATTTTTCCGTTCAAATAAAAAGTTAAAGACACCACGAGCTAATTCTACTTTCCGCTCTGACAACGCTCTTTCGTAGACAAAGAAAGCGAGAGAACATTGTCAGATCTGATCGAGTGGAGAGTTGCAGATAAGCTAGGGATAACTCATGGATTTTAACAATTAAAAAACTTCATTTACACATTGCTCTTCCAATATAAGAATGACGTAATCAATCAATAATCTTCAAGTAAATCAATAATAGTAATTTCGTTCTCCTTTGATGTGAACTGTCGATAACCGAAGCGTGTTCTTCCTCTTTTTAGACACTAAGAGAGTATGTGAATTAGTGAGTGAGAGAGTGTGTAGATGTGAGAGAGTGAGTAGAGATAGAGATAGAGAGAAATGAGAGAGTATGGAATAGTGAGAGAGTACGGAGAAAAAGACTAGAAGTACTATAGTATCCATTCATCTTTGTTGATTGATTATCGCACACGGAAAACAGTCTCATTCTCTCCCTCTACCTCTTGAATCTCTCCCTCTCCCTTTCTCCCTCTTCCTATTCCTCTTTCTCTCTCTTTCCTTGGAACACTTATTTTCCCTTTCTTTGTCTGCCTTTTTGCCAGGCCACTGCCATTGATTTTCTCGATTCTTTTAACGATTCATGATCTTTGATCTTTGATCTTTTGTAGGGTGTTAATTATCGATCGGGGAGATAGAATACCGCCTAGCGGTTTGTATCGTTCAACGATATCTCTTCATCGAAAGTAAATAGAAGTCCAACTTCTATTCGGTCTCTCCAAGGGACATCCTCAAACACACGAGGACTAAGAAAGGACTAAGGTACGGTAGATTGTTCTTTGATCTTTCATCTTTATAGAAAGCTAAAGGATTTTAATTTCATCCAAATTTTACACATATATATATTTATCGCTGTACTGATTATGTGTTGCAGTGTTTTTACTTAAATTGATATGAAAAACAAGTTGCGTAATGGCCTAGCCTTGTTATTTATACTTAAATTGATTATTTATCCTATCTCTCATTCTCTAAATATCTCCCTACATCTTCCTCTTTCTCAGTATTGTAGTCTTCACAAGGATACAAATCTCTTTCTTCTCCAATGAAAAGTCAGATGATCACGACAATTTAGTAGACATTGATAGATATTGTGGATATCGAAACTTAATTATTTATATATATTTTATTTATTATTGCTATTATTGCTCTGCACTTATCACATCATATCGATCGATACGACTGATCGAAATGAGTTGAAACGGTTGTCGATAAAAGAATAATATAATTTCATACTTGCATGATTTTGTTAGCTTCAACCTTTCAATCATACCTTAAACAGAAAAAATCCCTATAGCACAGCGTTCTCATGACTTTCAAAGCAAGAACGACCGCTCAACATACAAACTCTCTCGAATACAATGGTCTCTCCTTTGTCTTGCTTTGGAAGAAAAATGGCTTGGACCAGAATACTGTGATAGAAATCAATGACGAAACCAAAGCGAATCTCCTCTATCCTTTTCTGATCATCTTTCTCTGTCTAGATTTGTCCCCTCCTTCTGGGCTCTCTTCCTCTCCCTCTCCTTCTGATCTCTCTCCCTCTCCCTCTAGAATCTCTCCCTCTCCTTTTTTGGTTCTACTCCGTTCTACCCCTAGTCCCTGGTACTATTTCTACACTCTTCTTACTCATCTCTTCTTTATCTCAAACCTTAGTCTTCTTCTTCTTATTTCCCTCAATGAACGATGATGATCCATGGATTCAGGTACTTAATCATGACTTAACATACCTTAAGTTCCTATGTCCTTAAGTCCTTTAGCCATATCAAATCGATTACTGTAGAAATTCTTGAAAAATCCGATCATTTGATTTCCGATCTATTGATTTTTTAATCTTTCTTTACACAATATGCGTTCTACATTATTCTTTACTTTAAAATTCGCTGTAGAAAAACTTAACCAAACTTGATTTCTTAAGTCATTAAATATTCTGATTAAAGGTGGTGTCCCACGAATATTTTCGTAAACAAACTGTGAAGACAGAAAGGTAGCAAAAGTTATTCTACGTACAGTACACTATTTATTTTGTGCTGATTTAGTCTATTGATCGCTAGAAACATCAATTAACGGTTCAGAGAAGGGCGCGCTTTTTTGAAAATTGAGTAAATTCGGCAATAGGTTTCGAACTTGCGTCAAACGGGTAACGAGTCTGAACGTTTACCACTGCGCTATGGGATGGATAAGAGGCTGCGCTAACTCTTCGCATATCACTTTGTATTCGCATAAGAGGGGTGTAGTGATTTATCTGAACATTCGCGGGCCACCATCTTTAAGTACTTAAAGAATGAGTTGGCATGACTGACTCCCACCACGATAAGCATGCTGGCTATTGTTTATATTATATGGTAATTGGCGTAAGGGATAATGAGAAAATGAGAGAGCAAGTATGCAAATCGGATGTGCACTCTCTACATGCCTTGAAAGTTGTACCTTCAATGTGCATAGTGAGCTTTAAACATATCGGGAATCAATATCAGATATGTCATTCGATTCGTGTGATGAATCTCTATCATTCCTTCCGAACAGTCTTATTACGAAAAAACTCGTGGGTCTCCATCTTTAAGTAAATAGTACGTAACTTATCCACCCCATCGCTTCATTTACTAATGAGACCTCCAGACATTCGTTAAAGTACTTGAGATATGGGATGAAATAAGTTAGAGGTAGATATAAGAAAGTGTGAGATCTTCTCTTCAGTCACTTTCTACTTTCTTTAGTAGTATACTACTTTCTATAAAACATATGGATTATTATTCGCCAATGCAAGAGGTTTGTCTCCTAATTCCCTATTCCAACCACAAAATCTAGTTTCCATGTGTTAGCGTTCCAACAGAGTGTGGATTTTTCGATTTCTCTATTTTTTCTATTTTTTTCGATATGTTACTAAAATATTTGGAGGAAATATTTTTCGAATTATTTTGAAATATAGATAAAAAGCTTTGACTTGAATAATCACAAAATTTCAAAAAAATATGACATAAAAAATTTAATATTTGGAAACAAAATAATACAATTGCAGTTGAGGATAATAAATATACTTCAATTAGCAATCATGCAGTTGCAATTTTTGCGCTAGCATTATATCGATAGAAAAATTTAGCGCACTGATGTTTTCGAAAGTGAAAACGCAATATTTTTGGTTCCAAAAAAAGAAATTCAGCCAAAATAAAACTTTGTGCATTGAATACGGCTTTAGAACAACGGAATCAGCTAAAGATATAGAGATATTCAGCTGATTTGGGGGGACATGGAATATTGATTTTTCGGGATCTCTGGGATACCGTAATCAAAAAAATGTAAAAGTGGAAATGGATCGATAATGGTTGATCTATCCATGTGTTGTACTCCTCATATGGTCTATCTCATTCATTCTCGTATGCAAAAAGTGTGTTAGACTCTCTCACAGATCTCAGTCTCTTCATGGTCCCTATCTCTATCTCTACTACTTCTCGCGCACCTCTCTATCTCCCCCCCTCTCTCTCTCTCTCTTTCTCTCTCTCTCCTTCTATCACTCTCCCTCTCCCTCCTCTTCCCTCTCTATCATCATCTTCTTCATCTTCTTCAATCATGTCTTCCTTCTCTTCTTCTGTCTCTTCTATGCTTCCTCCTCTTTCTCGTATCAAACTTGAAGATGTAAGTGAATACGGTAGTCTAGTGGTTACAGTACACTTATGTGGTGTTACATTTTCAAAACGTCTCCGTCAACTTGAAATTTGAAGTGTTTTCGGTCTCGAGTGGAAAACCCTGATGGATCATGAAATTACTGTAAAAGGTTACGGTAGTCAGCCATTATTGATCCATGGTTACGGTAACTTCTTACTGTATCCCAATTGACAATAAGGGTTTTCCGCTTGGGACCCAAAATACTTCAAAATCAAAGTTGACGTTGACGTTTCCGAATGTAACACTATTTCGAAGGACGGCGTGCGCCCGTTTTGAAAATGTAACACCACATTATGGAGAGACTACTGTATACATAGTGTAATCTTTTGATTACCGTATCTTGTATTTTTGTCCGAATTATGTCTTATCTGGCAGCAGATATGGTATGGTATCGATCATGAGTCTACCGTATTCCAAACCTACCGTACCTCAGACTACCGCAGCTTGATCTACCGTAATCCTGTCCTCTCGCCTCCATATGTAGACATTTCCTACAATGCCATTAACTCCAGATGGGTGAAGATAATAAAAGGAAGACAAGATAACAACCATCCATCTCTCCATATGTAGACAATATTATCAATCGACTACAGTAGTCTGTTTAGAGAAGGAGTTACCGGATTGGTAGTACGGTATCCTACGGTAGTTTACCTTCCTACCCATGTTAAGGTTACGTATGGTAGTATGGTAGTACATGATCAGGGTGTTTCATAGATATTGTTTTGGAATTGGATAGAGGGTCTGACGTCTTGTCTAGGCTGAGAAGTTTGTATTCCCACTACATTCTTCCTCCTTTTCGTCTCTTATCTCTTTAGGCTTATCAATAATGATTTCTTATTTTGTCTACTTATAAGTCTGAAAGTCTCTTCCTGTTTGTCCTCTTCACAGTCTACCGTAATCAATCAATAATGGATATCCACAGTACTATCTACCATATACGATATTTTATCGATCTTTATCAATCTAACAATAACCGAGAACTCCGAAAATGTGAGACTGCAGGGTCTTCGAAAAGGTTTGTGCTCTGAAAATTGCGGAAAGTATCAAGTTTAAACGAATTTAATCAATAAAAATGTTTCAGTTCTCTGAGAACTTCGACCGCCCACGTGGACTTGAATCGTCAAACGATTATATCGATCGATCGATCAATCTACCGTATAACGAAGAGGAATCATTCCATACGGGACCACAACAAGAACAAGAATCTCTGTCTCCCTACACGACTTCAAGTCGTAATCGTAGACACTACAGTAATCATTCATTGATTGATCAATCGATCACGCTGGGTCCACACATGCTCAGTCCAAAACTTGGTAAGTATCGATTCATTGATTTGTTGAATCGATAACTACCGTAATCTATCCAGATCTATCCGGCTCTTCGGATCCGTCAAATGGCGGATTCGCAGGAGATCGCTCACTCATCATGGCTGCTACAGCAAATGGAGCGAACGGTGCGGCATATCCGACGCCTATTACTAATGGTACGGTAGACACACCGTTTTGTTCAAATGAACCTTCAAAAATATGAGAAAAGAGGGCAGAACGATATCCAGTCCCACCATATTATAAACATAATTTAGTGTATTATATTATTATTCCTTACTACCTCATTGTTATACTGTGTATTTCATAAGTCCCTAATAATGTATTCATTCTGTATGTAGTTTTTCATATTTTTTGAAACCCACATTAAGATTTTATTATTTTTTAAAAAATATTATTTATATTAATTAATATAATTAATAAAAATTTTCTTATCAGGCAATCATTCTCCCTCAACCGACACGAGTGATTGCTCATCAAATGGAGATGCTAATCCATCACAACATCCATCACCCACTGTATGTTTCAAGTTTGATCTTTGTACTTTGATCTTTGATCTTTAATCTTTCCAGGAATCATCCCAAGCCCCACCCATGCATCTCGGCATGGCCCTTTCTCATGCGGGAATAGACGCACAGAATGGATTCCCTGCTTTCCCTGGAAATGGTCAGACTGATCTTTATTCTTTGATCTTTTGATCTTTGATCTTTGATCTTTGATCTTTATAGACATCTTTTTCCAAAACAACGGTCTCCTACCGTATCCGATGCTCCCGGGATTCGCTTCTCGTCATATGCAATCTGTAAGTTATTTACTTTGTTCAATTCTCTTCGGTCTCTCCATATCACACACTATTTATTTCTCATGCTCTCTGTAGACGAGAGAAAATTAGACGATGAAGAGACCGCATCTCTGTCTTTAAAGGAATACCCCATGCTAATTTTACCATCCGCATTGGCAATACTCTCTCGTAGATAAAGAAAGCGAGAGAACATTGCCAGAGCGGAGATATTCAAATTCGCTTCAGGTGTGGCTTTAAAGGCTAACCCCGAGTTAATTTGAACTGGCCACGTTCCCTAGCTTTCTTTGTCTACGAGAGAGTGTTGCCAGAGCGGAGAGTAGAATTAGCTCGGGTGTGCCTTTAAAGGAAGTATATGTCTTTTGTCCTCATCAATGTTCTTCATGGACTATATTATTGTTTGTGTATTGTGATTGACATTTCAGTGGAAGTATACTAAAATTGATGATGTCAAATAAATCATAAGAACGGATAGTGAAACATATCGGAGATATGTATATTGTTACTTTTACTTTTGTCATTTCTCTCCATCTATCTATCACTCTCATCCTCTAATCAACTCTTCATTTCATCTTTGTTATACTATCACTGAGTATCCATTTGTTCTGATCATTTTCATTTCACATTTATGTGCATGATCAAAACTCTTCTTCCAAGAGTCCCAAAGGATGTTGATCTTTATGATCATGTCTACCAATCCCACAATTCTTCAATCTGTTCAGATACATAGACAGCTTAAAATGACGAAGTTGACTTGGCAAAAGACATCAACTATAGTATTTATGTAATTGGATACTGAAAAAGTAGAGTGGTAATTGATAATATGGAGTAAAGATAGACGATACTATGTACTTGTAAGAGGAGATGTGTTCCTATGAATAAGAGGGAGAGAGAGAGAGGGAGAGGGATGGAGAAAGAGAGAGAGAGGGAGAGGGAGAAATATGTTGTGGATGTTCTTATATGGAGTTACACCTGAGGCTCCTCTCCTCTTCGGTCAACATACACAGAGAAATGTTGCGTACAGCCTCACACAGTCGTTTTTTCGTGTTAGGAGAGAGGGGGAGAGAGAGAGAAGGGGGGGGGGACAGAGGGAGAGAGAGAGAGGATGAGAGGAAGGGGAGAAGAGAGATAGATGGTGGAGATCATAGAAAGACAAAGAGAAGAGAGTCAGAGATAGAAGGATACCAATTTCTATGCGCAAACGAACTGTTCCCCACACACTCTCCACCGTTCCTCGCCATCTCCATCTCTCAGTCCCTCTTCCCCTCTCCCCTCCCATCTCTCTCCTGCCCTCCCCTCTCTTCTCCTCCATCTCTCTCCTCTCTCCCCTCCTCCCCTCCCTCGTCTCCCGCTCCTCCCCATCTCTCCTCCACCCTCTCTGATCTCTCTATTTCTCAACGTCCTCTCCTCTCACCTTTTATACTCTTCTCACCCTTCTTTCTTACGATCACTATTATTGTTTACTATTTATGTACTTTAAAAAATATTGACAATATTTTTATTGAATAATCTGTTATATGACCGCGATAACTAAAGTTTCGTTTGGTAATCAGCTTAACCGATGACTCTTCTGGGGAACTTCTCTTTATAGATGTAAAGGCACACCCGAGTTAATTTGAAACTCCCCGCGTTATCGCTTTCTTTGTCTGCGAGAGAGGGTGGCTAGAGTTGAGAGTAAAAATCGTTCTGGGGTATCCTTTAAAGATATCTAGTGATTTCTAAAATGTTTCAGACGAACAATGATCGTATTTGAGAAAGTGACGGGAGAGGGAGTGAATATACTAGAGATAGAGAGAGGGAGGGAGAGATGGAAGGATAGAAGGGAGAGGGAGAGAGAGAAGGGAGGAGAGAGAATGGGAAGGGGAGGGAGAGGGAGAGGGGAGGGGGAAGAGAAGTGGAAGAGAACTCTTGAATGTTTCTTCTTCTCAATGACGTTCGGAACACCTCATAACAATTTTTTTAAAAATTTTCATAGTTTAATTGATTAGAAATATTTTAATGCTGCCTCACAAAATGCACGGGGTATTAGAAATAATCTTTCCTATATACAAAAAGCGAAATTTTTCATTGAATCTTTTGTTTAGAAAATATCCGACGTTTTTTCTTGTATTTTGAACTATTGAACTCGATTGAATGCAAAGAAAGTACACCTGACGCTTCCCTCAGATCACCCCCTTCTCCCTCTTGGATCTACTCTCTCCCTCTCACTCCACTCCCCTTCTCTCCCTCTCCCTTGTTCAACCCTTTCTTTCCAGCCGTTCTTTTTGCCTCCTCTCCTCTTTCTTCTACTGGAAAAGTAGCTGAGATTTCACTTTCATTAGACTTTTTTCACTGTTTCTCTGTCTATATCCTCATCTCTCCTATCGTTCCAGTCTCTCTCTCTATCTATCTATCTCTCTCTCTCTCCCTCCCTCCCTCCCTCTCCCTCTCTCTCTCTCTCTGCCCTTTTAGATAACTTTAATCTCTTTTTCATTCATATCTCTATATTCGATCACTTTGCAAAGTGTACTTAAATTATCATTGAACTGTAAATATCATTGATCTGTTGATTTATCAATAAGATTTGTTTACCTGATCTTTTACAAAACATCACATTTAGCTTTTCCATTTATATTTCATTTAAAGAAAAAATTTTAAAAGTCCCTTTCATTTCTTCTTCGCTCTTCATTTTCTCTGGCACTTTTTCCTTGTCTAAACAATTCGTTCGTATTATATCAACTTCTATGATTATCCTATCGCTGACTTATGTGGGTTTAAAATCTTGGAAAAGTAGATGGAAAAGTGAAAAGTAGTGTTAATTTTGTGACTGCAAAAGTAGTTGGAAAAGTAGTTTAGCTTCGTAATTTCAGTGTAAAAGTTTGTAAATTATGAAGCTATGCTACTTTTCCAACTACTTTTACAATTGCAAAATTAACACTACTTTTCACTTTTCCATCTACTTTTCCGCGATTTTAACACCGCATTAGTCATTAAGTCCGCTAAGTACTGCTTAAGTTCGTGTCTTAAGTCATTAAATGTATCAGATGAGTGTTTTGGACTCTTGTCTGTTGGATCTGACAAAGTTCTCATCGGGTATTCCATCTTCTTCTTCTTCTCAATCAATTCCATTCTCTGATGATCTCCTCATGCCTGCCACTCTGGTAAGAACTTATCCACTTAGTCACTTAAGGACTTAAGGACTTAAGAACTTAAGTCTCACTAAGTCATGGACTTAAGCCTAAGTCTTGACCTTAATCCCTCTTTCGAACTTCTTCGATCGACTGAATTCGATCCAGATCCGATTAGTTCCCACAGCCGTTTTTCTCATCCCTTCTTTCTTCCCCTTCATCCTCATCTCCCTCTCCCTTCCTCTCCCTCTCCCTCTCCCTTCCTCTCCCTCTCCCTCTCCCTTCCTCTCCCTCTCCCTTCCTCTCCCTCTCCCTCTCCCTCTCCCTTCCTCTCCCTCTCCCTCTTCCTTCCTCTCCCTCTCCCTCTCCCATCCATCCTCCAGGCACGTTTTTTTGCGTGGGCTGCAGTCTCTTTTTCCTCGAACACTCTCTCACTATCCCATACTCTCTCGTCAGTCTCTGTTTCTCTGTCACTCTCTCCCATTACTTACTCTATCGTCCCTCTCTCTTGTTTCATCCGTAGTCTATCAGACACAAAGAAAATTTAATCGATTGATTTATGGGCACATACAATATACCGTACGATACCGTATCCGGTTGGGGGATTTTCCGACAAAAGGTGCGAACCTTTCCACTGTGACCATTTTGATTAACAATTTTTTGATCTAATCAATCAATAATATGTTGGATACGATATTCGTTTTGAGAACGAGAAAGGAGTTCAATCAATTGGGGGATTGACGCGCGCTCACGTCCATGTATTTGCACTCCACTTTTTTGCTCGATCAACGAGAGCAAAGAGATGGAAGGGGAGAGGGAGAGAGAGAGGGGGAGAGGGGGGAGAGGGAGAGAAGGAGAGGGAGAGAAAGAGAGGGAGAGAGAGATGGATAATGAAAAGGAACATTTGAAAAGAAGAAGAAGAAAGTTGAATCAGCTTGGATAGTGGCCGTCTATTCCATCTGCCACTGATATCTGCAGATGAATATAAAGTACTGATCCGCAGAGATCAAAGATCAAAGATCGAAGATCAACATGCAATAATACTTTAGTTAGTCTTTGTAGCATCAATGTACCCATTTCCCTCTCATGAGGCAAAAGAGTTGTTCAAGTGACCTACAAAAAATGGCTGAAATGAGTGTTCCTCTCCCTTTTAGACCCCCCTCTCCCTCTCCCTCTCCCTCTCCCTCTCCCTCTCCCTCTCCCTCTCCCTCTCCTTACACTTTATAGGACCCCTCTACATCCTTCTCTACCTCTTGAAATACTCGTCCTCTTCATATACAATAAACACAAAATGTATGTATACCCTGATCACTTGATCAATCGATATAACTACAGTATACCCTGATGATCAAGTTCCGTATGAGAGTCACACTACACAGAGATACAATATATCAAATGTGGTCTGACGTTTCTTTCGTTCGATTTAACCCATGTTGTTTAAAAAAGTGCACGGCCTGGCACGAGGCTAGCATTTTTTGTATCTCTCCCTTTCCTTTTTCTCCCTCTCCCTCTCCCTGGGATATCCATCTCTTTTTCCATCCCAATGTCCCATTCTCTCCCTCAAGGGAAATAAAGGAGAGGGAGGGATGTTTCGTCAAAGAAAGGAGAGGGAGAGAGAGGGAGAGAGGGAGAGGGAGAGGGAGAGTGGGATGAACTAAAAAAGCACTGGATGGAACATTGAAAGAAGAAGAGGAAAAAAGAGATGAAAACCATCTCTCTCTTTGCTTCTCTGTGACACAAAAAAGTATTGAGAGAAGAACAAGAAAATGGGGGAGAGGAACAGCAAAAAGTGCATGATAGGGAGAGGGAGAGGGAGGGGAGAAGGGAGAGGGAGGGGAGAGGGAGGGGAGAGGGAGAGAGGGTACGTCCCCCAGTTGTCTATCTTTCACTTCATGTGCATGGTTGATCATCATCATAAGCTCTTGGCCAATTCAATGATGATTGAAAGCAGACAAAGGTAAGAGATTATTGAGTGAGATATTGTATCAATCTTGTACTATGACTTCCACGGATTATGTTACATTTGCATTCCTTTTTCCAATCGATAATCTTTCCAATCGATAATTGTCACATTACTCATTGGAATATGCGATTAATGCACGGTGTTCTCTAGTTTTTCAAAGACAAAACGACCGCAAAGCTCTCTCAAATACAGCGGTATTTCACTTATCTGAAAATATGGCTTTAGCCAGAATACTGCTAATGTTGTTTTGGAACTCTAAATATACGGCAACGTGTTGAAATAGAGTTTTATTCTCTCTACATTGCAGTTTATTGGCTTTAGACTACCGTTGACTGTTCTTATAGTGAAGACGATAATTATTCTGTAATTGATTCTGTAAAGCGAGTTTTTTTTGTTTTGTTTCCTTGGACTCCAAATATGATTTCCTTCTTGTTACTCTTTCACTTTCTTCAAAAACGACTCTTGCACTCTAACACGAAATTGTTATCATACATGTTTTCTCCTTACAATTTAGTAGAATCTCGATAGTTGCCATGGGCGACATAAAAGTTGTTATTCACCTTTACTATACGGGTACTTTATAACTCGAGTTACTCTTCCTTCATATTATCTTCTTTTTCCTCCTCTACTTCTTCTTCTTCTTCTTCTTCTCTTCTTTCATTCTTTTCTGCCACGAAAAAGTGAACGAAAAGTGAATGATATAAGAAACAAGTTTAGTGGAGATAAGAAGAAGACAACGTTCCACTTAAAGTATCATTCTCTATTATCTCATTTAGAACCATCATAACCTAGACCATATATCCTATCCACTTCCATTATGGGAGATTCAGCCACTTTCAAAAGTCACGTAAAGCCGTCGTTTTGTTGTAGTTTCAATAACATTCTATGGCAATACTAGAGAGGGAGAGGGAGGGGAAGAGGGAGAGGGAGAGAGAAGGTGAGGGAGAAGGAGAGAGGGAGAGGGAGAGACACAGAGTTCGCGCTTTACCCTCTCTATCGATTCGAGAGAAAGAGGGGGAAAGAGAAGCTTCAGTAGTCGTTTTTTGTTTCTTCTTTCTTCATCTTCTTTCTCTCTTTCAAAGTGTATGAGCCATCTCCTCTTCTTCAACCTTAATCGACCTTAACTCTTAAGTCCTTAAGTACGGATTAAGTGATGACTAAGTCATTGGAGGAAATCAAAAAGTCTCCCCCTTCACATGTTTCATCAGCTACTCCTCAACCATCACTTCCTATTGGAGAGGATGATGAGGTAGACCTTATGACCTTAAGACCTTATCCACTTATGGACTTAGCGATCAGCTTTAAATTATCGATTAAGTACGTGAGGGAATACATATTGACAATGTAGAGGGAAAGTATAAGCTTAAAACGGTTGTATTCTTTTTTGAAGTTCAACATGTTTCACAATGTTCTTCTTCATCTTCTTTTTATGTTTTCTAATCCAAAGTTGCCCCAGTCTTCTGAATGAAGAGGATGAGAGAGAGAGGAGAAGGGAACGGAGGAGGAACAAGGGAGAGGGAGAGAGAGGGAGAGGGAGATAGGAGAGAGAGAGAGAGAGAGAGAGAGAGAGAGAGAGGGAGATGGAGAGAGAGAGAGAGAGAGAGAGAGAGAGAGAGAGAGAGAGAGAGAGAGGAGAGGAGTGGAAAGTGAGAGGGAGGGAAATAACCGGTCGGTCCAGTCGTTTTTTGTGCATTGCAACGAACACAGACACTGTTCCCTCTCTTCTTCTTCTTCTTCTTTTTCTTCTTCTTTGAAAGACGAATCAATATACATAGAGTATACGTGATAGATCAATCGATATTTCTCTAATTGAACTACCGTATACATCAATTAGTCGAGTCAAGACCTCAGTCTCAACCTATGATGAATAAGAATTGGATGAAGAATAAGAAAAAGAAGAAGAAGAGTAAAATCAAACATTGAATCACTTCTCTCTCTCACTTTTGAACTATTCCTTTCCATAGTTATTCATATATATCCTATTGATATCTCTCCCTCTCCCTCTACTCTCCCTCTCCCTCTCCCTCCCCCTCTACCTCTCCCACTCCCCCTCTCTCTCCCTCTACCACATCCTCCTCCTTCCTAATTAGTCCCTTTCAACCTACTCCTTATCCATTCTAATCATATTCTCTATATACATACTAACATATATACGCAAAGTCTTTTCCCTTCTCTCTCTTTTAAGAACTTCTACTAGTCTTTAATACGTTTCATCATTTGGTTTCTCTCTCCCTCTCCTTTTTTCGCTTCTCCCTCTCCTTTTTTCGCTTCTACCTCTCCCTCTTTTAATCTCTACTTCTCTAATTTGAACTTCTTGCATGATTCCATCATTGAAAGCTCTTCTATAATCTATATCTTCTCATCTACCGTAATCTCTCATATTTCATTTAGGACTCAACCACTATTTCTATGAATGATAAAGTCTCTCTTGTTCATCTTCTATTCTTATCTTCTTCCTCTTTCTTTCTCTCTCTGGTCTCTTCTATTCCCTCTTATCTCTCATCTCATATCGCAACATGGAGATACTTACTCTACTTGATTAACTATAGAGGATGAAGAAATAACCAGAGGAGTGATAGGGAGAAGGAGAGGGAGAGGGAGAGAGAGAGAGAAAAGAGAGGAAAAGGGAGAGGGAAAGGTAGATCCGTTTTGGTGTATAATATTCTTGAAATAGACATTATTAATGATCGTTCCTTATTCTTTGTTCCTCCTAATGTTCCGTATTTAAAACTTCATTCATTTATAATTTGACTCTCCGCTCTGACAACGGTCTCTCGCAGACAAAGAAAATGAGAGAGTGTGGAACCACAGAGTGTAGAGTTTCAAAATAGCTTGGACTGTGCCTTTAATCTTTTGTAATCATAATAGTTTTGGACTTGGTTATGTCATAGTTATGGAGAGTTGGATGATGTAGTTTATCGATCAGACCCGTCTTCGAAGATAACCCCGTATACCATTTTCAATCGATTGTTTTACTAATCATGTATGCTACTGTATACTGTTGTTCCACTAATTTCAACATATGAAGTAAGACCGTCAATCTACCGTATCCCAATCCCTTTGTCTACTCTCCCTCTCCCTCTCCTTTTCTCTCCCTCTCCCTCCTTACTCTGAACCCCTCTTATGGTATCTTCTTCCTCTTTTACTTCTTCAAGGTCATACTCAAGTCGCTTTCTACTCGTTTGAGATAGTCTTCCTTCTCTACCTCTCACTTTCTTATTCTTCTCCCTCTTGTCCCTCCTTCTCTCCCTCTCTATCTCCTACCGTATACAAACCATGCAAATGCAACCTCATTGGTCAGGCCCGCCTACTTTTTCTGATCCAATGGTCGGCAGTGATCTTTGATCTTTGATCTTTGTAAGATGACCATAGATGTTCATTCTATTAGCGTGTGTTGAAGTAAAGTGAAGGGAGTGTGTCCCTCTCCCTCTCCCTCTTCTTCTTTCTCCCTCTCTTTAACTCACAAAAACGTCTGCGAAATCGATCGATCGAGTGTGTGTCTCACTCACTGTGAAGAAGGGAGAGGGAGAGAGAGTGGAAACAATCTAGAGGGAGAGGGAGAAGGAGAGATCCTAAAGGGAGAGGGAGAGGGAGAGAGAACTCTCGTATAGAAACAAAGAGTGATTACGGTAGATTGGTGATTAGTTATCTTAGCGGCAAAAGATAAGAGAAACGAAAGTGTAAGTGATATTTCCATCTATTTCCCCTTCTATCTCGAATACCCTTTCTATTTGATTGAGTGTTTCTTTATCCATATAGTGTGCAGTCTAAGAGACTTTTACTAAAGTGAGTGATCACCCTAAGCGATAGTAACCCCGAAGCTACCGTAATCATTCTAGATTCGGTAACTTTCGGCTTAATCTTATTGATCCTTAAACTCACACGCCCTTCTTTGGTTCCTTGATCGTCCATTTTTTGACGTTTTCCCTTGATTATAATCTTTCACTTGAAGATTCCGATCGTGTACCTCCACACCCTTTTTCATTACGGTATCGAGAATAGAGGGAGAGGGAGAGATGGAGAGAGGGAGGGATAGGGAGAGGGAGGGAGAGAGAGGAAGAGGAATAGGAAGAGGGAGGGAGGAGGAGAGAGGTAGATCATGTATATAGTCCTTGTACAGAGAAACTATCCATTAATCCACTCATAATTCATTTCTTTTGTTCCTAGTCTCATTCATTCATTCTCATATCTTCATCTCATAATGGCCTAGTCGTTTCGATCTTCCAGTTTGCGCCCCATAGCTCATTGGCAAGTCATTAGGCGTAGTGTCCGCCACACGCACGTTCAACTCCTCCTACTCTCCCACGTTTTTGCCACGTTCTCCCTGTTTTTGCCGTTGTTCCAATAACGTCGACAAAAAGAAGGTTGAGTCAATTGAAGTACTTTTTGCCATCTCTCCTTCTTCTCTTCTCTATCCGTCTCTTCTATCGCCTTCCCTCTCTCAATTCACTCTTTTTGCTTCAACTCGACACAACGGCAAAAAGTGAAGGATACGAGATGGACACACATCATGTGGGGGATTCCCCCATTCCCTTATCAATCCTTACTTAGCTAAGTAACGATACTTAGTGTGTACTTAGTAGTTAAGTCACTTAGTCATCGTAAGTCAACGAATGAATTGGATGACATTACACTTACAGTATACGAGAGACGGTTTGTCTTATCTTAGTTGCATCGGTAGATTATGGCCTTCGTGCAAAAGGAGAGGGAGAGGTAGAGGCAGAGGTAGAGGGAGAGGGAGGGAGTTAAAGAGGGTCTAGCCTCTCTTTCCTCTCTTCATTTGATCGTTTTCGTTCATTCGTTCGTTACTCGTGTAGTCATTGATTACATTCTATTCACTTTGATTCAAATCTAAATTCATTCGACTTCTTTCCATTCTATTCTAATTACATTAGCACTAGAGCTTGAGAAAGATCTTTTTATCTATTTAAATGCTTCATCTATTGTAATGATCATTCTCTATAGATCGTTCTTTAAAGGCACACCCGAGCTAATTCCAATCTCCGCTCTGTTAACACAATCTCGCAGATAAAGAAAGCGAGAGCATTGCCAGAACGGAGTGTTTCAAATTAACTCGGGGTGCTAGCCTCTTTAACCGTTATCCTATGGTCTCTTGAATTGACACAATGTCTCGTAATTCTCGTTCAACATCTTCACCCTTGTCGGAGGAGTTTTTACAATTTATTGGTACAATTAGACTAAATCATGGACTTCTCTAACATGTCTGTTCTCTTCTTCAATGCTCTCTCATTCTACTCACTAATACCCACTCCTATTCAGCAAAAAGCGCCAATTTTGTCTGTCTAGGTGGCTTATCGCTCTCGGATTGTCTGTCTGACCCATCCAATGACCCACCGCACTCTTGATTTGAGTACGATGGGTACAGTATGGATTCCTTGACATAGTTCTTCATCTCGCTTCACTACACACGAATTGGTCATGATTGGACTGAGTGAGAGAGAGCATACTGTAGATAAAATCAATCGATATTGGACTTCAGTAATCTATGGCTACCGTAATCTATACAATCTATCATGAAGTAACGTGTTTGTCCTTGCATGTTGTCTCATCCTAATGACACCCTTCTCTCTCTTTCTTGAATAAATGTTGTATATTCGTCCGCACTCTTAACGCACCAACCACTCTCCTTCTGTACTGACACCTGATCTGCGCCAAGGTCTCACCTCAACCGACGGGTCGTGTGCGCACTTCAAGTGCATCAATATACCATCTTATACACACCACTCCACCGTAACCCGTCCGTGTATCCGGATGCAAGGCCCGTCATTGGCTGAATCATTTGTAAGAGGAACTAACTAATTGGCGGTTACGGTTATGGCTAGCACAGATATCAGCATGAGTACGATGTCCTTTACATAAAATTATCGATTTTTTGAAAATGGCACAAGCTTGGCGGCAAGTTCAAAAATTCAAATGTTTGCAGGGATTCGACACGAAGCCTGACATTCACGCGATACAGAGTCAGATGCAGATGAGAGAGGCCAAACCGTATAAGTGCACACAGTGCATTAAGGTAAGTACTTAGGGACTTAACGAGACTTAAGTGTCTTAAGTTACTAAGTCATGATAATTATCGATTGATTTACAGTCCTTCGCCAACAGTTCGTATCTCAGTCAACACATGAGAATTCATCTTGGAATCAAACCCTTTGGTCCTTGTCAATTCTGCGGAAAGAAGGTACGGTATATCGATCGATAACTGACTCTATTGGATTACGTTCGATCGATCGTGAACTAACTTTTATTCTGAGAATGCAACAATTAACAGTAGTAGTTATGGAAGTAGAGTGAAGTATATGAGAAATGTACTCTCGGCTTTTCTTTGATCACTTTCGTTGAGGTCATTTACTCTTTTTTATTCTCTCTATATATATATGTCTCTCTGCCTCCCTCTACCTTTACTTCCACCCTATCCTCCTCTCTCTCTCGCTCTCTCTCTCTCTCTCTCTCTCTCTCCCTCTCTCTCTCTCTCTCCCTCTCTCTCCCTCTCTCTCCCTCTCTCTCTCTCTCTCCCTCTCTCTCCCTCTCTCTCTCTCCCTCTCTCTCCCTCTCTCTCTCTCTCTCCCTCTCTCTCCCTCTCTCTCTCTCTCTCCCTCTCTCTCCCTCTCAATCTCCCACACCCCTTCCACTTTGCATTCTTTTGTATAGACCATGATGCAGGCATTCTTTAGAAGGGAATGAGAGAGCAAGAATGAACAAATAAAATGGTTCACCCTTTCTCTCTCGCTCTCTCGCTCTCTCCCTCTCTCTCTCTCTATCTTCTTTCTACCTCTCCCCCCTCTCTCTCCTCTCCTCTCTCCACTCTATCTTCTCTCCCATACAATTCTCCACTCTCTCTCCTATCTATTTGCTTAAAAAATATGGAACAGAAGTTCGCAACAGACACAGAGGTAGAGGGAGGAGAAAAGGGGAGAGGGAGAGGGAGAGAATGAGAGAGGGAAATCGAATCTAAGAGATGAGGAGGTGGGACTCACTATAAAAAGGTTGAGCGTGCTATATATAATGTATGAATAGTGTGAAGAGAGGATAAGAGGGTCCTAAACTAGATATGGATAATGTCCCTGATCTTAGATTCATTGATTTACTAATCAATATTATCGATTGATTTCTTCAGTTCACTCAACTATCACATCTACAACAGCACATTCGAACGCATACGGGAGAGAAACCGTACAAGTGCAAGGTATTAAAGTCACTTCATGATAGATTCAAATGGTGTGATTACAGTATGTCGGGTGTGAGAAGGCCTTCTCTCAATTGTCGAATCTACAGTCGCACTCGCGGTGTCATCAGTCGGATAAGCCGTTTAAGTGTAACAGGTATGGTAGTGCATCACAAGAAAAATCGATCGATCGACTACCGTAATCTTGTAATTATCGATTAATTTTTTTCAGTTGCTACAAATGCTTCGCCGATGAACAGAGTCTACTGGAGCACATTCCCAAGCACAAGGAGAGCAAGCACCTTAAGGTAGCTTAAGTACTTAAGTGACTACGACCCTAAACCTTAATTTTGTTCCGTCACTGCCTTAACTTACCGTAACTTAAGTCGACTAAGGTGCACATCTGTCCATTCTGTGGAAAGTCCTACACACAAGCAACGTATCTGAGCAAGCACATGACTAAACATGCTGATAGGACAAGGAATATGAAGTGAGTTCAAAGATCAAAGATCAAAGATCAGTGGTTAGGAATCAGATCAGATCGAGTAACTTCTGAAGATAATATGCAGACTAATGAAAAAACTCACTTTCTATATATGCATCAATGTTTACGAAAGATGACAGATCAGTCAAAAAATTTTAAAAAATGAATACTTAAAAAGAAAGTGTTTCAGTTATCCTGTAGATCCAGCAGCATCCGGTGGAGGAAATCCTTTGGAACAACTTCATTGGAATGGAGGACTTCCCGCTATGCCCGATGATACTGTAGCACAACAGCAGGCACAACAATTAGCATTCAGTACGGTATTTACACTGACACAACTTATCGCGAACTGACTTTTTTAACATGTTTTCGAAAATAATTATTGATTGAGCGTCATGAAAAATATCCGTACTAAAATCAATAATTTACTAAAAATCGATAATTCAGGTCAATTTGCAAATGCTGGAATGATGCAAGCAGCCACTCAATCATATCCTCAAATCAATAATTCTGCCTTCACTCAATTGATCAACTTCCAAAGAAATAGTCGATCATACCTTGACTACAATGGTTTCGCCAAACCATCCGATCGTCCTGCTGGGTACGGTAGTCACACCATAGATGAGTATCATGAAGTGACTTATTTACAGATTCAATATGATCACTCCTCTGGAGAACATTCAACGTTACACTCAACAGGCTGTAGTCAATGGCCAGGTTCCAGCCACATCAACGGCCAATGGCCATGCGACGACGTTTCCCGTTCAGTCGTCTACCGTACCCTCCGGTGAGTTGACCACACCATGAATATCTGTAGTGATCTGACTATTTACAGAACCATCCAACTCGATCAGGCCCAACTTCTAAAGTAGCCGTTCTTAGCCAGTACTAAGTGATCGACCAAGTCGATACTTAGTTAAGTCTTAAGTCTCCTTAAGTCCTTAAGTCCTTAAATGTTTCCTCCCTTTTGTCACCGTCCAACGATTCGAATAATCATTGATAATCTTCATTGAATTAATCCCAGGGTGAATTCAATCAACTGTTTTCACATTGCTTTATCATGCCTAGTGCTTGTTTAGTAATCCTCGTCCTTCCCTTTGGTGTATAGCACCATTGCACCACACCATAAACCTATCGTAACCCCCAGTTCTCTAGGTATCTCTCTCTCCTTCCACCGTATCTCTCTCATAATTTTCTCTGTCCCAGTAGTGTTTTCTAATTATCTCAAAACAATCAGTAATTCTCGCATTAATACCGTAACCCGTACACCATTAAATCACACACGACCAGTACAGTAATCTTCCCAATTTACGAGCCTTTCGAGTATCTCATCCATCTCTATACAGTAGTCCAATACAGTACACCTTTCACCATGCCTACAGTAATCTGTCATTCTACTTCTAACGTAATCTACCGTACCCATTTCTATGAATCGATTTGTCCAGGCTTTAAGCCAACCATTATTATTTGTTAATTAATTCTTTGTTGTAGATTATCTAAGGCAACGATTATTTGTTCTATCTCGATTAGTGTTTTGTACTTTTTGTGTTACTCTAAGTCATTTCATCTATCCTATCTATTTTACTCTTTAATAGCCTGGCGCATTTCCGGTGTGCACACTCGTTGTGCGCCCCTACTTATTTGTTGTGTTGGCACGCTTCAAGCGACCACACCTGAGCGGTATCCGAGGAGCAAACCCTGTTAAGTATCTTTTTATTGATTTATTGATTAGTTCCTGCATCGGTTGTTCTACAGTAATCCCGATGTACCGTAACCTTTCGGTTACTCAAAATTCCTCCCCCTCCCTCTCGATTCCCGCCACGCGCCCCTTCCTCCCTCCCCTTCTTCCCTACCGTAATCCTATTTTCCGGCTAAGAGCCATTAGTTTTCCGTAGTGTCCTACACTCGCTAATTCGTTCGTATTGTTTCTTGTGTTCTTTTTCCTCTTCAGTTCTTACTTTTCACATCCGGTACTTACCGTATCCCTCACTCGACGCACCGATTCTTACACCACCCACACCACTACCGTATCCTACCGTTGAACGACAATGATTCCAATTCATTCTTTCTTGTATCTGTTGTTAAGTGTTATCTTCTCTCTGGTGAATTCTACAGTAATCCCTATATTCGTGCTAAGACCCTCGAACAATTCGTTTTTTTCTGAACTATATCGTTGTGAGGAATACTGTAAGCAGAAAGTACCGTATTAGACAACAATTCGCAATTTCTCACCTTTATCTGTCAATTTGTCTCAGTTTGAGCTAATAAACGTATTTATTACACATTTTTCATAATCCTCATCCTGTGTTGGAAAGAAATAATCAATAAAATGTATCATTTATCGATTGAAAACAAAGCTTAGAGCTGAAGAAAATAAGATAAACTATATGAAAGCAAGCGATTAGTTAATAAAGTAGATAGTGTTTTGATTGAATTGATAAAATGAAATGGAAGAAATGAATAGGTGTACCCGTAGTATCAGGAGAGTGAGAAGAGAAACGGTTAGTAATGGCAATATATCGATTAATGGCAGAAAGAACAATGGGATACGATAGTTCAATTATGACAGACGATGGGTCACCTAATCGATGAGAAGAGAACAGCCATTATACATACGAGTAGAGGAAGAGTTGAAGATGACGAAAGTGATATATTACATCTGAAATGATATATTGATTAAAGGTGGGCATCTTTTTATGATTTCATGAACAAACTGTGAAGATAAAAGTATACCAACATTTATTCTACATACTGCACACTATTTATTTTATGCCATTTCAGTTTATTGTTTGTTAGAATCTTGAATGAATCATGCGTAATATCGCAGGCAACGATGCGCTTTTTGAAAAATGAAAATTTGGGTAATATAATTCAAACACACGAGAACGTGCTTTTTTGTTAGCAGTCTGAGAAATTTACATGAAAATTCGGGGGAAACCACCTTTAATCGAGAATATATCGAAAGCAAAGTACATACACCATTACTGCCTAGCACACTTCGTTTTTTACACTTCAGTTCTTGATAGATCTAGCATAGAAGAAGCAACTAGAGAGATCAGAGATGATATCAAGTTCAAAACAGACACCAGAACACGAGGGAGAATAACAAAAAAAAGAATGATATGAAAGAGATAACCCATATTTTTGAGTTTATAAAGGATTTGAAGGCACACCACAAGCTAATTTAAAATTCCATATTCTCTCGCAGACAAGGAAAGTGAGAGAGTGTGACCAGAGTATGGGGCTTGAAAGTGAATAAAATATCTTACCTATCACCTAAACATGAGCACACTCTCACTTTCTGATTTTGTCCACGTCCATATTCAGAACGAAACAAATCAGCTGCATTCATATCTCTGAAATATTTAAATTATTATTATTATTATTATTTAAATTTAAAATATCGATACAAATTTAAAAAAAGAACTTACTTGCAGTCATCAAATCGATCAAGCATAGCTAGAGTGTGATTGTATATTCCTTTCTTAGCTAAACTGATAGCACATCCTCGCATTGTTACGAATTGACCCGTTCCGTGACCTTGAATCAAATATTAATGAAATATACGTATACTGTCTTATTTTCACCGCGGATCTGTTGGAATTCTTAAACAAAAAGAGTTGACTGAGTGCAAAAGAGTGTAGGGATAATGAAAACAACTTCCTCGTTGGGTTTACAGATTTTGTTAACCTTAGCCCCCCCCCCCATAACGAGTTTGAAACATTTCATAATTCATGGATAGGCCGAACTTATTCGAAAACTCATATAAGCAGATTCTAGACTTAACGATACTTTGTCAGAAGATTTGTCTTATTTGTACAATTTGCTATTAGAAAATCGTAAGCGCTGTCTGTGCACTTTTTTCAAACTTCAGCAAAATCATCCAAAATGTTGCCAGTGCTCTGAAGCTTGGCCACAAAGTTAATCGACATGGTGAGTTCAAATTCACTATCAAATTTAACATTGACGCCAAGCAGCCAGAGACTAATTTAGAAAACATTGTTAGGCTTCTGAAAATTAGTTCCAAGGATAATTTAACGCCAATATCTATAGCGTAGTGGTTGTGAGCGCTGCCTATAATCAGAGGATCACGAGTTCGATCCCCCGCCCTGCAAGATCCACCCAATACCGAGGGGGTTAAGAAATGTCGGAAGTGGTGTCAAAACCACGATCTAAATCCTCCACTGTGAGCTCCAAACACAGTTTGATCATAGGCCATGGCCACTGGTCCTTCAGACCAGGATAGGCCCTCTCAGCCAATAGATTGGAGGCGCTAACACTGCGACTCAGCGGTATAGTGTAACTCCAAAAAAAATCTAATATAAAATATTTTATGCATCACTTGTTAGTAGACAAAAAAGTGAGATATCATAAATATCTATAGCAGTTCTATATTTGTTTGGGTTGTACCTTTAAAGGGAGCCTATATGCCATGGACCAGTGGGGAAAAATACCAGAGTACAATAGGTGAACTCACCCATAACAATGATCTCTTGCCGCACCATCAGACATATCGTTCTGAAATTATATGGAGTAAAAATCTTCAAAATAGATTTAATTTAATAAAAAAATAGTCCTCATTGTCATGAAAAAAAAGGAAAATAATGAATCCGTTGATATTTTTTTCACAAATAAATGGTTAAAATGAAAAAAAAGAGTAATAAAATAAAATAATTAAATAATACCTGCACGAAACGAGTTCAAGTAGATCAGGTCTCGTTGGTTCATCACAGTAATCAGTGAAGTTCTTAGGGTCATTAAATATCCTTAATCATCATGATTAAAGATAATAATCAATCGATGATTATTGATTACCTATTTAATCCTCGTGGGAACATATCCCTATACCATTCACTCATACAACTATAGCAACGATTTGGTCGGTACATTCCTTTCACTGAAAATTGAATATTTTATTATAAAATTTAATCAAAAAGGACTTCTCTATTTTTTTTAAAACACACCCGTGCCAATTTTACTCTCCGCTCTGGCAACGCTCTCTCGTAGAAAAAGAAAGCGAGAGATCATTGCTAGATCGGAGAGTTTTATTAGCTAGGGAGTGCTGTTCAACATGATTTTGTCCACTTTAAGCATTTTGTTTTTCGACAGAAAGTGTGTTTTGGACTTTTAGTCGTTTATTTATTCACAGTAATCTTCCGTGTTTGGACATAATTAAATGAATAAATAAATATTATTGAATACGTTGATATCTCTTAATTCTTCATATCTATACTATTTCTCATGTCTAAGACACATTAAATTGTTCCTCTTTCACTTTATATTAAAGATATTTCAAGATGTGACGCTAATACATTCTTTACACCATTTCTCTCCCTCTCCTATCTTCTCTCTCTCCCTCTCCCTCTCTCTCTCCCTCTCTCTCTCCCTCCCTCTCCCTCTCTCTCCCTCTCTCCCTCCCTCTCCCTCCCTCTCTCTCTCTTCCCTCTCCCCCTCACTCTCCCTCTAACTCTCTCCCTCTCCCTCTCTCTCCCTCTCTCCCTCCCTCTCCCTCTCTCCCTCCCTCTCCCTCCCTCTCTCTCTCTTCCCTCTCCCCCTCACTCTCCCTCTAACTCTCTCCCTCTCCCTCTCTCTCCCTCTCTCCCTCCCTCTCCCTCCCTCCCTCCCTCCCTCCCTCTCTCTCTCTTCCCTCTCCCCCTCACTCTCCCTCTAACTCTCTCCCTCTCCCTCTCCCTCCCCCCTCCCAGCAAAGATCTCTCCTCCCTCAAAGATTTGGACCAGATTCGAATTATTACTGGTGTTTATTCGTCGAAGCGACGACGTTTCCCAAAGTGCATCACTCTAATTCTCACTCTCCACACCATTAACCTACCGTATGCCGATGCCTTCGCAGGAAATAGGATGAAGATGATAATGATGAATAGCGACAATGTGTGCATTTAGAGATCATCCGGTCATATGAGTGAGAGATGATGATGAAGATTACTGTAGATAGATAGATAGATAGATTACGTAGAGAAAAATTACTGTAGAGATGGATGGGTTACGGTAGAATAAGATTATTGTTGAGATAGATGGATTACGGTAGAAGATACTGTATATGGATGGTATAGGAGAAATTATTATGGCATATGGTAGAAAAAAACGCTGGTTCAGAGGTATTATGGCTTTTTTTTAAAGAGTGGAACTCGAAATCTGCGAATTTTCTGGTTTTAAAAACTCCCGGAAACCCTTTGTCTTAAAAATGACTCGGGAATTTCTTTTTCTTTCCCTTTTCATCCTCTTTTGATCTCCGAAACTCGCAGTCGAAAGTGCAAATTTGAATTCCCACCCCCCCCCCCCCCCCCCCCCGGCGAATTCAACTTTCGATCATCCATTTAAGTTTTCGGTGTTTTTTCCAAAGCTTGGAAAATCGATGAGTTCTAGTTCCTATTCTTTTTTAAAAGAACAATTGTATTAGAGAGGATGAAGAGAAGAAAAGAGAGAGGGATCAGTATTTATTAGTGGTTAGTGTATTGTTCAAAGGGTTTTTTGTTAAATTTTTGGCGACCTACATTTCGCCCACATTCCAAAAGCCCAAAATATTTTTTGCCCAAAATGCGAAATGCCCAAAAAGCTAGAGGCCGTACAAAAAGCCCAAAAAGAAATTCGCCCAAAAAGAAATTTGCCCAAAAAGAAGTTCGCACAAAAAGAAGTTCGCACAAAAAGAAATTCGCCCAAAAAATAATAACGCCCAAAAAGAATAACGCCCAGAAGTATTACTGTAATACAGAAGTTCAAGATGAGCTTAAATTAATATTGAATAGAGCTCGTATACATTGTGCCAAAACCACCCGTACATCTACAGTGATATACAGTAGTGGCCAAAAGGATATTGACTTTTGTTTTTTTCGGCATAACTTTGTTCAAAATAATAGAACCACTGAATATTTTTCTGAACATAAATGTTAGGTGAGACGCCGTAAAAATAACAGGATTTCCGCATTTTAAAACATTCTAAACCCGCTTTAACTTCCATTGCAATGTGGTGTATTGATACCGAAACAGTGAATGGTGTCTAATACGTGGTAGCGAAGTCCTTGTACAATCTACGAAGCATACTGTCAAGAAAGTTATCGATGTTGGAATGGTGAATGTGGACCCACTCTATTTCAAGTTGGATAAACTTCTCGTCGGAGTTATTGGCACTTGTAGACTAAGTTGAGGTCGGTATTCTTGCTTAGCCAGTCCATAGCGTTTAGACCACGTTGGAACAGCAGATACTTGCTTCCATGACTACAGTGAATGCGGTCTCAGTCACTCCTGGTCTAGTTGACGTGCTCCTTCACCCACTGCACTCTGGCAATGTTTTAATTCCAGTGCAAAATTCCCTTTTTCGATTTTTGATAAAATTATTCGTTAAAATATTTCGAATACGATATATGTCGTTCCTGTTTTTTTCGGCTTCTCACCTAACATTTATGTTCAGAAAAATATTCAAAGTGGTTCTATTATTTTGAACAAAGTTATGCCGAAAAAAAAACAAAAGTCAATATCCTTTTGGCCACTACTGTATATCACTGTAGCTTTGAACACGATACTGTAGGATCAAATTCATCTATGTTCATTCGAAATTAATACCTCTTTTTCATAAATAAGTCAACAGAATAATGTGAAATATGATGAATAACAATGAAAATGAATGAATGAAGTACTCGAGATTTGTCATTATACATATGCGAATAGAAGAAGATGGCGTAGATGGGTACACTTCAGATGACTTAGTAGCTAGTGAGAGGAGAGGGAGCGAAGGAGAGGGAGAAGGAGAGGGAGAGAGGGAGAGGGAGAGGGGGTAAATTAAGGAGAGAGAGAGAGTTATGAGAACAGGAAGAAGGGTGAATGGAAGTGTACCTTAGAGAAAGAGATGGAGAATCAGATGGAGAAATGTTGAGAGATGAGACCATATGGATGAAAATGAATGAATGGAGAGAGTGAGAGGGAGAGACAAAGGGAGAGAGAGAGTGAGAAGGAGAGGGAGAGGGAGAAATACTGAGAGGATAGGAGATGAGATAGATGTCTAAGAGTGAGAGATTTTGATAGGAACGGAGAAGAAGAAGAATGATCCTCTGTGGTATATGAAGAATGAGAAGAAGGATATGGTAGTGATGGATAGGAGGAGAAGGAGAGGGAGGGGAGGAAGAGAAGGAGGGGAGAGAGATGGGAGAGGATAGGGCGAAGGAGAGAGAGGTAGAGAGATATAAAGGAAAGTGCGAGAGAGAGGTAGGTGATATGGAGAGTAGAAGGGAAAGGAGAGAGGGAGAGGGAGAATGATGGAAGAAGAGGGAGAGGGAGAGAGGTAGAGGGACCAGGATAGAGGGAGGGTAAGTGAAATGGTATCGGCTTGCAATCGAAATGGCGTGCATTTTTGCCATTACAAGGAATTGAAGAAGAAGTGAGACTAATGGCTCGTTAAAAAATAGCGGAAAACCGA
The DNA here is from genome assembly GCA_943737045.1 of Parapristionchus giblindavisi. Taxonomy (NCBI): domain Eukaryota; kingdom Metazoa; phylum Nematoda; class Chromadorea; order Rhabditida; family Diplogasteridae; genus Parapristionchus; species Parapristionchus giblindavisi. The sequence continues at coordinate 33,296 of CALSFV010000287.1, read as the reverse complement.
AATCGGCGACTTTCCACCCGTTAAAAAAGTACCCGGAAAGTCGAAAATGGAAACCCGAAATTTGAATTCGCGCGCGCGCAAAGAGGTGCGGGTATTCAAATTCCGACTTTCCGACAGCGAATTTCCACAGATTGCATTTTCACGAAGTTGAATTTCTATTTTAACTGCTAAAAATCAACGACGGAAAGTCGGAATTTGAATTCCCGCACCTCTTTGCGCGCGCGCGAATTCAAATTTCGGGTTTCCATTTTCGACTTTCCGGGTACTTTTTTAACGGGTGGAAAGTCGCCGATTTCGGTTTTCCGCTATTTTTTAACGAGCCATAAGAGGCATTATATGTAGATGAATGAAGGAGGAGAAGGTAGGATGGAGAGGGAGGAGAGTGGAGGGGGGAGAGGGGGAGAGAAGGCGAGGGAGAAGGAGGACGGAGGGAATGCTAGAGATATCCTGAGATGTGTTAACTAGAAATTAACAGTTCACGTAATATTTAATGGAAAGGTGAAAGACCGGAAGAGTTAATGCGAGAGAGGACAGAGGGAGGGATGGAGAGGGAGAAGAGAAGGGAGGGGAAAGATGGTAGAAGATGGAATTGGCTAACCCCATACTCTTGATGAGAGACTCATTTAAAGGAGATTTGAAAGAAGCAGGGAATCAATTGGGAGAGAGGGAGCATGAGAGGGAGAGGTAAAAGAAAGAAATCATTTCACTTAGAGTACTACCGATCTTAGACCTCAAGGGAATTCAGTCCCAATGAAAACGAATGAATGAAAGGAAAGAAGAACAAAACGTTGTCCTCATAAGATCAAGGTGAACTTTTTGATATTTAAAAAGAACTATACTGATTAAACCTCATGCACTAATATATGAAGTGGTGATAGTCATAAAAAGAAGGAGAAAGGAAAAGCAGGAAAAAGGTAAAGATTGTGTAAGTCGAATATATATGATTTTCGTTTGGCTTGTAATATTTTGAAGACGACATGGTTAGTGGTTAGTGGAAGCGATATAGATCAAAGGAGGGATATTAGATATGTCTATTACAATGATGATACATGTCCATCATATTATATGACATGATTCTGACTTCCCTCCCTCTACCTCTACCTCCCACTCTGGAAGCTGTACCTTTAAGATCTCCCTCTCCCTGAGGTAGATGAAATTGGAAGGACAGGTATATTAAAAGATGGAGAACGGTGAATGTTCATACAAACGTCTAACGAATAGGATATTCAAGGGATAAATGATATGCAAAAAGTTAGAGAGCACCCTCGCCGATCCCTTGGTGCAGTGGTAAGACCGTGTATTTGGTATCTCATGGTTGAGGTTACGAAATTTATTGCAGAAATTTCAAATTTTCAGAAAGCGCGCCGTTGCCTGAACTTCACGTATTGTTTCATTAATCATTCTTGTCGCTGAGTAAGCAATGATAGGTGAATTGACTGTGACACTCGTTTAAGGAGATGTTTAGAGATATTGATTTATTGTATTGATAGATTAATAATGAAATCAATGCAAGAAGGAATGCAAATAAGTTCTGGTTATGATATTGAATAGAGAATAGAATAAAGGAAAGGAAGATATAATTATGGAGGAGAAGAAGAAGAAAGATGATGTGATTGTTGTGGAGACTATGACAAGAATACAAAATATAGATACGAAAACCAGAAATAATTAATGAAAAATCACAATTACACTTGTCTTACTGAGAAAGTTATCGAGAAACGAATAGACAGAAAGCACTTCGGGATGAATGAAATGTCGGTGAATATAACGAAAATATAATAATATTATAAATATTTTAAAAAATATAATGAAAATGTAATGAAATGAGGTAAGAGGTGAAAATGGCAAAGGATAGAATTGGATAGAGTAGTTATCCATTTTCCCTCTTTGAAGGTAACCTCTCTTGATCTCAAATTTCATGTTAGAAGGATGAAGAGAAAGACAATGAGAGGAACTGAGGAGATATCGATTGATAGATAATATTATTTATGTAAAAAATATCTAGTTCTAGTATCTTAGGAGATTCAGTCATTTGATCGTTGAATTGCTATATTCTTTAGAACACATATAAAGCAATTAATAATATTATTAAAAATACGAAGGTTTCTTCAGTTCATACATTTATTCTCTATCAGGGATAGCTCATTGTCGATTTCTCGAGATTTTCTAAAGTTGAAGTCGTATCGGATATCTTCCTTATTGATGGAAATTTCATTCGATCAAATCAGAAAATATTTTAAAAATTAAAATAAATTCATTTCAGTCATCTGGATGAACAGCATCTACCTCCTCCCATTCTACCTCTCCCTCTCCCTCTCCCTCTCCCTCTCCCTCTCCCTCTCCCTCTCCCTCTCCCTCTCCCTCTCCCTCTCCCTCTCCCTCTCCCTCTCCCTCTCCCTCTCCCTCTCCCTCTCCCTCTCCCTCTCCCTCTCCTTCTCTAACACATCTCTTCCTCTTCCTCCTTCTAGATATGTCACCCCCATATGTAGTAGACTTCTTCGTCTTTAGATCGACTAATGAGACTCGTATTTCATCCATGAAAGAAGAAGAAGAAGGAATTTAGTGTACAAGTGATCTAGACAAGAGAATATATGGATGGGGACGGGAGAGTGATAGGGAGGGAATAAGGGAGAGGGAGAAGGAGAAACGGGAGAGAGAGAGAAATAGAAAGGGAGAGAAAGAGAGAGGGAGAGACGAGTGAAAGAGAGAGAGAGGGAGAGAGAGGGAGGGATGGTGAGAGAGAGAGAGAAGGGATAGGGAGAGAGAGGAATAGAAGGATTGGTAAATCTCCTCTCATTACTCGTAACAATCAATGAATTATTCATAATCGTATCATCTATTCATATGTACTAAGATGTATTCATTTATGGATGGATTGTCACTCTCATACAATGTACATTCCCGATATGACCACTGATTTGTTTAAGCTATAGTTTTAAACTCTCCGCTCTACTCTCTCGATTTCTTTGTCTACGAGACAGCGCTGTCAGAGCGGAGAATGATATTAGCTCAAGCTCATGATAGGTGTGCATCGAAACTACGGAAATCAAGATATAAATGAATGATGATGCCTTCATGAATTGTTTTTTTTATAGAATATCTGTTGGAGAGTTCAAAGATCAAAGATCAAAGATCAACGAAACATTATCTCAGGAAGATATCTCCTCTCTATTTGTGAAAATCAAACGACAACTAAACCAGTGAGTGAGATGTGCAATGGTTTTCTTTTGCATTCATAGAAAATAGGTGTTGATTAAGAATTACAATTAAGGCTAATGAAAAGTTTTGAACATGGACGAGGGAGAGAGGGAGGAGGAGAGAGTGGGAGAGAAGGAGAAGAGAGGAGGAGGAGAGAGAGAAGAGAGAGGATAGAATAGAGGGAAGGGAGAGAGAGATAGAGAGAGAAAGGGAAGAGGGATGGGGAGGGGGGGGGGAAGTGAAGTGTGAAATAGTGAATGAATTGTATGTCAATTGAAGAAAGAGTGAGGACCTCCTTAGAAGTGAACGAAGAGATGACATTATTGCAATGAAGACTAATTGAAGTAAATGATGGAGAGGAGGGGAGAGGAGGAGGGAGGAGGAGAGGGGAAGAGGGAGAGGGAGAGAGAGGGAGAGGGAGAGGGAGAGAGAGGGAGAGGGAGAGAGAGGGAGAGAGAGGGAGAGGGAGAGAGAGGGAGAGAGAGAGGGGGGAGGGAGGAGAGCCAGAGGAAGAAAGAGAGGGAGAGGGAGAAAAATAGCTACTTCAGTAAGAATGGAATTATTTTGTGATGGCTGACGATCCTAACGTGTCTAACGACCATTTCCCACCTATGGAGTGGGAGAGATAATCGTTAATGAGGAGAGTACAGAGATGGAGGGGAGAGGAGGAGATGAGGAGAGGGAGAGAGGGAGAGGGAGAGGGGGAGAGGTTGAGGTAGAGAGGGAGAGAGCTGTCAGTGACAGAGATCTATGGGAATAATATGCTTAGAAGAGTCTAAAAGAGAATGAAATATAATTATGAATATAACATATGAGACCGAGGAAAGAATGTAACATAAATAATTAATTTAAATGAATGTAGATCTATATGAATAGAGCGATTAGAGGAGGAATAATTGAATGATGAAAACAGTAGTATCTTATATAGTAGTGTGTGAAACATAGTTGCGAAAGAATGAAAACAAAGATAAACAAGAATGAATAAAGTTTAATAATTAATCAAATAAAGTTTACAGTTTATTGTTTTTTTTTCAAGGATAACAATCATTTCGCGCAATGATTCCACATCTCAAAATACATAAGATAGATATGAAGACCGTTCAATACATTTGGCACAATGTACAATACATAATAAAAAGGCATTTTACTTTATTGTTAAATTGTGCGTTTGCTTATCTTGTGGTGAATAAATAATTATAAAATAAATAAATAGCTAAATAGTAAATACATAGTTAATCGATTGAATAATATGGCAAGAATATACTTTAGTAGAATTCAAACAATCTGACAATAGGAGATATTCCTTTGACTGTTCTGTTGTTCGATTTGGTTGCTATAACAATTCACACCTTTTCTCACAGTCAACTTCTTCGTTCACAATACCGTTATTATCCAGTGTACAAAACATATAATATGAATGAAAATGCATGCAATTCTGTACAAAAGTCCTTTAGCAATATTACGACAAAGGTAGGTGGCATGGTTAAAAAGAGGAATTTTCGAAATTGTAAAAGGCACACCCCGAGCTGATTCGAATCTCTCCTCTTTGGCAATGCTCTCTCGCTTTCTTTGTCTACGAGAGAGTGTTGTCAGAGAGGAAAGTAAAATTATCTCGGAGTGTGCCTTTAATGGTTTTGGAGTCGGGGAATTCCGTACCTCGTGAAAGTGTTTTTATTTTGCAATATTTCAGAAGACCAACACGCAGAATATCTAACGAACACCTTATCGGTAAGGGGTATATCACGTCATGAAAAGATTGAAATCATAAAAAACCAAGTTGAGAACCGCTATACTGCTTTCAATATAACAATATCGATTAATAAATGCTTTAAAGGTATACCTCAAACTAATTTTAGCGTCCGCATTGACAATACTCTCTCGCAGTTAGAGAATGCGAGAGAGTTAGGCCAGAGCGGACAGTTTTAAATAAGCTCGATGTGTCGCTTTAACAAATATTTTTTTGCAAAAATCCAATACGATCTATGGAATATGCGATAAGATTGAGATATATTGAGAGATGAAGAAGAGATGAATAGAATCAATCAGGAAGACGAGGATAACGTAAGACCGTAACTTATTCTCCCTCTCTCTCTCTGTCTCTGTACCTCTCAGTATATCTCTTCAATTCCAGTGATCAATTAAAATTCCTCTCCTATTATTTACTTTTTCTGCATCTCTTTCTTCCATTTCTCATATTCTCTCTTCAGAATTGTAGTCACTCTCTCATTCCCTTTTCATGATTACGAAGAAGTTAATGATATACTTGATATATACAACTGAAGAAGAAGAAGAAGTGAGAGATACGACTAAACAATAGCATATAGATTTACATTTTTGAAATATTGTTGCTAAGAGCATGAAATGAAAGATGGTGAAGGAGATGGAGAGAAGGAGAAGGAGAGGGAGATGCAGGAGATGCAGATGGAAAGGAAGAGGGAGAGGAAGAGGGAGAGGAAGAGAGAGAGAGGAAGAGGGAGAGGAAGAGGGAGGAAGAGATAGAAGTTAGAAGGAGAGGGAGAAAGAGCAAAAAGTGTCTCAATGAACAAGAAAGTAAGAAAAGTGATCGGACTAAGTGAGGAATTGAGAGAAGAAATAGATGACTACCAGCATGATTGAATGTATGAGAGGGGAGGAGAATGAAGAATGAATTTCTCCAGAGATCGCGAGGGAGCCGTGAGAGTATAGGATAGGTTTGACGGAGAGTATGAAGGAGAATGAGAGAGAGGGAGAGAGAGAGATGGAGGAGAAGGAGAGGGAGAGGGAGAGATATCTCAATTCTATCGAATTCTTCACTACTAATTAGTAGTCTTCACAATCTGTGACACTCGCTTCCTTTTTTGGTCTCTTCCATTTCTGTTGAAACTCTAATGGCTCGTTAAAAAATAGTGGAAAACCGAAATCGGCGACTTTCCACCCGTTAAAAAAGTACCCGGAAAGTCGAAAATGGAAACACGAAATTTGAATTCGCGCGCGCCCAAAGAAGTGCGGGAATTCAAATTCCGACAGCGAATTTTCGCGGATTCCATTTTTAGCAAGAAGGAAGTTCAATTTCCATTTTTACTGCTACAAATCGGTGACGGAAAGTCGGAATTTGAATTCCCGCACCACTTTGAGCGCGCGCGAATTCAAATTTCGTGTTTCCATTTTCGACTTTCCGGGTACTTTTTTAACGGGTGGAAAGTCGCCGATTTCGGTTTTCCACTATTTTTTAACGAGCCATTACTCTTTTACTCTCTTTCTCTCTTTCTCTCTCAGTCTCTATATCTCATCTTTCACTCTATCCTCTTACTTTTCTAGTTCTTTTTTTCTTATATTCTAATCAATAATAGATACATACACATACTCCGTTCTCTTCTATATACTATATTCTCTGTTTTGCATTCCTCCTCACCATTTCACATATCTAATTCCTTCTTTCGTCTTTCCCTCCTTTCACATTTCTCTTCCTCACTTTTATTATTGCTAATTCAATTTATTGTCCTCTCTTCTCCTTCATTTACAAAGATCATTTAGATAAATCAACTGGAATTCTTCATTATACAAAAGAGTGTAGAGATGTTTGTTTATTTATTTATTATTTATTTATAGTACTGCCTCCGAAATGAAATGTGATGAACTGTATCTTCGAACATAAAATCCATAATGTTCCTATTATAATCACTTGGTCTAAACAGTTTCTCCAAAATGTGAATAATAAATGTAGACGTCGAATAATTTACCGTAATACAAGCATTTTTTTCATATTAAAGGAAAACATTTTACAAGCAATCAAAAATTGTTTTTCCCGAAGATCTTTCACCATTCACCATAATTTTTTTGTAATGTTCCTGATCTTTCTACCTGAAAAAAAGAGCAAACTGTGGAACAGGGATAGAGGAGAATAGCAGTGCTTTTTTGTCTCGCTTATCGTGCTCACAGAGATGTTTGTAGCGACGAACGAGAGTTTATAAATTTATTTGCTACAAATATTCTCATTATTTGACATTTTTTTTGCTATATCGTTAACTGGTAGAAGGTTTTTCAAGCCACAACAATGACGTTATAAAATACGATTGATCGATCGATCGTATGCATAGTAACCTTTAAAAATAAAAAATACACGGATGAAAAAAAAGTTAAATCGTAGAAACTTGATTTTTTAAAACTGTTCATCATTATTACAGTTCAGAAGAGAGCTATTAGGTATTGGTTGATCATCTATAATATTGAAACAATAATCACTTAAATAATTCAAAAAAATGATTGGAAGAGGTTGATCAATAGACAGCAACTATAACAATAAATTAAGCTATGAGTCAATAAACGCAAATCAGTTGTAACTGTGGTTCTCTTGCACGTCTTGTCTTGTCTTTGTCAGTTATTTTTGATTCTCTCAAGAAATTGTATATCCAAAATGATCAATCGACCAAAGTAGAACTGTGTTTGCTTTTTTTCGACTGTCATTGTTCATTATTGTACTTGTTGAAACACCCTTGCGGTGTACGATAAATAAATAAATAAATAATTCCCTTTAAAGGCAGTGGAACCTCTGTAGAGGCTCTCTTCGATTCACTCACCATTTCTTTCTTCTGTGAGATAATCGAAATGACAATCGAATGACACAGCGATTCATTTTAATCTAGGAAATCTACGAAGAGAAGAACTGACATGAACGACTATAAATATCTCGAACGAATTGAATTATGTATAGAATATTACAGGGTTGCATATCTGCAAGTTGAAACTTGAAATCACATTGTTGTTGTTGATCTTATAGGGGGTAAATGTTTATCCTTTGGTCTAAACAATAAAAAAGGTCAACTATATATGATTCATTAATAAACCAAATCGAAATGGGAAAGGCTAATATGGAGAGAGGGGGGGGGGAGAGGAAGTGGATGAGGAAGGGAGAGAGAGGGGGGATTGAAGGAGAGAGGGAGAGATGGATAATGAGAGAAGTTGAGGGAAAAGAGAGTATTGTAGATGGATATAGATGACAGGAAACAATAACCCAAGGGCAGTTTTCACACCCCCATCGTCTAATCAGTTCTTGTGATCGAAGTGATGGAACCAATCTCGCATCGTTGTTTCAGAAGGGGCGTTCGAGTAGTAAACTTCAGCCATACACCGTCGACTTTGAAGACATACAGGAAAAGGAAAAGCATGACATGGGAAACGGTAAAAGTTTAAAAAAAGGTTAATTCTAATCTCAAGGGGAGGACGTTATTGATAGATGTCAAAAGTTCTTCATGAGATGGGGAAGAGTGATCATTCAGATTAGTATAATAGAACAGGTAAGATTTTACACTTTGCAATGATGATCAAATATAGCTTGAGACAGTTCTTCTGCTCGAAACCATGGAACAAATCTCGCACCGTTGTTTCAGAAGGGGGCGTCCGAGTGATAAACTTCAACCATGTGCCGTCGACAATCAGGGACTTTGAGGACATACAAGAAAAGGAAAAGCATGACATGGTACGGGAAACGGCAAAATTAAATAATCTATAGTTAAGAGAGCCGTTAAGACTCGACCACCCCGGACGCGTGCACTAGCAATGAGAACTGGGGGTCCATGCTTGGGTGTTAGGAGTGTCACCAGCCCTTGTTACACAAAACAGCAGAAATTTCCTATTTGCACCCTCAGGCTATTAGAAAAATTAATTTTTTTAAACGTTTAAAAATCATAATTTCGCAAATTGTTGAGATGAAGTCTAAATATCATTTGCGGTGCGTCTAGGGTGCACAGAGCTTGCTAGTTCACTATTTCGAATGTGCGTTGATTCCTAAACCACTTTTTAATTTTGGTTTTTTTTTCGGATAAATCATCGCTTGTTGTAGTTTGATCCAAAGATTTCCGACCAGGTATTGTAGCCTAAGCATTTCTGAATTGATTTCACTTAATACTGGGTTCTTCCCCTTAGACAAAGTTGTCGAATTTTTCGCCCGAATTTCAAAAATAAAATAAAAAAATCGATGGTTGTCCCAAATGAATGCTGTAATTTTCAAACGATTGGTGCGGAATTGTGGTCTACTCAAAGTTTAGAAGTGAGACGAGTAAAATGACACAAGAAGCCTATCACTTGGATCATTTTGAAAATTTCGATTTTCACGACCGGGGGTCATTGTCCGAAAATTTCAAAATTTCACAAGTTTGAAATGTTTTCATTTGTGCGGCTTATTGTGAAGTAGTAATAGTTGGGTCCCCCGTGTAGACCGCTCACAGGAGGGGTTCACTCAAATTGAATTTTATGAATTTTCGAAAATAAACGATTTTCATACGAGGTGAACCCAGTTTTAAGTGAAATCAATGCAGAATTGTTTAGGCTACAATACCTGGTCGAAAAACTCTTGAGAAAACTACAACAATGATTTGTCCGAAAAAAACAAAATTTTCAGTAAAAAAGTGGTTTAGGAATCAACGCACATTCGATGCTAATAGTGAATTAGCAAGGTCTGTGCACCCTAGACGCACCGCAAATGATATTTAGATTTCATCTCAACAATTTGAGAAATTATGATTTTTAAACGTTTTTTTTTTAAATTAATTTTTTCTAATAGCCTGAGGGCACAAACAGGAAATTTCAGCTGTTTTGTGTAATAAGGGCCGGTGACACTCCTAACACCCAAATATGGACCTCCAGTTCTCATTGCAAGTGCACGTGTCCGGGGGTGATCGAATATGATCGAGTTTTAGGGAACATGCCTCTTAATTAAGGGGCAATTCATGTAGACAGATACATGTATTATCATCAATTCAGCAGATTTCACTGAATATCAATGTGATCCGCATCAATCGTGTTCTCTTCATTTACTGCTGAAAAAAACACCATTGAAGCATATCTATATTTATTTAAATATAATTGAAATACCTTGTGATCTTGCCTCCATAGGGGTGGCGAATTGCAGAACACCTCCACAAGGTTCACCTTTCTAAAATCAATCAATAATCTTTCAATCAATCGATAAATCACACAAGTATTACCGCATCACAAGTAATCCAATGCTCAGCAAGACGACTCGCTTCTTTGTATTGATGACGGGGACAGGCAGAACAACGAAACATCTGAATATATTGATCTATACCACTAATCGATAATTGGTGCAAAAACAAAATATTGATTGATACCGTACCCTCTGCCTATGATACTGTCCATTGCCTACATAACTGTGATGATCGATTGAGAGATGACAAGCCATCTTGTATGCACTCGTCTCCTGAATTATCGATTTCACAATAGAGATATAATAGATAAATCGATAAGAACTACCGTAATCCGTACCGTAATATGACAGAATGGACAAGTAAGCTCATTTAAGAGCAAGTGATGGGTGAAAATGTATACAGGACGGAGGCGGCATTTCTGCAAATACAAAATAATTATAGATCATAATTAGATCATTCTCTAAAGACAACAATTCTTATCGACCTTTTTATGCAAATCGGCAGATGCGGAATAGCGAAAGGCACACTCCCCGCAGTGTTTACACACAATCCATGACTGAAATAAGAGTGAATTGTACTGAAGGATCAAAGATCAAAGATCATTAATATTTATTTTCGTAAAACCTAATTCAAGGCTTCAAGAGAAAACAAATCGCTAATATTACCTGATTGTCTCGGGCTCTAGAAGAGTGTTTCATAGTAGAAGACTTCTTACTACGATAAGGAACACTCGGGCCACTGGGAGGAGCAGTATTCTTCGACTGCCGTTTCGTCTCCTTCAAATCAATACAAATAATAATATCAATAGAAAATCAATAAATCAATACATGTATCTTGATCTTCAATTCCGCAACTTCTTTGTTGATCATCTCCATTACTCCTCCGCATGGTGTGCCATTCTCAAAAATCATAATTATAATAATAATAACTGTATTATTTGGATACGTAATGAAAAATAAGTTTTAGGACACGAACAAGAAATGGTTAGATACATATTTACTATGCCACAATGGGGTAGTAGTATAGTAGTAGACATCGAAAAATTAAGTAATACATATCTTCATCATAAACAATCGATCGATAAAGAATACCTTATCATTGTTGATCCAATGCTCAGCGAGATCACTAGCTTTCACGTATGATGATCGACATACGGAACAACGAAACGGCTAGAAATCAATCAATTATTGATTTTATTATTGTGTTTATCATAAAAGTACCTTGATCAAAGGTTGATAGTTATTCTCCTTTCCTCCATTGATATTGTGAACCAACTTGAAATGTTTAAGGATACTGTAGGCTGATGAGTCCTTGAATAATAATAAATCCATAAATAACATGCCCAATAGAATCAATGATATATTATTATTATTATTATTATTATTATTATTATTATTATTATTATTATTATTATTATTATTATTATTATTATTATTATTATTATTATTATTATTATTATTATTATTATTATTATTATTATTATTATTATTATTATTATTATTATTATTATTATTATTATTATCATTATTATCATTATTATTATTAATGGCCCCGTTACGTCTTGCATTCTTATAATGGCGTCGACAAATTATTATTTTCATAAAAAAAACAATAAAATAGTTAGCATACTAGATGGTAGCACATTGGGCAATGTACGAGACAAATGAGCTTAGGATGATTGAAGACAAGTTTGTTACGAGTCTTACAATTCTGAAATCAAAGCAAATATTTATTTGATTACTTATTTATCGATGTGATGTGTGAGAGAGGTAGAGCGAAGAAAAGATATAGTATGCAAAAGTGAGAGAGTGCAGACGGCTAAAATAGACAACACTATGTATATTTTTTGGCATTTTGCCAAGCTTTCAATGACCGCTCTATGTATCTGAAAGAAACGTGGATGAGCTATTACCTTCTGGTGTGCGGAAAAGCCCTGAGAAGTACGACTGGCAAACTCCCCACAGATATCACATGTTGTTACGTTTTGCTGCAAAAATCAATATGGGATATTAAATCAATCGATTATAATGGTGAAGAATCAATCGATATCTCACTTCAGCGTCATATTCTTGAATGCGTTTCTTTGACAATCGTTTCCGTTCTCGACCCAATGATCTTTTATGAGTCATATCCTTAATTGTATTCATTTCCCAATTTCTTCTTACAGTAAAGGTAAAATCATGACTTTCTTCGTTTTTTGAGCTACAGGATCCATATTTCTGGAGGACCTACACAAAGAGAAATCAGTGTTATCCAAGGAGCATACGACCTGAGGAGTGTTATATTTAACACTTTTTGAGCTAGAAAAGTTTTAAATATAACACTTGTTAGGTCTCTATGCTCCGTGGATATTGTCTGTATGAAATGTACTTGCATACGACAATGACAAACTGTATGTAAATACCGAGACAACGGGCGCCCTCTCGCCTAACTCCCGATTACCTCCCCTCTGCCTCACAGCTAACCCGTCTGATCTTCGCCGCGCTGATATGATATTTAAAAGAGATCGTTCTAGTTTCTGAACTAAAAAACAGTAAATAGTCATTGCGGACGCTCTCGTACAAAAAAAACAAGTGATTTTTTAAACGCTCAATAACACTAATTTTTCTATGTGTAAGGAAAAATCATCACGACAGCTAAAATGTATACATTTTGACGTATACCTACGTCTACTTATATGTATGTAGAATCACCAAATGAAAGACATTCTTTCAAGTCAAATAGTCCAGATCCATAACTCAGCCCCTATAGCTTGAAAACGAAGAAAGTTATGAAATTTTGAATTTTGCACAGGTAATAAAAAACACATATTTATTATAGAAATCATCATGAATATCAGGAAGTTCAGACAAATGATAAAGTTTCCACGTATGATATATCACGCCTGTCACGAGAGAATCGAGCTAAAATGGCAATTCTTCGGAATGGAGCTAAAATCATGAAATTAGTTAGCATCAGTTTTCGGTACCTCTAAGCATGCCCTATCATCCCCCAAAGTCCCATTGTGTAAATATCATTCTGGGGCTCCCTACACCGGGTCGGTCATCCGGGAACCAAACTTTGAAATCTAATATCTCGGTTCAGGTGCATTTCTGTGAAAAACTGCCACGAGGGTAACCCCCTCTATTTTCCCGAGCTTTATCGATCTAAACAAACCAGAGGTCATGAAAGTGCTTCCGAACAGCGCTACACTCTGGGACAAATAACTCAAAACCTGCCGATTCGGCGCGGCTGACCCTGAACTATGTTATGTAAATTTTGGAGGGCTACAAAATGAGTGGTTTACGAAAAAAATACGTCCATGGAGACGTATGGATCATCCCCTTGGAAATTTCCTGATGATTTGAAGTCATTTTCACCATCCACAATCTCTCGTTTCACACACTCTCTCGCCCATTCCTTTTCATTCCATTCCATTCCATTCTACACCGCACGGTCTCGAGCGCGCGGTGCGGAATGAAACATATCTGTATTTCTTTCACTCTCTGGCGAGAGAGTGTGTGAAACGAGAGATTGTGGTTGGGCGAAAATGACTTCAAATCATCAAGAAATTTCCAAGGGGATGATCCATACGTCTCCATGGACGTATTTTTTTCGTAAACCACTCATTTTGTAGCCCTCGAAAAGTTGCATAACATATCACAGGCTCAGCTGCGCCGAATCGGCAGGTTTTGAGTTATTTGGCCCAGAGTGTAGCGCTGTTGGGAAGCACTTTTATGACCTCTGGTTTGTTTAGATCGATAAAGCTCGGGAAAATAGAGGGGGTCACCCTCGTGGCAGTTTTTCACAGAAATGCACCTGAACCGAGATATTTGGGTTCAAAGTTGGGTTCCCGGATGACCGACCCGGTGTAGGGAGCCCCAGAATGATATTTACACAATGGGACTTTGGGGGATGGTAGGGCATGCCTAAACAAGAATAAAACTGGGGAGAACTCGTTTTGTAATTTTTCTCCATTCCGGTCGTTAGCTCGATTCTCTCGTGACAGGCGTGATATAAACAAAAAGGAATAGTAAATGCTATAAACCTCAACTTGAGATGGGACTGTAGACTCTTCAGTATCATTCAAACTCGGTTCTTCCAAATTATTCATAGAATAATTATGATTCACGGGCTGAAATAGAATAATCAAAATAAATAGTTAAATCAAATCGATATAATCAATCGATACCTCAGGAGGATGACACTCTCGCATATGCTTATTCAACGATCTTGGAGGCACAAGTTCTTCACATATATGATTAGGGCAAGCTTCAAACTGAAAACAATCGGCCATTATTCATTCGATTGGCTTGATTTGATAAATAATTTATATTTTAATGAACAATTTACAGAATAAATAAGTTTTAATAAGTCATAGATATAGTTACCCGTCGAGGCTTCCAGCGAAGATATTTACTGCTTATCGGTTCACCATCACTCACTTCGGATTTAATCCTGATCGTAGCCTGAAACAATCAATAATTGATTCAAATCAATCAATAAATGATTTATTAAACAATATTTTATGGCGCGTTAAAAATGGCGCAAACCCGAAAAAATCGAGTTTCCAAGTTTTACAAAAAAATACATTGGAAAATGGAAAATGGAAACTCGAAGTTTGAATTTACGGGTGAGAATAAGGTGCGGGAGTTAAAATTCCGGCTTTCCGATGGCCAATTTCTGTGTTTTAAAAATGAAGAAAATCCGGAATTTCGACTTTCCATTTTCGGTTTTCCCTAGTACATTTTCAAAACTTGGAAAGTCGCTTTTTTGTTTTCGACCTCTTTTTCGCGCCATAAACAAGATTTGTTTCGAAAGACGACACTACAGCATTATGAAATAAAATACTATGATATATTATTACAATCAATATGATCAATCGATACCTTAGGAGGGTGACACTCTCGCATATGTTTCTTCAACGATCTTGGAGGCACAAGTTCTTCACACATATGATTAGGGCAAGCTTCAAACTGAAATCAATCGGCCGTTATTCATTCAATTGGCTTGATTTGATAAATAATTTATATTTTATTGAACAATTTACAGAATTCAATTTCAATTTCAATTTCTTTATCATGTCAGGCAATAATGCTCAGATGGGGATGAGTCGGTGGTATTCAGCACTGGTTGCATTCCACCAATTAACACCGATGGCTCGCTTCAAATCGTCTCTCCATCGAACTCGTGGCTTTCCCGGGGGGCGTGTCCAGTTGTAGGGCGTCCATAGTGTTGTCGCACGACTCCAATGTTCCGTGTCCATATCCCGCACTTTGAGTGCCCAGCGTGCCTTGCGTTTCAATCCTTCTTGGACCCAATCGCGTAGCTTGGTAATCTCTCGTATCCGCTCATTTCTCCATCGCTCCCTTAGGGTTACTCCTACTATCTTCCTCTCCATCTTGTCTGGGGCACACTCAGTCGTTCCTTGTCACTCGATCGTAAGGCCCATACCTCGCTGTCGTAGAGTACGGTAGAGGTGATGCAGCTCTCGAAGAGTCGTCTTTTAATCTTCATGGGCAAAAGGCGAGATGAGAGGAGACTGGAAAGCTTACTAAATTCAAACCAGCCGAGTCTGATCCGGTGTTCGATTTCATCCGTGTGATCAAGGGGAAGGGAGATTCTTCCTCCAAGATAGGTGGCAGATTCGGTGAATTTGAACGTCAGATTTCCGATGACGATTGGGGCTCGGGTATTGATGCATGAAGTGAGCAGATTGGTCTTAGATGCGTTAACTTCTAGTCCAACTCTACTGCAAGCTTCCATCAGTTTCTTCAACATTCGCTCTAATTCCGGTCGAGACTTCGCGATAAGAGCGACATTACAGAATAAATAAGTTTAAATGAGTCATACCCATCGAGGCTTCCAACGATGATATTTATTGCTGATTGGTTCGTCATCACTCACTTCGGTTTTAATCCTGATCGTAGCCTGAAACAATCAATAATTGATTTATTAAACAATATTTTATGGCGCGTTAAAAATGGCGGAAACCCGAAAAAATCGAGTTTCCAAGTTTTACAAAAAAATACATTGGAAAACGGAAAATGGAAACTCGAAATTTGAATTTACGGGTAAGAAAAAGGTGCGGGAATTCAAATTCCCGCTTTCCGATGGCCAATTTCTGTGTTTAAAAATGAAGAAAATCTGGAATTTCGACTTTCCTTTTTTGGTTTTCCCTGGTACATTGTCAAAACATGGAAACTCGCTTTTTTTAGTTTTTGGCCTTTTTGAATCGCGCCATAAACAAGATTTGTTTCTAAAGACGACACTATTGACCGTATAAAATACACTTGTTTATTTGGTACGAGAGTAGCCAACCACTGCCACAATGAATTTCTATGTTTAGAGAGAGAGCACCGGTGAGAGAGTAGGTAGATCAGAGAGAGCGATGAAGGAAACGAGGAAAGAGTGGGGAAATAGAATAATCAAAATAAATAGTTAAATCAAATCGATATAATCAATCGATACCTTAGGAGGGTGACACTCTCGCATATGTTTCTTCAACGATCTTGGAGGCACAAGTTCTTCACACATATGATTAGGGCAAGCTTCAAACTGAAAACAATCGGCCATTATTCATTCGATTGACTTGATTTCATGAATAATTTATATTTTATTGAACAATTTACAGAATAAATATGTTTTAATAAGTCATAGATATAGTTACCTGTCGAGGCTTCCAGCGAAGATATTTACTGCTTATCGGTTCACCATCACTCACTTCGGATTTAATCCTGATCGTAGCCTGAAACAATCAATAATTGATTAAAATCAATCAATAATTGATGTTCAAGCAATATTTAAGTAAGATTTTTTCAAAAGACGACACTAGTATTAGGGTGTTCCAAAAGTCTTTGCACTTTTTTCATACTTCATATTTTTTCAAATAACAAACGAAGCAACTACATTCAAATGGTAACATACTGTCCACGTTTATGAACAACTATCCTACATCTCGTATGCAACTGCATGGCACCGTTCTGGCAAAACTCATTAGGGAGCGAGGCAATCCAAAGGTCGATTTCCCGTTTCACATCTGTCAGACTACGGAAGGGTTTCCCTCTGCAGCAAGGCTCGAGCGATCGGAAAGCGTGGCATTCACAAGGGGACAGGTCGGGAGAATACGGCGGATGGGGAAGCCAGCCAATATCTAAATTCTTAAGTTTGACCTGCGTCTTGTTAGAGTGATGTGTCCTCGCGCTGTTCATTAAAAGTAATACTTTTCTTCACACAAAGCGGCTGAGGAGGACTTGGGTCTCCATCTCCTCCAGTTGTTCGCAGAAGGCATCGGTGTTAACAGTCAGCCCCTAAGGTAGCAGTTCGTAATAAACAACACCAAGAGGGCAGAAGAAGAATCAGGGTGACTTTTTCTTTCCATTCGAATTGCGTTTAGGTAAGGGTTTTGGTTCCTTCCAAGCATGCAGCCATTCCATCTTCATACCGGGGTTGTCGTACAACACCCACTCTTCATCGTGGTAGACAATGTACTTCACTCAATCAGTGGATCGAGAGCGGCCGAGATTTGAAGTAGAGATGTGGACTCGGTTTTTGAGCTGTTTTGAGCATAGGACCGAGAGTGCATGGGGGACCAATTAAGGTGCCCTTGGACGAAGGGAACACCGAAGGGGGATGCAATGGATAGTGGATCGTGGAGTACCATTTGTCAGCTCCAGGTATCACAAGCTCTGCTTCGGCTAACTTCTGTCAGTTCGAAGAACCAGGCCTTCATTTTGGCTGGTAGGACGTTATGACCTTGTTCTTCAACCTAAGAAAAAAGGAAGTTATTGAAATCACGATACCAGGAGAAGACTGTTATACGACATAGCGCCCTTGGCTTCATTGACTGGGGTAGTTGGTGATACGTTTCTATTGCAGTCCACTCCGTACGGTGCAATTCAAGAAGGACATGTCGAACTTAGAGTAATGGTGTCATAAATAAAAAATTATATCTAGTCGAGGAAAGAGAGTTGGCAAATGAGACTTATAACATTTACTGATCAATAGGCCTACGATATAGGAAAAATACCACAAGGCATAACGATAGCTCTCGACTGAGAAAGAGGAGTCCAAAGTACAACCATAAAAAAGTGCAAAGACTTTTGGAACACCCTAATATTATGCATTAAATAACTGGTCAATCCCCCGACGTTTCAAGTCTTCTTAAACGCGGTGAGCAAAGTAAAGTTTTCGTGAGTTATTTATCACACTATGAACATCGACGACTCTACGTTCCACACTGGCGTCGAGGAAATGAGGGGGAGGTGGACAATTCGGCAACGCCCATTTCGGTAACTCGGTTTGGAGGTGGCCTATGGTAACAAAAGTTATGCCAGTGTTATCAATATGACTGTACGTTATTGGGCTACCGTAACCGTCATGAATCGCGAAATGATTTTTTCAATCGCCACACAACTCGGGGGTTCATGGTTGAGAATTACCGAGGTCGTAAATTCATGGTGGCCCGAGATCAAATACTATTATTATATCAACAGTGAGGCAATTTTTTATTGTCATAACCCGAATTAATCTAGCTACCGTACCCTATAGTTTTTCACGACAAATCCCGGCGCGTACATTACGATTACGGTAATTCGGGTTACGCTATACATTAAAATAAAAGTTTGCTCACTGTTGATACATATAATAACAAATAGTATTTGGTTTCAGGCCACAATGAATTTTTCGACCTCGGTCATTTTCAACCATGAACCAATGGGCAGATTGAAAAAAATCAGTTCGTGATTCCTGACGTATGCGGTATTCCAATAACGTACAATACAGGGTTGTGCGGAAAATTTTTCCGGTTTTTTCGACCCCTTTTCGGTAATTTTTCCGACCGGATAATTTTCCGAAAAAATACCGGAAAACCGGAAAAAAAATAACATCAAAAATATATATTAAATAACAATATTTGATGATTTTTAGCCATTTTTATCTGACAGGGCATAGTTCTGACCCATGTTGCGCAAAAAATGATCAACAATCACGTATACGTTGTTGTTCCTTAACCTGAACATTCAACTCCTATGTTTCTAACAACTTTACATTGTTCGTTTATATGTTTTTGAATGATTGTTATCTTTTAGTTGCTGCTACAGTACCGTGCAAAAGGTTATCAAGTTTTGGTTTTTTCGTCATAACTTTTTTCAAACTCAACCGATCGGGTCCAGATTTCCAGGGATTATTTTGAAAGTGTTTTTTTACGTGGTTTATACAAAAATTACCACGATTGAGCTCTTATGGTGAAATTCATTTCGATTTAATAAAATGTCACAAAAATGAGATTTTCGTTTTCTTAGTTTTCTTCGATTCTTTTCACTAATTTTGCTTCTAATGTGTATTATATCGTTTTAAAACCATGACATGGGTTCGTGGAAGCAAGAATCCACCGATATCCAAGCGAGAATGAGTTCGTCGTTGACGTCAGCTGGGACTTTCAGAGTCACCCTCTCGCAATAGTTAGGGGTGTCTGTTTCGACCATCCACAAGGTCATCAAAACTCCAATCTATGCTCAAACAATGAAGAACACTAATGAACGACCTCGCAAGACAACCATGACATCAGATAGTCTCATTACCTGCATCACGAAGGAGAACACGAAGCTCAATGCTATGGACATCAAGCAAGAACTGGCGGAATTTCACCAAACTGGGGTACCTAAAGGTTCTAAACCTGACTGAAAAGATGTTTGAAGGAAGGAAATGGGTCTCTAGGATATTATTGCAGTCCTCACTCTTCATAATTCCATTCCCATTCACCAGGGGGCCAACCCCATCTACAGAGAAACAACTCCAAAATATCAACGATCCTCCTCCATGCTTCACGGTGGGCAGATGGTGGTTCATATCTAAATCTAATGCCAACCGGATGACGAACATGAGTTATTCCCTCAGTACACATCATCAGAAACTTGATTTCGTCGGAGAATACGACCTACTTGACCTGTTGGAGGGTCCGATGCAGGTACTGTTTTGCCCATGTGATCCTTGCTTTGCGATTATTTTCGGAGATCAACGGTTTCTTGACATGCCGACGTCTGACTAGTCCCGACATACGAAGACGACGTTGCATAGTATACACGGACACCATAAACATCTTTTCAGCCAAGTTTAGAACCTTTAGGTACCCCAGTTTGGTGAAATTCCGCCAGTTCTTGCTTGATGTCCATAGCATTGAGCTTCGTGTTCTCCTTCGTGATGCAGGTAATGAGACTATCTGATGTCATGGTTGTCTTGCGAGGTCGTTCATTAGTGTTCTTCATTGTTTGAGCATAGATTGGAGTTTTGATGACCTTGTGGATGGTCGAAACAGACACCCCTAACTATTGCGAGAGGGTGACTCTGAAAGTCCCAGCTGACGTCAACGACGAACTCATTCTCGCTTGGATATCGGTGGATTCTTGCTTCCACGAACCCATGTCATGGTTTTAAAACGATATAATACACATTAGAAGCAAAATTAGTGAAAAGAATCGAAGAAAACTAAGAAAACGAAAATCTCATTTTTGTGACTTTTGATAAAATCGAATTAAATTTCACCATAAGAGCTGAATCGGCGTGATTTTGTTATAAACCACGTAAAAACACTTCCAAAATAATCCCTGGAAATCTGGACCCGATCGGTTGAGTTTGAAAAAAGGTATGACGAAAAAACCAAAACTTGATAACCTTTTGCACGGTACTGTACATGATTTTAGAACATTACTATGTTAACTTTAATCATTACCCTACAGTAATTGTTAGATAAAACACGAGAAAACATGTTTTTTTAGAAATTTTCCGGTTTTTCCGATTTTTCCGGATTTTTTCCGGTATTTTAGACCGGAAAAAAAGTTTTCCGAAATTTTTTCCGAAATATATTTTCCGCACAACCCTGGTACAATACTACTGATAATAATGATAAAACTTTTGTTACCATTGCCCATCTCCCAACCGATTTAAGTTGCGTTGCTGAATTGCCTACCCCCCACCCCGAGAAAATGATTCACACCTCCATACTACACAATACTCTCTTGTATGCTCATAGAATTAGTGAAAAAAGGCGTACGTTATTGATAGATGTCCAAAGTTCTTCATGCGTTGGGGAAGTCTGCTCATTCACTTGATTAGAACAGGGGAAACCTTTCACTTCGCCAGGATAATCAAATATTGCTTGAGAGAGTTCTTCGTCTGATTTTTGTATGTGAGCTTCCATATCAATCTGAAAAAAATGAAAATAACTCAAAATGAAAGATTGATCGGAGTAAATATAATTTAAATAATCATTGACGTCTTCTGAACGTATCATGGTTCTCAATATGTACATCACAAATATTATTAAATCTATTATTGAAAGTGGAGTCAACCAATTTTACTCTCCGCTCTGGCCACGCTCTATAGTAGACTAAGAAAGCGAGAGAGAATTGCCAGAGCGGAGTGTTGCAAAATAGCTCGGGGTATGCGTTTAAGGCGTGGAGCATTTGCTTGGCGCCGACATCCGGGGACAGTTTGGAACATTGATACGTGTGTGTCGGTGTTTATTGAGTGTTGGGTCCCAAGTGGAATTGAGTAGTCTAACTATGTTCTTATTGAACATCGTCGACTCATAAAAATTTCTGAATTCACCTAAGTGCAATGAGAACATTCAGTGATGTGGTTTCTAATTGTCAATAGCGCAGATCAACTTTTTTCATCTCCTTAGACGTGTAGTTTCATTGTTGTTAATTTTTTGCGTTGATTAATACTGTTATGATACAAAAATGTCAAACTACATACAAGCATGTTTTAAAGACTTTACGGATTTAACGGATTTTACGTAATTTTACGGATTTTGAATCCGTAAATTTTACGTTTTTACGGATCCGTAAAATTTTCATTTTACGCCCATCCCTGCACCCCGTCCGTCCAACAGTATGAACACCGATATCCACGTCGACATTGACATTGACATCGAGAAAATGTTCCACGACTTTATACCACACATTATTCCCTAGCAGGATCATAGAATAAATGATAAAAGGACGTACATCATTGGCAGATGTCACAAGTTGTTCATGAGATGGGGAAGTATGCTCATTCACTTGATTAGAACAGTGAACACACTCGTACACTTGGCAAGGATTATGGAATATTGGTTGAGACAGTTCTTCTGATTTTTCTATGGGAGCTACCATATCAATCTGATAAAAGAATGATAATAACTCAAAATAGGACAAAAATCAACCTCAGATCGAGAAGAATAGCTATCGGATTGTTGATAATCATCGGCTTTATTCTGAACATATCAAACAAATTCATTTATTGACAAAAAAATTTTTACTTACGATTGTCGTTTCCTCTTCTTTTTCGATAGTCATAGAATTCCATCCGGTATTCATCATCAAACAAATACAAAGGAATTTAATATTATTATTGATACTGAAAGAAGATAAACTATATATATAACTCGAAAAGAAATTCCTGAAGCTTAAAAAGACCATGATATTTTATCAACCAGCAACGAGAATATCATTGCATCTGGCTTAACTATGGTAATGACGATATTCCGACAAAAAATATGGTAAGGTTCTGTGGACCTTCCTTTATTTAAGACGATCAATGAACATAACCAATATTTTTATTAAGCATTTGAGCAGCAATTAATAAAAAAACTAACGAAAACGAAATAACAATGACGACAACCATATTATAGGCATTCTTACAACGACAATTTAGACAACATACGGACATGATTACGGTAGGTTACGGTTAGGATTATGTAGTACGTACAGTATACAGTAGTATCACTACAGTAGTATCGACCAAATCGATCGATAATCAATAGTCTATTCACTTATAAGGGAGGGGTACTTAGCCGTGTGCGATAAAACCTAACAAAAAGTGCATGATTGGAAAGAGGATCAAATTCTAAGACTTTTTGTTCTTTCATTTTTTAGGTCTGGGCTTCCTAAGGTCTGAAAATCGATTTTGAAAATGAGCAATTCCATGGGTGAAATTTTATGGGTGCAATGGTATAGATATCTGTTAGATACCTCATCACGCCCTTGCATTCCCTACCCAAGCAACACGTGGCGCAGTTGGTAAGAGGCTCGTCTATGTAATTTTTGATTGTTCGGGTTCGACTCCTCGTATTGCAACTTTTTTTGCTAATTTTATTTTTTGATGAAAATCTTTTTTATTAACAATTTAACAGCAAATCTACCAGTCAATACTTAATAACGGTGCATATTGGACCAGAAACATGAAGAGCAGAAGCTGACTCTGCATCGAGGACCAAATCAAGGATATTCAGAAGCTGTTGAACTCCACGATACTCTTCCGATAAATTGATCACCGCATCTCCGCTCGCGACAACCTGCTCAAGTTTGCGCTGCAAGTGCATTGGTGTCTGGGCAGCGACGCCTTCATGCCGTATCTCGCTTACGGTTTCTTCAAGGGAGGCTTCATTAACACCCGCCCGCCTCCCTGGGATTCACCCATGAGCGTCATGTTCGGTCAAGGTATCTCTACGCGTTGCCCCTGTGACGAGCCATGCTGTACCATCTGTCCTCGCTGCAGAGCCAGCTTCTGCTTTTCATGTTTCTGGTCCAATATGCACCGTTATTAAGTATTGACTGCTAGATTTGCTGTTAAATTGTTAATAAAAAAGATTTTGATCAAAAAGAAAATTAGCAAAAAAAAGTTGCAATACGAGGAGTCGAACCATCGAACCCGAACAATCAAAAATTACATGGACGAACCTCTTACCAACTGCGCCACGTGCTGCTTGGGAAGGGAATGCAAGGGCGTGATGAGGTATCTAACATATATCTATACCATTGGACCCATGAAATTTCACCCATGGAATTGATCATTTTCAAAATCGATTTTCAGACCTTAGGAAGCACAGACCTAAAAAATGAAAAGAACAAAAAGTCTTAGAATTTGATCTTCTTTCCAATCATGCACTTTTTGTTAGGTTTTATCGCACACGACTAAGTACCCCTCCCTTATTAGCTGAAATCAGTAGAGATTACTTGAAAATATTTGAACGAATACATAATTAAATAAATATTATTAAATAATACATACAACGATAACATACCGAGAGAACCTTCTTGCCCATTATGACTAATTCACATGTGGACTAAAAACTATAATTACTCACTCAGTTATGTCATCAATCGATATGTTTAGCGCATGAGCAGATAAAGTTGTATCATCATTGTTGCTTTGAGACAATGTGATAGTGGGGTCGAGTCTTGACGTAGTCCACCTTTCGTACTCTTCCGATTGATCGGAGTCCGATGGTGGACTGTGACACACCAAGAGTAGAGGCCATTTCCCTGCAGGTCATATACGTGCCTCTTTTTCATTGGGCCCTAATCGATTCTTGGATCACGACCTCTACCTTCCTCGTCTTCCAGATTCCAGGGATGTGCGAAAAAAGAATTTCGAAAAAAATTCGAAAAACGAAAAATTTTCATATTTTTATATCGAAAAAATCGAAAAATTCGAAAAAAATATTTAAACAATGGTTTCTGTTTCAAAAACATCAACGCGCTAAGTTTTACTATTGATATATATATGTAAACGCAAGAATTATAAGTGTGTGATTCTTAAAGGCACACCCCAAGCTAATTTTACTCTCCGCTCTGGCCACGCTCTCTCGTAGACGATAGTGTTGTTTAGTCGAATGTATTCTGCGAATATTTTCGGTCGAATAAAATTTAGCTTTTTAGTCGACCGGTCGTTTTAGTCTCGACTAAAAATGACATTTTATTCGAGACTAAAATTTAGTCGAGAATAAATTTGCATTTAGTCGAGAATAAAAGTGTTCAAAATGCGATAAAATTAACATATTATTGGCTTCATCTATTAGGGAAAACCCTTCCATTACAAAGAAGAGAAGAAGCGGACCAGTCAGCACCAAAAACTAATGGAAAATGAATGTCTATTCTCGAATATATTCGAAAATATTATTCGAGACTAAATGCAAATTTAGTCGCGAATATTAGTCAATTTGACCATTTAGTCGAGACTAAAATGAAAAAAAATATTTTCGAATGATTTTTAGTCTGGACTAAAAATGCAAATTTAGTCGAGACTAAATTTTATTCCATCTAACAACACTAGTAGACGAAGAAAGCGAGAGAGCATTGCCAGAGCGAGAGAGTATTTTGTCAAAAAATGTCATAAAATTTTGAAAATTTGTCCTTTTTTTTAAAAGTATTTTTCGATTTGTTCGAATAATTTTCGAAAAGTTTTTGCACGCATTATGGGATATACAAAAGTGAAAGACGAGAAATTGAAAAACGGATAATCAATATAATATTGATAGTCCACAATCTAATTGAGATTAGAATTTGAACGAATGAATGATTAAATATTGTAAAATAATACTTAGAAATCAATAGGAGATAATATATAGAAACTATAAAATATTGATACGAGAGGATACGAAATAGAATATGGTATCAAGTATTTCACGGACAAATTTTGAGAGTGTTATCAATAGAATCCAATTTGAGGCCGTTTGCGTAAGAGTCCAACAATAATGGCTGGCACAGGCCAAAAATTTCGATACCCTCAAAACTTGTGTAGATGGTGCTAAAATTTACAGACTGTGCAACCAGGGGCAGAATTCGATGGCAATCACGCCTGCCCAATTCATTTTTCATGAAAAAGTTTCAGAAATTTTCAAAATTGAAATTTCTCTCAAAGTCAAGAGTGTTTTATGCGTGATACATAGATCGGACCGGAATGGTTTCCTGTTTCCATAGAAAAAAAATGAGGCAGGTGAGGCGACCAACAAGGGAAGGAAGGGGGTGGACGTGATTGTGTCACTCTGCTCTCTCGTATCACCACACTCTCTCGCCCGTGGACAGGCGTGATTGCCATCGAATTCTGCCCCTGGGTGCACATTCTGAAAATTTTAGCACCATCTGGTGAGGAGAAATGACTAAAAAGCGATTTCAGTGCGACGTCGTCTGGCCTCAACGGTGAGTCTAGGTGCAAAATGAACATGATCATCGTCAACAGCACTCTTGAGAACCCCGATCCCCAAATTTTTATTTTTTGATTGTGCCAGATTTCACATATTTTGGTGGAGTCTTAGGTAAACAGCCTCATATATCTCTTAGAATGTCCCCTTGCAGTGTTGTAATGTGAAGAAAATAGGAAAAGGTTATGGATAGTATGAGACAAAGAAGAGAGGAGGGAGAGAGAGAAGACTGAATGGGATGATGAAAAGGAAGAGAGAACACAGGATGCGAGCTCTCTCTATGTTTCTTATGAAAGAAGATGAGTAAGAAGAGAGAAAAGTATTGCGGGCAAGAAGAGGAAACAGTCACAGAAGAGGAAGAAACAGTGTAAATACGAGGAAAGATTATCGATCGACTGTGAAATGGACAACACACAAATGAATACGATAAGTACGGAAAATAATGGTTAGGGTGAAGGTGATCACGGGATTCGTAATAAGTTTTTATCAACCCTAGGCGGGTCTCACTGTGATCCTGTGATCTTGTAGAGAGCAATCAAGCTCGAAGTATGACGAGTGACGAGAAGACTCGAAGGATGTCTCGTGTAGAGTAGTGAAGAGACGACTCTGTGGTCGTCTCTTCGCTATTCTACCACGAGATTGGAGAAGAAGAGACGATTCTCGAGTCGTCTGGAGTAGAACAATTGGGCAGAGTTTTCCAAAGTGTGAGATTGTGGGCATAGATAAAGAGTAGACAGATATGAAAGATAAGATATGAGTAGAAGATTCATGATACTAAAGGTCTTACAAAATCATATGATTTTGTACAGAAACCTTCTCATTCCTCATCCTCTCCGGCTAGAAATCCCCCCCCCCCCCCCCGACATCCCATATCACCTAGCAAGGGTATACGTCTTACATGCTTCTCACGTAACAACGGTGAGAAAGTGGGTAGACACATTGTTGGGATACAGATGAGTGAAATAAGAGAAACTGAAGTATATAGTATTCCTTCTATCCAAACAATTACTGTCACATTCATCCTATACAATTGTCATCACTTTAAAGTGTTTCACTTTTGTGTATCCCCAATGTTTGCTATTGGAGGGAATTATATTTATGACTATAGTCACTGATCATGAGTTCCCTGAAAGGCGTTCGACCGATAAAAAAGATGATCCAACTCTTCAAAACAATGGCCTTTCTAAGTACAAAAATATTATACCCTCACCATTATGAGGATATCTCAGTATACCCTCTTTAATGAATGATATATTGATATCTTACCTGCAACCAGTTCTTGGACTTGCTTGGTTACAATAAATGTTGGAAGTAGAATTATCTTCATCTTCGTTAGCTGTAATTGCAGAAATATTAAAGGCTGAGGTTTCCTGGGATGTAGTGTACGATTCGGTAGTGCGCAAATTCTGTAACAAAAGCAAAGATCAGAGATCACAAAATATGAAACGAACCTCCAACTTTAACAACCCCGGATCTACCCGCTATAGACATTACAGCTTCTTCCCTAGACCGGCAAGAGCTTGTCTTCCATTGCCTTTGCAGCTGCATCTCTCAATGATCGGTTCGGTGAAATGATAAGGCGGTCCAATGTAGAATTCAGTGGTATAAGCTGCTTTATCTCTATAGACGCAACTATTTATACAAGTGGTCAAGGCATGTGTTATACGTAGGAAGGGAGAGGATGACTTGAAAAAGAAGTCGTCAAGGAATGAGACACATGATGTTGGATGAAAAAGTACAGGTGAAAGGTGAAAATGGGAGTTGATTGACATATCTATCGATTGTCATCGACAACATTTCATGCCTTTCGACCATTCAATTATCAAAAAATCATTGAAACTGGCAACAGGCTAGAATAGATAATCACAATAACACGGAATGTTGCTATAAGTAAATAAACGAAATTCAGCTGTAGTCCTTGATTTTGTCAATTATTTTTTTTAATAAGTAAATCAAAGTACAGGATTGAAATGCATGCACGTGTTAAAATAACTGTAACAATTAAAACTACAGTTGTAATGTGCATGATGGTGTTTCGGCCGCTACGTCTAGACACCATAAAGCTCTGCCTGGTGTCGCGGCCATCTTCAGTAGACAGCACCAGGTCTTTCTAGGGACTTTATAAAATTAGATTTTTATATAAAAGTGTTAAAAATTTCTAATTTAACAACTAAATTACTATGAAAAGATAAACTAATTCTATAAACAAACAATATAAGTTTGAATTACTAGAGTTAGATGAAACATGAATACAATATAATTAACGAAAGTGGTATTAAAATGAACATCTTTATAGAAGATGAGATAAGTCCTTATTGTCCTGGCTGAGGTAAGAAGTTGTGCTGACGTGTCCTAATCGTCCTTCCTTTATGTTGGTATGTATGTTGTGACGCGGCACAAGAAATTTTTTCTCCTAAATAATCAATCGACAAAAAATAGAAGTGTAACTATTCTATTCGACATTCCCTTTAAGGCCAGTGTAATTGACCCATACTTCCATTAATACAATAATAAATAACGCTCAATTCACATTCCCGCCTTGCATATGCAATGGGAATCATCAATCGTTTGAATGCCGGAAGGTATGGTCTCTAGATAAAAGACGAGCCGTAGTAATGGAAAGCGGCAGATGCTTTAACTGTCTCAGCTCTAATCATTATACTATCTGTCCAACAACAGTACATCATATTCCAGATTCCCCTCAAGACCAACATCTAGAGTGAGAATCCAATATATAAATAATCAATCTCGTGGATTCACCATGGCAAAGATTAAACGATCATAAAGATGGACGAGATAATTCCACAGGAGCAGACAATAGTGCGAATAAGAATAATCCAAAGAATGAAGGGAACATGAGAGATAGATCAAACTCTCGGTCATCCTATAGATCGAGAGATCAATAGAAAGACGCTCTAGATGTGATCAATTCAGGTTGAAGTATATTATATAAAACATGCGTCCGTACTCTAGTGAACTATGTAACATGCAAAGTTAAGGCCCGCTGTTTCGGCCAGGGGTTCTAGACAGCGGAACCCTACTCAGTGGTGTTGGCCATCTTCAGTAGAACCACCACTGAGTATTGTTATCAAAATTAATGTATAATAGTAAAAGTATGTATCTAATACATACTCATCTGAACTAATCAACAAATGACATGCGCGAAAACAAATTGATGATCTAGTACAAATCAAGATATCATGGAAATTAAAATAGAGTCAATATTAAAAGAAAAGTTTGTCACGAAACTATGCGCATGCTTGTTTTTCATATGTTTTAGACTACAAATATTGTATATGAAACTCACAAATCGCCTCCTCATCCTTTCGTCTAAAGTAGAGGTATCGTAGCAGAAGAGGTAGGGATATCGCAGAAGGAGAGGTAGAGATTTCGTAGAAGGAGAAGTAGAGACTACGTAGAAGGAGAGGTAGAGACTATATATATATTTATCGACATGCTCAGCATGAAACAATACAGGTTTGTAAATCAAAGATAATAGATCACATAACACTCTCGACATAAATTTATATTGAAAGAGGGTAAAGTTGGGCAGGGATTGACTTTTTTGGTCAGAAAGAGGGGGAATCTCTCATTGATGGGATCATCCCTCGCACGTAGAAGGAGAGGTGGAGAATTGTAGAAGGAGAGGTAGAGACTTCGTAGAAGAAAAGGTAGAGGGAGAAGGGTGAATAGAGAGAGGTGAATATTCTAGATCTATAAGATCGAAAATCAATACAGACGTGGAAAGTCCCCATTTCGCAACAGCCGCTCTTCTTCTAGAGGGAGAAGGAGAGTATAGACACAACCACTACCTCTACTATCTCTACTAACATATCGATAATTCTATACGTATTGTTAAAAAATGACAAATGACAGAATCTAGCAGACAAAGAGACAGTTCAAAAGAGAAAAGTAGAAAGATCAGGGACTAGTTCAATTCCCATAATAATCATCCACACGCCCAAATGATTGAATCCAACCCAGAGTACAGTAAAAGTCCAAAGAGCATAAACTGTTCAAATTCGTTATCTTCTTCATCTACCTTTACAACAAAAGATCATCTTAGTCGGCAGGGGAGACAAAATGCTCCTGTTTACTCCAAATCTCCTGACCTTTCTTCTCCAGGAGGAAGAGAAACAATGATGACTAACAATAAGAAAGAAGAAGGTGTAACGGACAAAAACAATGATACGGTAGATTTTGAGTGCCATAGTCCAGAGTTGAACAACGAAGTAAAAGTTGAAAAGATACTCCAAACAAACTGTCACAACATTAAGGAATCATCTTTAAGACATCGGCTCAGTGAGATTCCAGGAAGTGCCGGACATCGACCTCACCGATTTGGCCCAAAATTTTTTTATGGATACCCCCATGGGCCCCCATCACAAAATGGGTATTCATTTGGGCTGGTTCCTTGAAACACAGATGTGGCGGGTTTTCGAATTTTGAAAATTCGATTTTCACCGAAAAAAAATGGAGCGACCTAGGACCAATGTTAGTGTCGATTAATTATAAGTATAAATAGACAACAAAAACTGGTTATACGATGGTCCGGAGATCCGATCGCAAACTGATTTTTTTACCTCTTCAAAACATTCTAAAATTAATTAACATTTTAAACAAAAAAGTGCAGTCTAATTTTTGCCTCATCTTATAGTGCAAAAAATTACGCGTCAAATAAGGAGAAAAAATCAAAAATCGAAGGACCCGTCTTTTGAGATAGATAGACCTGAAGGTGACCCGAAAATATTTTTGCTTTCAAACCCCCTGATGTTTGTACTCATATTGAAGAGCTCGTCGAGTAGAACAACTTTCATGTTGAACGTTTTGTCTGAAACTTATGTACAAGAGAAATACATGAATTAAGATTTATTGGATCCAAATCTTTTGTATCGCTTGTATCTTGAGAACAAACGACTTTCATAGAATATGACCAACATGAAAAACGTGCTCGACGAGTTCTTTAAAATGAGTATAAATATGGAAAAGGATCCGACAACTTTTTTTCAAGGCCATTTTCGAGTCCTTATTTTTCAGCATAGGGGGGACTAAAAATTTTTTTCGTGAAACAACAAACTAAGTATGGATTTTTGAGTTCTACAATATAGGCGAAAACATTTTGTGCACAAAAAATATTTTACTATTGTTTTACTCAAACTTGTCTGAAAAACCATGTGAATAAAGAAAACTCATGTATAGCTCTTGTACATGCGTTTCAAACAAAATGCTCAACATGAAAGTTGTTCTACTCGACGAGCTTTTCAATATGAGTACAAATACGAGGGGGTTTGAAAGCAAAAATATTTTCGGGTCACCTTCAGGTCCATTTATCTCAAAAGACGGGTCCTTCGATTTTTTATTTTTTCTCCTTATTCGACGCGGAATTTTTTGCTCTATATGATGAGGTACAAACTTTTTTGTCTTAAAATTTTAATTAATTTTAGAATGTTTTGAGGAGGTAAAAAATCAGTTTGCGATCGGATCTCCGGACCGTCGTATAGCCAGTTTTTGTTTTCTATTTATACTTATAATTAATCGACACTAACATTGGTCCTAGGTCGCTCCATTTTTTTTCGGTGAAAATCGAATTTTCAAAATTCGAAAATCCGCCACATCTGTGTTTCAAGGAACCAGCCCAAATGAATACCCATTTTGTGATGGGGGCCCATGGGGGTATCCATAAAAAAATTTTGGGCCAAATCGGTGAGGTCGATGTCCGGGGTCACTGGCACAACCCTCGAATTTTACTGAGCCGGTGTCTTAATAAATTAAATGTAGAAGTCAATACAACTATACCACTTTCGGAAACGAATCATTAGACACTTCCAGAAATATTTATAATCAATATCTGATTGAATGTAAAACAATAAACAATGCACGTAATATACTGAGTGATTCTTGTCATTCTTGTGATATATAGAACCAGCCGGTCGCGCGCGCTACGGCGCGCGTTATCGACTGCATTGTGCCTAGGGCGTTAGGTTGGATTGTGTGTTGTTTATTGACGTTTGTAGAAAATCAGCAGTTTTTTGGGAGGCGATCATTTCGCCAACGATCATTTCGCCAACGGATCATAAATCTTTTAGGAGATGGCCTATGGCAACAAAAGTTGTACCATTGTTATCGATGGGGGTGTACGGTATTGTGTTACCGTACCCGTCGGGAATCGCGAACTGATTTTTTTCAATCGACCCATGACCCGGGGTTCATGGTTGAAAATGGCCGAAGTCGAAAAATTCATGATGACCCGAGACCAAATACTAGTTGCCATTATATCAATAATGAGTTAACTTTTATCTTTCTGGATACCGTAACCCGTACTATCGTAATCAAACAGGGATTTGCCGTGAATTTCGCTATAATATTGTAGATTACGGTAGCTAGATTACGGTAGTTCGGGTTACGGTATCCAGAAAGATAAAAGTTGGCTCATTATTGATATAATGGCAACTAGTATTTGTTCTCGGATCATCATGAATTTTTCGACTTCGGCCATTTTCAACCATGAACCCCGGGTCATGGGTCCACTGAAAAAAATCAGTTCACGATTCCCGACGGTTACGGTAGCACAATACCATACACCCCCACTGATAACAATGGTACAACTTTTGTTGCCATAGGCCATCTCCTAAAAGATTTATGATCCGTTGGCGAAATGATCGTTGGCGAAATGATCGCCCCCCAGTTTTTTTTGAGAATTTCTTGGTTTTTTTGAATCTATCAGAGGTGGATGAGACTTGACGATGACCCACCGACTGTAGTCTACAATAGGCATACTTATATAACTCGAATAATGCTTAGTACGACAATTTTTCTCAAAGCTGACCATCGGTGCTTAATCTGACCCACCGAACCGGGTTACGGTAGACTAAAATAGACATAATCATATAACTCGAATAATGCTTATTGTTAGTACGACAATTTTTACTTAAAGCTGACCATCGGTACTTAATCTGACCCACCGAACTGGGTTACGGTAGCTAATAATCGTATTCCTTATCCTTGATGTACGATGTGTGGTGCTACCGTAATCGGTGATGTGCTTGGTTGCGTTACAGTAATATGTACCATGACGTATAACACTAATGTTAACTTACCTTGCCTTAACTTAATTTAAGTTAGCATGACTTAATTTTACATTGTTTACTTAACTGCACTTAACCCTATGCCTTATGGCCTTATTACTTAACTTAATCCTTGACTTATTTCTTAAGTAATGACGACTTGACTTA